>OU015748.1:87014214-87030569 GCA_907169655.1 Acomys percivali
TTCTTCTTCTTCTTCTTCTTCTTCTTCTTCTTCTTCTTCTTCTTCTTCTTCTTCTTCTTCTTCTTCTTCTCCTTCTTCTCTTGTTTATTGTTGCTGTTTCTTTTGTTTGTTTTTTGTTTTGTTGTTGTTATTGTTGGGGTTTTGTTTTGTTTTTTGAGACGAGGTTTCTCTGTGTATCCCTGGCTGTCCTGGAATTCACTTTTGTAGACCAGGCTGGCCTCTAATTCACAGATATCCATCTGCCTCTGCCTCCCAAATGCTGGGATTAAAGGTATACATCACCACACCTGGCATGAAAAGCCAGTATACATTTTTTAAAGGATCACTAACAAAACTGAGAATTTTAACATTGATTTAATACTCTCATCTAAGCCACGGACTATTCTGAGGCAAGTGGCCCCACAGTGCACGACGTTCACTTGACAGGCCTCTGCAAGGATTCATCAGCCTTTCCTGATGTGAATGACTTTCAAGGGCAAGGCCCTTTATTTCACGGGCCACCTTCAGCTCAGGTGCTGAAAGGCCTACCTGGTAGTCTGCTTCAGTTAATACATTTGGAGCTAATGTCACCTAGGTAACATGGTATCCTTCTCAGGGCATCACATCCAGAGACACACAGTGTCTGTTTGTCCCTCAAGAGCAGTGCTCTTAACTTTTGTCATTAGTAATCACTACTGGTGTGCCTGCGTGTCTATGTGGGGAGAGTAAAGAGGAATCTAAGACTCTGTAAGCTTCCGATTCTTAACTAGAGTTTCCACCTCCTACTAGAATTCAATAGTGAATCTTGCATACATCCAACTATACTATGTAATATAATGTATATTTACTATATAGTCTAATTTCTAACTAATTCTCTTTTATTAATGTATACATTGCTCTGCCTGCATGTACACCTGTGCACCAGAAGAGGGCATTAGATCACATTATGGATGGTTGTGAGTCACCATGCAGTTGCTGGGAATTGAACTCAGAACCTTTGGAAGAACAGACAGTGCTCTTAACCTCTGAGCCATCTCTCCAGCCCTATAGTCTAATTCCTAATAGAATCCACTCTTCATTCCTTCTACGTCTATTAGTTACAAGAAAAATCTCCACATATCTTGGTTTACTCCTAAAACAGACTCTGGAATCTTATTTTTACATAACAGGCCATAATTCATCCTCACCCAAATTTATCTCCGTGTTCGAAAGTATTGTAGAGTTGGCTGTGGGGTCCCACTCAAGCTGGCTTCTATGCCTTTTTGAAGTGCCCTCATGATCATTCCCCCCCCCTCTACTTCTCATATTTCTTTGGCACAACAAGACATTCCAGACTTATCAGCCACTTCTCCAAGGGGACTGGGTTGCCTCTGCTGGGTAACTGCATTCGGAAGCTGAGATCTGAGCTGCAGAGCTGTTTCATTTTTCTTCTCAGTTATCTGTGTCTTCTTTTTCAAAATAATCAAACGCACATGCCTTCACAACACAGAAGAGTTGGGTTTTTTGTTTTTTGTTTGTTTGTTTGTTTGTTTGTTTGTTTTTGCCTTAGTCTTCAAGAGGAGAAAAACAAGTCAGGTGGGGTGGGCTGTCACAAATCCCCCAAGGAGCCAAATTTCCTTGGCCCTGGAAGAAAAAAAAATCGTTTGCCAACTTTTCAAATGCCAGAGGAAGTGGCTTCCAAACAGAGACTGGCCCAGGAAGTTCCTGAGGGGGCCAGTGGGGGAAGGGGGACACTGTCCTTCATCCTCAAAGGGCAAGGAAGCCTAGACAGTGTCTATTTACTGGGTTGGAACAACATGCCAAGTGTAAAGACCCTGAAAGATGGCCCTACAGAGATGACAACAGGGCCATAACCCACTACCACCCACTTCCGTTTTCATTGTCTAGAATGGCATTTATTTGTATACTTACTTTCATTTTGTATCTTCAACCTTGTCCGTTTGTCTCAAGTATTCCACCATAGCAGAGAGGAGCCTATCCTCTGCCTAGAGCGCTACACAAGCCCTGGTGGCATGTGACACAGAGTAGGCACTTGCTGGGTCAGAGGAATGGATGGAAGTAGAGAGGAGAGGACGCTTCTCTTCTGAAAGCTCATATCCATCCTTAGGGCTTTGCTTTCAACCACCTTGCAACTGGCATAGCAGACGAAGGGCTCTCCCTTATTCCTTCCCTGGGACCCTCTTGAAGAGAGTGACAACTTCCCGGGTACTCTCTCACCCTTTTCTCTCTGTTGCCTTCCTCCTCCCACCTCACATAAAACACTGAGTGCTCACCGGATGCCCCACATTCTGGACCCTAAGGATACAAATAGGACTTGGGTATAGGGTCCTGATGACCCCCCCGCCCCCCAAAGAGAGCCATGGTCCAGAAAAGTGCTTCGGCTCCATCTAGGACGCTGCTGCCTTGAGCTGGCACTGTGCAGCGTGTTTACTAAAGCACTCAGGAGCTGGCTCCAGGCTAAGCGGGACGAATGTGGTAGAATTCTGCGATGCTTCGAATCTGGAATGCTCTGCTTGATATAAAAGGCAGCCATCTGAACTTACTGCGGCAAGGATGCTAAAGCTGTTCTGGGTAAAAGGATGAAGGCGGTCTATCACTGCCTATGAGATAGAGGGAGACTGAGGGGAGGGAGGATCCCATCTCTTCAGCAAGATGAAGTGCAAAAATTCTTCTCTAGGGGTGAAGGAGAGGGGAGGGTGGGGAGCAGGGGAGACTGGCATTTCTCAGTTGATGCTCCACAAGTATTTTTCCCCCAGAAGTAAAAACGTTTCATAAGTCATGAATTAATATTTCAGAATTATCCATAAAGTCAGATTCAAGGGGGGAGGAGGAAACCACCAAAATAATAATGTGAGCTTTCTGTGCACACATGGGAAACAGCTTTGGAAGGCTCCGTTTAGACGGATTACAAAGCAGAATAGCAGGGAAGTGGATTAGGGCTCTAACTTGGTACTGAAGTGCTTGCCTAGCATGCTCAGAGGCCTGGGTTTCATTACCAGTTTTGCACACAAGAAATAATGGGGTAGCTCTAGAAAAGCTGAAAAGAACAAGACGGAAGCAGGCAAACAGTAAGGGATATTAGCTTTGCTCAGAGAGCAGACTTAAGTTCTCAAGGAGCATATCGATTATTGAACCTGTTTTTTTTTTTCACTAAGATTTAAACTTTACTAAATCATAATTTTATATTGCTTATTATTACACCATATGAGAGCAGCGGTGGCGGCCGGAATTTGCACATTCGCAGTAATGAGCTACGATCGCGCCATCACTGTCTTCTCGCCCGACGGCCACCTCTTTCAAGTGGAGTACGCGCAGGAGGCGGTCAAGAAGGGCTCCACTGCGGTTGGTGTTCCACGAAGGGATAGTCTTGTTCTTGGTGTGGAAAAAAATTAGTGGCCAAGCTACAAGATGAAAGAACAGTACGGAAGATCTGTGCTTTGGACAATAATGTCCGCATGGCCTTTGCAGGCCTCACTGCTGATGCAAGAATAATCATCAACAGAGCCCAAGTAGAGTGTCAGAGCCACCGGCTGACTGTGGAGGACCCAGTCACTGTGGAGCATGTCACCCGCTACATTGCCAGTCTGAAGCAGAGTTATACCCAGAGCAACGGGCGCAGGCCATTTGGTGTCTCTGCTCTCATTGTGGGTTTTGACTTTGATGGTACCCCCTAGGCTCTGTCAGACAGACCCCTCGGGCACATACCATGCTTGGAAAGCAAGTACCATAGGCCAAGGCGCCAAGTCAGTGTGTGGATTCCTACAGAAGAACTACGCTGATGACGCCATCGAGACAGACGATCTGACCATCAAGCTAGTGACCCAGGCACTCCGAGGACTGGTCCAGTCAGGTGGCAAGAACATTGAGCTTGCTGTCATGAAGCGGCATCAACCCCTCAAGATTCTAAATTCTGAAGAAATTGAGAAGAATGTTGCTGAAATTGAAAAAGAAAAAGAAGAAAATGAAAAGAAGAAACAAAAGAAAGGGTCTTGATGAACTGAGAGTCAACGGGAACATCTTTCAGCCTCGATCGTAAGCAAGCCTCAGTGTTGCGGGCCTTCTGTCTACTTGTCCAAGAGCCCAATAAACTACATTTTTTTAAAACTCTTAAAAAAATATTACACCATATGGCCAAGTACCATTTTCCTCAACCCTTTCTCTAAGGGGTAACATCTTTTTTTTCCCAAACTTGTAATTATTCTAAATAATTCATATAGTGACATTTCTGCTACAAATCTCTGTGTTAGTCTTCAGTGACTTCCTCTAGTTCCGATAGCACCTGGACAGTGGTCGGCACTTAGCGCTTCTCTGAGCACGTCCTGCTTGTGTCTGGGCTGCCCCAACCACACAGCAACCAATGCCATCAACCTTGAAAATAATTACTAATTGGATACAGAGCCATTTAGTTTTAATTAGTATTTTTCTGTTATTAGCAGAGTTAAGTTTATTTGTGTGTATGTGTGTGTGTGTGCGCGCACATGCATGTGCATATGTGTGTGCAAGCATACCATGGTGGACATGTGGAGGTCAGAGGACAATTTACTAGAATTGGTTTTCTCCTTCCACTATGTGGGGCTCAGGGTTGAACTTAGACCATCAGGTTTGGTGGCAGCTGCCTTTGTCCACTGAGTTACCTCTTTGAAACTTTAAGAAAAAAATGGTTTATTTATTCTTATATTTTTATTTTATGTGCATTGGTGTTTTGTCTGCATGCATATCTGTATGAGAGTGTCAGATCTGCTGGGTCTGTAGTTACAGACAGTTGTGAGCTGCCATGTGGGCCCTGGGAATTGAACTCGGGTGCTCTGGAAGGGTAGCCAGTGCCCTTAACCACTGAGCCAGCTCTCCAGCCCCTCTTTGAAACTTTTTAAAAGTGTATTCATTAACTACCTTCCTAAGGAAGGCTGTGTCCTTGTCCTTTAAAGTAAAACACTCTTATGGAAGGAAAGAAACAGACATGTTGAGTATGGATTTTTTTTTTCCTTGAGGTTTTCTTTTTCTTTTCTTCCCCCCCCCCCCCCCCCCCCCCCCCCCCCCCCCACTGTTCAGGACAGAAGGAAGCTTAGAAAAAGCATTTGGGGCCCAGGGCCCAGCCAGAAGCTGGAATCAGATGTGACACTGGCCATGAGTCAACCTAAAGCTCGTAAAGTTAATCTTCCTCCAGTGCAGAGCTTGCTCCAGCACATGCCTGCCCCACATCCATCCGCACTGTCTCATGTCAGCCATGGAGGCCCACGCCATCTTCTCATGCGTGCTCCTACATCTTCAGCTCTCATCTCCTCTTCTGCTCAACAGATTCTTTGTTCCTCTGCAAATAGAACTGAGTCCTGTCTCAATCCCACCATTATAATGCTCCCCTTTAGTGTTAGAGAGATGGATGGCTCAGTGGTTTAGAGCACTGACTATTCTTCCAAAGGACCTGGGTTCAGTTCCCAGCACCCACATGGCAGCTCACACCTGTCTGTAGCTTCAGTCCCAAAGGCTCTGACACATTCATACTAATGCACATAAAATAAAAAAGAAAGTAAGGGGGCTAGAGAGATGGCTCAGTGGTTAAGGGCACCGCCTGCTCTTTCCAGAGGTCCTGAGTTCAATTCCCAGCAACCACATGGTGGCTCACAACCATCTACAATGTTATCTGATGCCTTCTTCTGCAGATAAAGCATTCATATACAATAAATAAACCTTTAAAAAAAGAAAGTAAATAATTTTTAAATGTTTCCTTTCTCTCTTTTTTAAGATATTATCTTCATTTAGGTATACATACATGAGCTGCCTGATGTAGGTACAGGGTACTGAACTCTTGTCCTCTGGAAGAGAAGAAGTGCTCTTAACCACTAAGCCATCTCTCTAGCCCTAAATGTCTATATTTTCTTGTGCTGGTGACTGAACTTGGTGCCTTGGGCATGCAAGGTATGCACTCTACCATGTAGCTAGACCTTGGCCCACAAAGTACCCTCTCTACTTGATCCTTACATCCATCCTCCACCTTTCAATTACTCCAGATGCCAACTCTCCTTCACACATGCCTTTTCTCATCCACTAAAATTTAAGCAGCTCACCTTTTTTTTTTTTTTTTTAACTTCTGTTTGGAGACCAAGTTCAGCTCCTGGAAGCTCTCTTGGTAGATCACAAGTGCTCAAAACTCCAGCTCCGCAGGAACTTAATGCTTCTAGCTTTCTTGAGGACCCGTCCTTTTATGTACATACCCAGATACAGATACAAACACAATCACAGAATTCAAACAATAAAATAAATCTTTAAACCTCTATTTTTTTTCCCAAATCAGACATTAAGGGCTAAGAATCAAGCCACGGTTTCTTGGTATGAAGACTAATTTTAGGAATCAGCTTGATTGGACTGTGCCCAGACAGTTGCCAAAACATAATTTATAGATGTATCCACGAGAGCATCTCTAGAAAGGTTTGCTTATTTGTTAAAGCAGGGACTCACATAGCCAATACTAGCCTTGAACTCCTTAAGTAGCTGAGGTTGGCCTTGAATTCCTGAGTCCATCTCCATTTCCTAAAGGGCAGGATTACGGAAGTGTACACCACACCTGGCTAAGATGCTCATTTGAACCCCTCAGTAACATGAGTAGGCACCATCCAATCTACTGAAGTCTAGAGCAAAGACGGCAGGGGGAAGATTTCTTCTACGTGTGTCCTGGGAAATCTGCTTTCTTCTGCTGCTGCCCAGAAGCACTCCTGCTCCTGGCTCTCTGGCCATTGAACTTAGACTGAAACTGTTTGTTTGTTTGTTTGTTTTTTATGAGACAGGGCTACTCTATGAAGTCCTGGCTGTCCTAGAATTCTATGTGTCAACCAGGCTGGCCTCAGGCTCACAGATCCTCCTGCCTCTGTCTCCTTCATGTCACACTCAAACTTGACTATGTGTTCTCTGGTTTTCAGCCAACCCTGTCTTGGGGGGGGAAAAAACCACTATTTCTTCCTCATTTTATTTTGTCTCATATTATAGTGTGTATCCAATGTTCTATTTCTATTACTATTACTATATTCTATACAATTTCTAGAGTAGAACGTTCTGACTGGAAACTGGGGAGATGGCTTAGTCGGCAAATTGCTTGCCTTACAAGCACAAGCCCTTTAGCTCAAGCCCCAGAACATAAAAATACCAGACATGGTGGCACATGCTTGGAATCCCAAACTGGAGAGGCAGAGACAGGTAGATCTCTAGGGCTCACTGGCCAACCAGTCTCGCCTAATCAGACCAGTTTGCCTTAAAAGACAAGCCGGGTCTCTAGCTGCCACTCACAGTCACCTCCACACACATATCTGTACACCCTCCACACGCACGCTTGCACACGCGTACACACATGCACGCTTAAAGAAAGTCCAAAGAGAAAGGACTGCCATCCCTGCCTACTTACGTCTTCTACACTGTTACATCTTACACAGTCAATATTTAATAAATAGGCACTGGATTTGGATGAGCTTGAAGGCAAATCACTAAACATTTACTCTTGACCTAAATTCAGTGGTTAAGAGCACTTGCTGCTCTTGCAGAAGACCCGGTTCAACCCCCTTGACCACAGAGTGGCTCACAAGTCCCTGTAACCAGAGCTCCTGGAGATCAATGCTCTCTTCTGACCTTGGCAGGTACCAGGCACGTGTGTGTCACACATCCATACATGGCAGGCAAAACGCTCACTCACAGGAATCAATCTAACAAGAATGGCACACAGTTTCTGTAGTAAACCAACCAAGGAGGGCAAGAGAAACAAGTGAGTGTGAGCTGAGGCTTGAGATGAGATTTTTCCATTCTCTGACTGCACGATTCTGGAAAAGCCATTTGCTTCATGTCAAACCCTTAGCTCTGGGTCTCCGAAGGAAGCTATTAATGCAACTTACCCCAGAGTCTGTGGGGAAGAACAAATGAGTGTGTGCAAGGCGTGGACAGCCCTTTATCATAACTATTTATCATTCTTGTGCCTGTAAGAGACGACAGCATGATACAGAGTGAAGGTTAAAGTTACCGAGGAAAGACAGAATGTGTATCTAAATAGACCATATTTTTTTTTATTTCCTTAAAAATGCTCTTTAATCATAGCATTTGTTTAAAATGTGATTGTTTGATTGAAAGAGAAATATTTTAATATAACGAATAAGGAGAGAGGTGCTAGGCTTGCTTTGAGTGTCAAGATGCATCATCTCGGGTTTTATAGAGAGTAATATCCTGCAGCGAGGATGCCTAGACTGGCCAAATCCTGGGTCATCATTCAATTACTGAGTGCCTCATGTGCACCACTTTACATGGAAGCAGCAAAATACAGGAGCCATTTCTGAGGACCTCATGCCTTTGATTTTTGTGCCCTGAACCTACAAATATAATAGATAAAAGAGATTTTAAATGATTCCTTTTTGTGTTAAAACTATAAAGTCAGGGAAAGAGATACACAAGCAGGTTCTTCTATTAGCCTTGTGATAGGACACAAAGCATCAATTCTGGTGTACCCTTGTTGGGAGCCACAAAAGGAAAATCTGGGTAGAGTCAGTTCAAAAGCATTAGAGAAAGGCAAAGCACTGCTTTCACTTGATCTGCCTAGCAGACTGTAGAGTCTGCATAAATGAGGTCTCAGGCAGCTAGAATTTAATGGGCCTGGACTCAGGAATCAGAGGCATGCAGCAAAGGTCTGAGGCTTTGAGCGCGACCCACCCATCACTTGGACAAAGGGCCAGAAACAATAATAAGGCAGTGTGGGGAGCAAGAGGCTACTGTAGATCTGTGCCTAATACTCCTGTCTGCGTCTAGCTCCGCTGGCAGCACTCAGTAAGGAGGGGGGAGGATTCTGGTTCAAGCAGTTACCCTAGAGCATCAGTTCTGAGCTGCAGATCATCCAGGCCAGTGTGGTCCATTGCAATGAGCTCGTGAGGCAGAGGAACCAGTAAATGATCCTCGCCTGCACTGAACTGTCTCTCCGACCTGCCTACGCAGTGCCCATGCATCCTTCACCGATCTGCGGGGTTTCCAGGTAGCTCACCATCCAACCCACATTCTGATTGGTCCAAGCTGCCCCGTGGGAGATGAGAATCGCTCTGCCAAGCAGCCAAGTGGAAGGAGGGTCTGCAAGGCACGTGTTCCTTCTTTCCTTTGGTCTTTATTTTGGTGCAATATATGCTTATTATTAAAAAAGCAAAATATGCAGATAAAGTTATACTATGCCCCTGCTCTGTCTTCACCACCTCGATGTAACAGCCTGAGGTTTGGTTTGTTTCTGCTTTGGGGTATGGATAGTGTTGTGAACAGGACAGGAAGGAGAGGGGACTGGGTTTAAGAACCAAGGCCTGTGTTTCCTGAGAAGTGATGAAGCTGATTAATATGAGAGTGTACCCTCTTCTATTTTTAAATTTTTGCATGCATGAATATGTTTGTATGTGTGCAAGCACTCACAGGCACCTCCACATACATCTGCAACCCCTGCACGCACACACACACACACACACCACTTCTGCCATGCAACACATGTGGAAAGACAACTTTCAAGTCGGCTCTCTCCTTCTACCATATGGGCCCTGAGGATCAAACTCAGGCCCTTGGGTTTGGAGGTAAGCCCCACTAAGCCCACTAAGCCATCTCCCCAGCCTGAAAGTCAACTTTATAATCAAAGTACCAAGGGGCTGGAGAGATACTTGCTGCTCCTGCAGAAGACATGGTTTCAGTTCCCAGCACCCACGGTGTAGCTTACAACTGTAATTCCAGTTCCACAGGATCCAACTCTTTTCCGGCCTCTGCCAACCAGGTACACAGTGTACACACACATACATACTAATAGACAAAGCGCTCATGCACATAAAATAAAAAATAATAAAAATCTTTAAAAGAGAAATAAGGCGTGCATAAATAAGCCTATAAGTTAACCACAGAAGAAGTGGCAAACGCATCTACAACTACACACAGGATGAGCACGGCACAGGGAAGCAAGCAGTTACTGGAGAGGATCTAATGTGCGGAAAAAGGAAACACTGTGGCTACCTTGTTGGTCGGAGTTTCAATGCTGTGATGAAACTCCATGACCAAAGCAACGCAGAGAGGAAAGGGTTAATTTGGCTTCTGCTTCCATTATCACTGAAGGAAGTCATGCCAGGAACTCAAAAGCGGAAGGAGCCTGGAGGCAGGAGCTGATGCAGAGGCCATGGAGAAGGCTGCTTGCTGACCTGTTCCTCATGGCTTCCTCAGCCTTCTTATAGAACCCAGGACCACGAGCCCAGGGATGGCAACCCCGCCCCCCCCCACGTTAGGCTACAGGCTCTCCTACAGCCCTGTCTTATGGAGGCAGTTCTTGTTTTGTTTTCTGAATTGAGGTTCCCTCCTCTCTGATAACTTTAGCTTATGTCAGGTTGACATTAAAGTAGCCGGTGCACAGCTATTTCACATTTTTGACTTTTTGGCCTCAAACTAAGCCCCGATCTGTAGCGTCCAGTATAAAGCAGCTAAGTCTCTTAGACAGCCTGCAGTGTTTGTGACTTAAATTACAGGAGGCTCTCAGTGCTGATGAGCCAGGGTGGATGGGAAGAGGGTCTCCCCTTTTCTGAAGACTAGGGGAGGGGGAGAGGAAGGGAGGATGGGACTGAGAGGAGAGGAGGGATGGAGCTATGACCAAGATGAAGTGAAGAAAAAAATAATAGTAATAGGAGGCTACAATATAGATAGCCATGGCGGCGTACAGTGAAGGATCCCAATAGCCCAGCTAAAACTAAAAGAAATTTGAACTCCTGCCAACCACCTGAGAGACGTAGTTTTTAGTTAAGTATAGTAGCCAAGCACTTGCTCTAAGGTGTTGATATTACCAGTGTAATATAACTCAGAATTTCTATAGCATACTGTTCAAAGGGGCATGCACACTAGCTATAGAAAGGTTATCCTATCGAAGGAGTGTTTGATGGGGACAGTCTATAGAGAGAGGCCATATGATGAAGTTAGCAGACAAAGATTTAAGGAAACCATATTCAAAGACATACAAGGAACATACTTGTAATGAGTTAAGCAATAAGGGTTCCCAGAAGAAAAATTAAAACAACAGAAAAAAATCAATTATTCTGCAAAAACAAAACTTCCAAAATGCAAAACTAACTAGATGAATTGAAAATAGATTAATAAGATTGTCAAATCTGAAAAAGAGGGAAAGAGTCGAAGAAATATAATGAACAGAGATCTCTGTCAGCCTCATATGTGTAGAGTGGAAGACCCAGGGCCAGGAAATGAGAGTGAAAAATACCCTAGCTGAGGCCAACATTCTGTGGTTTGCTGGAAGGCATAATTTACAGATTCAAGGAACTTGATAAGCACTCCGGAAGAAAATTGCTAAACAGTGAAATCTGCCAGACTGCTGAAAACTAAAACAAAATTTAAAATTTTTATGGAAAATTTTCTATTAATAAAACTGAAATTAAGCAACATTAGTTTGAGTAACTCCTGCATTTTCATCAAAAAGTAAACTGCAAAATAAAATAACATCTTGAAAGTGCTGAAAGGGAAGAAAAGGAACCCTGCCAGTCCAGAATTCCACATGCAGCTAAAATTTTACTTTAAGTGAATTTGTTGTCAAAAGACCAGAAGTACAATAAATTTTAAAATGCAAGACTGAAGCTTGTCTTCAGGAAGGAATAAAACAGGACAAGAAATGATAAATTGGTAGGTAAATGTAAGTGATTATTTTTTTTCTGCTAATTTCTTTAAAATAGAAGTGCTAAGCCAGACGTG
Organism: Acomys percivali; assembly: GCA_907169655.1. NCBI lineage: Eukaryota > Metazoa > Chordata > Mammalia > Rodentia > Muridae > Acomys > Acomys percivali. Next base: position 87,025,915 of record OU015748.1, read on the forward strand.
GTGGCGCACGCCTATAATCCCAGCACTCGGGAGGCAGAGGCAGGTGGATCTCTGTGAGTTCGAGGCCAGCCTGATCTACAAAGCGGGTCCAGGACAGCCAAGGCTACACAGAGAAACCCTGTCTCGAAAAGCCAAAAAAAAAAAAAAAAAATAGAAGTGCTAAATTACATATATAATATAATATTGTATTATAATATATAATGTATTTTATTAAATATAATGTTATTGGTTTATCATTTGAATTGATACCTTACAACTGACAGCAAATAATGTGAGGGAGTAAATGTGGGTTTAGATAAACATGAAATTCCTACATTGTACATAAATTGTATGATATCGAATGCACCAGAAAAAGTTAAAGGTGTATATTTTATCCTTAGAGACACTACTAAACTGCCAGTAAAATGCATAGATAGCTAAAATGCTGTATATAGATTTTTATCTTATTTTATTTTATTTATTCTTCTCTCATACAGTACATATATAGATTTAAACTATGCCTCTTCAAAGAGATTTGCAAATTGGTTGTTTATAGTTAGGCAGTCTACCTCCCCCCACACATACCCTGAGACAGTGTTTCTCTGTGTATCCCTGGCTGTCCTGGAACTCACTCTCTAGACTGGTGTGAAACTCAGAGATACACTTACCTCTGCATCCTGAGTCTTAATCTTTGTTTTTTGTTTGTTTGTTTGTTTGTTTGTTTGTTTGTTTTTTAAGGTGCTAGGCAGTGAACATGGGGCTTAGTGCATATTAGGTAAGTGCTCTACCATGGAGATACATCCCCAGTCCTTGTTTTCTTTCTTTCTTTTTTTTTTTTTTTAATTTTGAGACAGTCTCTCAAAGTTGCTTAAGCTGGCCTTGAACCCCCTGTGTTGCCCAAGCAAGCTTAAACTTGCAATGCTCCTTCCTCGGCCCCCTGCCTAGATAAAAGCACTGCATTACAAGCCCCAATCAATGCCAGCTGCGTGTCTGAAGGGCAGACGACACAGAGTACACAAGCAAGTGTTCACTGTGTCTGTGGCCCTAGAATATAAGATCAGTGGGAAATACCTGAATACCTCTTTAGGAAGGTGATAACTGATCGTCATGTCTTGGTCTTTTATCTGAGATCGAGAGAAGGAGGGTAATAATGGGGTGGTGAAAAAAATGGGGTGGTGGTGAGGGCATTGAATGTACCCAGAAGAAAGCAACATGGCAGAGCCTAGGAACAGTACATTAATTAACTTAAAGATGAGACGTACAGAAGACAATTTGTGCATTGCTAAGCAACAGAAACACATTCTGAGAATTGTGTGGTTAGGGCATGTCTGAGACATACGTCATCTCAGGCAACTTCACTAGTATCTAAACATCAGAGTTCTTACACAGAGTTACACAGCTAGAGCATCGCTAGGCAACGCAGTGTTATGGGGCCAATTTGATACATGTGGTTGGCTTTTGATCAACCCATCATTATGTATGATTGTTCCGAAATAGTAGGTCTCACTCCAAGCATATCAACAATTACACTACAGATTAATAGGCTGAACATAATGCTAAAAGGATCGACCTTGGATTGGGTGGACAGTTCCGTGAGAAAGGAGCTTCCTGCACAAGCATAGGGACCTAAGATTGGATTTCCAGACTCCATGTAAAGCCCGACACAGCAATGTGCACCTGAAACCCCAAGGTTCCTAAAGAGAGGTAGAGAGGCACAGAATCCTTGGAAGCTCACAGGCCAGCAGCCTGCTATAAGCGGAGGCAAACAACAAAAGAGCCCCTGTCTCAAGGTGGAAGCAAGGACCAACACCTGATTTTGTCTTCTGGACTCCATGCACATGTTGTGTCACAGTCATGCCTGCACTACACTCATACATACACACACACACACACACATACACACACACACACACATACACACATACACAATTATAATGTAAAGTAGACAGAGTTTGGCATTTAAAGTAAGCCCAGCCTGCCTGAGGTTGCCAGCTTGGTCATATATGTTTTTTCAAATGTACAGTGGGGTTTGACTAATGTTTCCTTCACAGAACTAAATAATTGTATGTATGGAGGGCATAAGCAGCCTTGTCTCTAGGCAGAACCTGATAAATGTTAATCTTTTCTCCTATAATCTAGCTTAACATTGAGAAGTCAGTGGGCAGTTTCTTTGCCATGTACCAGTATCAGGAAACTGGGTTCATCTCAAACAGGGATTGGGAAACTATGGTCACAGGCCAAACCTTTTTTTGTTTGTTTGTTTTTACATTTGTTTTTACAGATATTTTCCTGTAACACTACCACAGAGTTAGTTCTCTTATGGCCTTATGTCAGAGAAGACAAGGCTTATAAAACAGCCACCATTTGCGCCATTTAAAGTAATGTTTGCCCATTTCTGACCCAGAACACAATTATGGAACTTTATTTGCTAAATTCCCACCTAGTTATCTTTGGTTTTTGCTATCGATACTTATAATTTCATTTACTTGGCACTAGACAAATCAACTAATAACAAAAATACTAGAAACTACTTTTTAAAACATTTTTTATTAATTTATTCATATTACATCTCAATTGTTAGCCCGTCCCTTGTATCTTCCCTTTCTTTCTTCCCTCCCGCTTCCCCCCCTACTCCATTCCCCTATGTCTGTGACTCAGGGGGACCTCCTCCCCCTGTATATGCTCCTAGGGTATCGAGTCTCTTCTTGGTGACTTATTATCTTTCCTCTGAGTGCCACCAGGCCTCCCCATCCAAGGGACATGGTCCAATATGGGGCACCAGAGTTTGTGTGAAAGTCAGATCTCCTTCTCCACTTAACGGTGGAGAATGTCCTGTCCATCAGCCAGTCTGGGTAGGGGTTCGAAGTTTACTGCCTATATTTTCCTTGGCTGGTGCCATAGTTTGAGGAGGACCCCAGGGCCCAGACCCTTCTATTTAGAAACTACTTTAGACATCCACTTGGTGAAAGTGATGATCTATGCTTGCTGTCTGATAGCCCAGCTCCAAGCCTTCTGTCTTCCTACAGAGCCTTTCATCATAGCTCTAAAAACACACTGAGAGATCTGAGTCATTGAAATCTACTTTCTCACTCCTTTGTTAGAAATCACAATCCCCCTTATGTGCTTTAATATTAAGACTCCCACCGGACCTTCTCATTAAATTCTTCTTTCCCTTTTGCAGATAAGAAAACTGAAGTTGAAAGAGTTTTGGCCACTGTCTTAGTTACTTTTCTATTGCTGTGATAAGATGCCCTGTCAAAGCCAACTTATAGAAGAAAGAGTTTATTTGAGCCTTATAGTTTCAGAGGGTTAGAGTACATGACTGTCATGGCAGGTAACATGGCAGCAAGCAGGCAGGGAGGCATGGTGCTGGAACAGTGCTGAGAGCTCACATCTTGAAACACAACCATGAGACAGAGCTAACCAGGAAAGGTGTGGGCTTTAAAAGCCCAAAGCCCACCCCAGAGAACACCCCTTTATCCTTCCCAAATAGTCCACTAATTGGGGACCAAGTATCCAACTACATGAGGCTATAGGTGCATTCTCATTCAAACCACCACAGCCATCTGCCAACCAAGGGGCAGCGAGAGACTATCTGACATTCTGTCTCTGCTGTTTGTAGTTCATTAGAGGAAGAATCAAAATACTTGAGTGTAATATCAGCCCAAACCCTGACTATTGTAGGTAAACAAAGTGCATGGAAGCCATAAGATGTAAAAGTTCCGAGAGCCTTTACAAGGAAGACGTGAAGCCTTTAGTTAAGTAATTAAAGCTATTAGCTCTGGCTTGCATGCTGTAAAACTTTACAAGAGCAGGAAGCATGTGATGCAACCCATCAAGTTAGCGCAATAAAAACACTTGAACAAACCTCCCTTGTCCACAGAAAATCCCCATGTGTAATGCTTGCACTCTCCAAATCCAAACAGTAATTCTGTGGACTCACAAAGTGCTGGGCTCTGCCCTGATGTGTGTGGGGGGGGGGGGGCAGAGGCAAGAAGGAGGGAGGGGGTGAGATGCTAAAAGAGATAGTGAACATCCTGTCTTCCAGTAGGGAGGAGATAGATCTTCACACACATGCTCTAACCACCAGTGGAAAGAGGGAGCAGAAGGAGATTTATTGACTAGAGCCACAGGGACACTGTCACAGTTTAGAGAAGACTTGTGTGTCCAGAGTCCGGTCTCCACCTGGGAGTGCTATTAGGAATGAGCGGCTAACCCACTGACGATCACGCAGAATGTGCTATCAGGAGGTGGGGGAGTAGCCGCTGGAGGGATGGGCCGCTGGAGGTGGGGGAGTAGCCGCTGGAGGGGTGGGCAGCTGGAGGTGGGGGAGTAGCCGCTGGAGGGGTGGGCCGCTGGAGGTGGGGGAGTAGCCGCTGGAGGGGTGGGCAGCTGGAGGTGGGGGAGTAGCCGCTGGAGGGGTGGGCCGCTGGAGGTGCACCTTCCAAAGATGTGTCTTGTGTCTGGTTCCTCCTTCTTCCTGTTTTCTGCTTGTCGTGAGGTGAGCCACCTTGTTCTATCACATGTTCCCTGTCATGATGCTCCGCCTCAACACACACAGCCCCAGAAGCTACAAAGTCAGTGGTCATGGACAGAAACCTCTGAAATTTGAGCCGATAGATAGGTAGGTAGATAGATAGATAGATAGATAGATAGATAGATAGATAGATAGATAG
>OU015748.1:87030579-87067128 GCA_907169655.1 Acomys percivali
AGATAGATAGATAGATAGATAGATAGATAGATAGATAGATAGATAGAGCATACAGACATACATAGGTAGATACATAAATGATAGATAGATTGATTGATTGTGACAGATACAAAGATGATAGATAGTCAGATAGATAGATAGATAGATAGATAGATAGATAGATGATAGAAAGATAGATACATGCATACCTACATAGATATATAGATGATAGATAGATAATAGATAATAGGTAGACAGATAGTGCCTTTGTGCTTTAAGTTGTTTTCTCAAGTATTTTGTCATTAAATGACAATTAATGAAAAGCAAGTAACACTAACATCAAATCTAGAAGTTCAAAATGTTTTATTCTGCCAGGCATTGTGGCACATGCCTGGAATCCCAGCATGTGGGAGACACAGGCAGACAGAAAACTGAGAGTTCCAGGTCAGCCAGGCCTAAACAGAGAGACCTTGTCTCAAAAGAAAAAAAAAAAAAGTCTTATTCTGTCTTGTGTAAGACTCAAAAAACATCCTCCAGACAAATGAAATTTGAGCTCCCCACTCAGCTGTGCATTAGCCATTTGCACCTTAACATCTGTTGTTCATCTTTCATTCCTGTCTTAGTTTCATTTCCTGTTGCTATGATAAAATGCTCGGACGGAAGCAACTTAAGGGAGAATGGGCTTATTCTGGCTTATAGTCCTACGGATGGGCCATCGTGGTGGAGAAGTCCTGGTTGCAAAGGATTGAGGCAGCTGGTCATGTCACATGCAGAGTCAGGAGTCGGAGGGTGACAAATATTGCTTGCTGCTTCATTTGTTCTCTCCTTTTCAGTCAGTCCAGGACCCTAGCCCATATCAAGGGTGCTGTCAACATTCAAGGTATGGCTTTCCATTTTAGTCAAACCTGTCTGGAAACACTCTCACAGACGTATGCAGGGTTGTCTCCTGGAAAATTCCAAATTGCGTCAACATGGCAACCAAGAATAGCCTTCATAGTCACCTAGGCAGAAAGAGGCGGGGGTGGGGCTGTGGGGGGGCGGGGAGGAGGAGGAGGAGGAGGAGGAGGAGGAGGAGGAGGAGGAGGAGGAGGAGAGAATAAGAAGGAGGTGACAGGCATTCAGGTCCCAGCAGAGAAGCAAAGCCAGCTGGCACCACAAGGCCCTGGTTTTAATTTGCCTCCTGCCTTGCATTTGTTTAACTTTCTGTCTGCTGAATTGGCCTTATTCAAACTGTGAATCTAGTGCCTACATTTACGTGTCTATTTGTTGGTTTATCCATTCACTTTTTCATTAGTTCTTTATGCTTCCATTCTTCCTTCCAGTCAGGCATTTATTGATCCATTCTAGTACCCACTCACGGTTCATTTATCTACTCTTGTATTCCTTCCTTCATCAACACAGCCAGCCCCTTCTCACCATGACACAGCAGGTGGTGACAAGGCCCTGTGTGCACTATAGCAACTGCATACCTAGAAAGATGAGCAGGTCCTGCCAAGATGCAAACAAGGAATCAATATGGAGAAGGCACGATTTGAAAAACATACCCTCATGCCTCTGTGGGCACCAGTTTGCCTACTCAGTTTTCATTAGAACAGGCTTTGGGCGGGGGGGGGGGTTGTTTGTTTGTTTTATTTTCAGGAATATGACTCTGCTCCCAAAAGGAGAGAAAAGGCTGGGAGGAGAGAAAGAATCAGGCTGAGCCACAGAGACTGTGAGAAGCTTTGGAGGAGGTTTTCTGAGGAAGCCCTATCAAGTCGTGTCTCTAAATCCCACCTCAATAAAAATAAGTTTTGCTGGAGAAACGACTGTACAGCATGTGTTCCTCTTTCAGAATGCATTGAGGCCATTATCCACCTCAGAGCATCAGCTACAGTGCGTTCCCTTCCGCAGCAGAGACCAGGACAGCTCCCTTGGGCCACAGCCGGGCCTCATCTGCAGCCCTGAGAGTAATGAAGCCCGGAGCTTAAAAGGCGCTTCTCTCTTCATTCCTGATAGAATCTTCAAGCCACTCTCATTTTACAAATAAGGAATGCTAAGAGAAGCCTCTTAAGGTTGTTCAAGGTCACACAAGCTGGGAGTGATAGAGCTGGGGTTAGAGCCCATGTTCACTGCCTGTAAGACACCAGCCTCCGTGCAGCATCGTTACATGTGTGTTGCCCACTGTATACTCAATAAAACCGCACAAGAGTGTCATGTAAATAAAATTATGTTTTGCTGCAGGGACAATACTTTTATTGTGAAGCTCACTTCTCTTTCTCTTTTTCATTCAGTCTCATGGAGTGGTGCTGCACGCATTCAGTGTAAGGCTTGACTGCTCTATGGAAATGTTCTCACACCTAGGCAAGGTGGTTAAAAGCCCAGCCAAGGTGACAATGGAGATCAGCCATGACAGCTTCCCACTTAAGGGTCCTGTCTCTCACAGGCTCCACCTCCCAATAGTGCCACTCTTGAAACCAAGTCTATCACGCGGACAATTGGGATACAAACTCTATATAGTCAGGACAGTGCCTGATGCTTTTTGCTTACCACGCATAGCATTTATTTTTCTTTTCTTTTCTTCAAATATCCACATTCCACACAGAAAAGCATTTCTTTTTCTGCACGTCCCGCACCCCCCCCCCATGCTGGCTAATTTTATGTCAACTAGACACAGCCTAATGTCACCTGAGAGGCGAACCCCAATTGAGAAAATGCCTCCATAAGATGGGGCTCTTGACAGGGCCTGTATCACTTTCTTATTAGTGATTGATGTGGGTGATGATCCAGCTCATTTTGTGTGTGTGTGGTGGGGTGGGATTAATCCATGGTCTTGAGCTCTATAAGAAAGCAAGCTAGGAGGGTTGGGGTTGGGGGTTCAAAAAGTAGGCTGAGCAAGTGATGGGGAGCAAGCCAGTAAGCAGCACCCCTCTGTGACCTCTGCATCAGCTCCTGCCTCCAAGTCCCTGTCCCTGACTTCCTTCAGTGATGGACTATGATGTGGAAGCCAAATAAACCCTTTCCTCTCCTATTTGTTTTTGGTCCCACTGTCTCATCGCAGCAATAGTAATGCTAACTAGAACACCTTCTGTAGTCCTTTTTAAGGTTCCCTACCAGCTAACCATCAGACACTGGAAACAAGAGTTCAAAGCTGGACATCGTGGTGTTTGCCCTATAGCTTATTTCAAAAACCTTAAATTAATTTTTATTATTTAAAATATTAGGAAATAGATAGATAGAGAGATGGCTCCCAGTACCCATATCAGGTGGCTCAAAATCACCTGTAACTCCCACTCCAGGGGGTCTGGCCACTTGTGGTCTCCTTGGGCACCTGGACTCAATGTACACGCCCAAACCCACACAGAGATGCAAGGACATCACAGAATTAAAACTTAAAATAATATTTTAAAGTAAAAAGTTATGTTTTATCTAAATTTCTCACTTCTCTTGGAAATGGAAGGGGTGCTGCGCGGCACATGGCAGTAGTTAGCTAGGGAACGCGCAGCTAGATCATCGCAGCTCTCGCTGCTACCTTCCCCCAGGCCACTTACCTGGGCCTGAGGTGCTGGTGTTTACAACTCTGAGGCAGATACCCAACCCCACCCACACTGGAGCCCTGGTAGCCCTCAGCATCCACAGGGAACTTGACAATTCACAGCACACACTGTGATTTGACTGACACGCCAGTGTATGGATTTGACTTAGGGAGGGATCCGTGCAGGTAACATTGACGTTTCCAAGTGCTGTAATGTTTTCCTGCTTCATGAGGTATAATTGACAGTAACAACTGTATATATTCAAGGGTCTTACGTGACGTTTTGACTCGTGTTTTCATTGTGAAATGATTACCATAATCAGCTTAATGAACATGACATCACCTTCCTTGGATACCTGTTTGCTTTGTAGTGGGAATAATACAGATCACCTCACTCCTATAGCTCTGCTAAATGAACACGGTATTAAACTGACTCCAGTGACTTATACACGTAGATGGAGCGTCTCTCACCCCTCATCAGAGAAGCTTCCCTTTGCAGTAGATGATGACTAACATGGAAACCCTCAACTGGTTAAGGCGCAGAAAAGAAGGGACTGTGAAATGATCTGTCTTGAACAGGACATTTGTATTACACCCTCCACTCAAGGCACGGAGGCCAGCTAAGAAGATGGTTCAGAGTGTAAGAGGTAGAAGTGGTGGGTGACTATGACGAAACTGTGTTTTCCAGACACAACAGGGCACGTATGGGCTTACAGCAATTGTGACAGCCTACGAAGGACCATCACAAACACAAACTGTATAAAAATCTCAGCATGGAGGTTTGGGAGTGGGCCACAAAGGTGGACACAAAGCCCCATCCCTAGCTAAGAAGTTATTGGCAATGATGGCTACTGTGAAGAGGTGAGTCAGTTTCCTTTAAGGGTGTGCCTTTTGGTAGGACAATCACACTCTGGGCCAGCCTCAGATGGGAGAGTATATGGACAGCACAAATTGGACTCAATGGTTTTTTTTCCCCCTCTGTGTAGCCTTGGTTGTCTAGGCTCACTTTGTAGACCAGGCTGGCCTCGAACTCACAGCAGTCCATCTGCCTCTGCCTCCTGAGTGCTGGAATTAAAGGCATGCGCCACTACATTCCTGTCTTCAATGAGTTTTAAAAGAAATGGAGAGGTTATAAAGTCAGGAGAATAGAAAGGCGGGGATGGATCTGGAAGGAGTTGAGAAAGAGACGAATATGATCAAAACACATTGTATAAACTTCTCAAAGAATTAATAAAATTATTATTATTATTATGATGATGATGATGTTTTTGAGACAAGGTTTCTCTGTGTAACAGCATAACAGCCACAGCTGATCTGAAACTCACTTTGTAGACCAGGCTGGCCTCAAACTGACAGAGATCCACCTACCTCTGCTTCCCAAGTACTAGGATTAAAGATGTGTGCCACTATGCCCAATCTAAAAGTATTATTTTTTTCAAAAGAATCTCTTTACAGCAAGTGGCAGTCATTAAGCATGTCACCATGCTGTGCATTACATGCCTAGGACTTGCTTAGATCCTACCCACATGCTTGATCTGTGACTATCCAGACAGTGCTGTATTTTTAGAAAATTCCTTAATTTCAGATTTGTGCTCTGGATCCTTTCATGAGGCCTCAATGATATATATTTTTTTTACTTAAATTTTTTTCATTATAAAATTAATGCTTGGGAGCTAAAGAGGTGGCTCAGCAGTTAAGAGCACTGGCTGTTTTTCCAGAGGACCTGGGTTTGATTTCCAACACTCATGTGATGGCTCACAAAGATCTGCCATTCCAGTTCCAGAGAATCTAATGAGCTCTTCTAGATGCCACAAGAACCAGGCAATATGGTACACAGACACACTGCAGACAAAGTAGCCACACACATAAAATATTTGTTTTTAATTATAAATAGTATGTAGGTTTAAGGAGACAGTTCCATGGTTCAAAGCCTTTGTGGCTCTTATAGAGGATCTGGGTTCTGTCTCCAGTACCCACATGGAAGCTGAAAACCATCAGTAACTCCAGTTTCAGGGGATTAGATGCCCTCTTTTGTCCTCCAAAATCACCGCACACACATGGTGCATGTGTTCATGCAGGCAATACTCAAACACATAAAAGTAAGGGGATGTGGTCTGACTACTATTGACTCACTACACGGTTGTCTGCTGACATCTATTCTCTGAGTCCCAAGCTCTGAAAGGGAACGATGATGGAAACCACAGATCAGGATTCAACTGAGCCAAAGAGAGAATTACCCGATGGTCAGAGCTCTTCATAAATGGGATAGAAGTTTCTCAGCAGATCTGAGAAGCATAGGGCAGTGGCTCTGGGGAAGTGGGGCCAGGGAGAGTTACCATGGGTGTCACTTGGAAATATCTTTTAAGCCACAGATATAAATTCCTTCTGTGATGAAGAAATAAAACCAACTGGAATTGATGGGGGAAGATTCCGTGGCAGCCTGGTTAGTACACAGAACAAATCACAAAGGAATTGCATGGAAGCAATGTGGCTTCTCTCAGAACTAAGGAGTGGCTGATCAAGGCCACAGGGGTCCCTGAGGTGCCTGCTGGCCTAATAGGCAGTCAGTTTTTGCTACTACTTGGCTCTGCTTTTCCTATTCTGGGTCAGCTGGCTCTTGACTCAGGTCCCCAAGAGACACAGACTAATTGGACAAGCTTGGGTCATATCTAATTTTCTCACTAAAACAGGGACAGACAATTCCCCCAGAAACACATAGAACATTGCTACCCAAAGGAAGAGGGGACATAGGTCAGGCAAAATCTAGTTATCTACATGTGTTTATAGCAAATGTCATAAGGCATCTCAGAAGTCCCTACCCTTACAGGTATGCCACAACAGGTGAACACATGGTGAGGAGGCAGTAAAAGGATTGACATCTTTGCATGGATTATGGCACACCAGGATCCCTCCCAACCCCGAGGATGTGTGGCTCCATGGGAAAACACCATCTTTCAGATAGGACAGTCCCACTCTAGCAAGGACCACACTTTGATAAACAATATACTCTCAAACTCTTTATGTCCAGAGCCAACAAAGACAAAAACCACGTTCTCCCTTGGCTCTCATTTCTCAATTTTTCTTCCTCCCTTGCAGTTCATTTCCCTGCACTTCTGAACCTTCTTGTGGAATGCATTGAAGCGTCCAAAGAGACTTGATGAGCCTCCTCCAAGGTCACACTCCAGACCAGCACTGGCAGCAGCCTAAGTCAGCTGCTTGACTTGTTTTTTGTGTGGTGAAAATGGAGATGATAGTCCTCTGTGAGGCTGCGGGGGGATTAGATGGTGCACACACAATGATCGTTAGAGGACTGTTGTTGGTCCGATTGAAAATGACCCCCATAGACTCACAGGGAGTGGCATTCTTGGAGGCGTGGCCTTGCTGGAGGATGTTTGTCACTAGGGGCAAGATTTGAGATTTCAGACGTTCCAGCCATGCCCAGTGTCACTTTATTCATACCGCCTGTCAATCCATCCGGAGGTAGAACTCTCCGCTGCCACATCTGCCTGCGTGCTGCCATGCTTCCTGCCATGATGACAATGGACCAAACCTCTGAACTGGAAGCCAGCCCCAGTCAAATGCTATTCCTCTCAGCAATAGAAACCGTCACTCCAACACTTCATCTCCTCTTCAGCTCCTTAAACTCCCTTCCCGTTCTAAAACAAGGCCACCATTGCTAAAACAACAGGCTTTGGAAATATTCACCAAAAGCAACATGGAAAGGTATGTTTCATGCTTCTCAAGCAGAGGGACCATAATTTCAAGTAATTTTCCTTGTTCTGGTCCTCAGCTGAGTTCCTGGTTGATGTGTGTACCCCGCAGATGAGAGGATTGGTGAGTCAATAAAGGAGGCTGAGGAGCAAGGGCTGACTCTGTCACGGGCTTCTACTCATGACCCAGAAAATAGAGATGACAGCCAAGGAAAACCTACAAGAGTGTGTGGATGGAAACAACAGTTAGTCAGCAAGTGGCTCCTGACCTTAGCACAACTGACTCCATGACAGAAGTACCATTCCCTGGCTGTAAAACTCAGCACCACCTGCCAAAACTAAAACAGAGCCCTCATCCATCAAAGTCCATATAGCACTGGGAAAGTCTCTAACTGCACTAACCTTGCTTTTTAGCTTCTGCAGTTCTGCTTCTAGCCCACTGTTCTTGTTAACTGAAATATGTCAAGCCGGAACATAGCTTTCGTGCTTAAAAGCTCATCCTGAGAAAGGCTCGGTGCTGCAAGTGGGATCCTGAACACCCAATGTAGCAGCCCACAGACTAACAAAGACTCTATCTATATTGGCTTAAACCTATGTTCAAGCAGTCTTCTCTGGTGAATACCCCACAACAACAGAACAGAAGAGACTGGCCGACAGGATCACCTCGGCCTTGGTGGGGGAAACTTCCTGGACCCACTGGTGGGGTAGCCCCCCAAAGACTATTTAGTCTTGCTTTACACTTCTGGGCTGAAGGGACACGATGGAAGTTTTTAGAGTGGGACACTTAGGTGATCTATTTTGGAGAATTCTCTGGAGGAAATAAAATGAGAGCTGCCGGGCACCTTTGCGTGCTCAGTTAATCAGGGATGAGGTGATTCCGGGACAGCCTCCTAGCCTACTTCCACAGGCCCGGTGCACCACAGGCTCCGTGCAAATGAGTGTTGCAAAGTTGACAATGTGTGATACTCTGAGATAGACCCGCAACAGATAGGAGGCATTGCCAGCACACAGTCCATAGTCTCTGTTGGAATGGACAGCTTAAATGAACTCAAGATATATATACATACATATATATGTGTGTGTGTGTGTGTGTTAGTGGGGGGGTGGGGGGTGTGCGCACGCACGCACGCACTCAGTCAAAACAGAGGCAGGTGATTACTGTAAGTGTAAAGCAGTCTGGGGTACATAGTGAGTTCAAGCCTAGCCTGGGCTATCCAGTGAGACCCTAACCCAAGCAAACAAGTAAATGGAGCATAGGAAGAAAGAAAAAAAAAAAAAGAAATGAATGGCTAGATTTTGAAAGGGCAAATATACCCACCTCATTTGAGCCTAGACGGGGAAGTGACTTTGGCTTTTTTTGAGACAGGATCTCCCTATATAGTTCAGGCTGGCCTCAATTCCTGACCCTCTTGCCTCCGTCTCCTGAGAGCTGGGATTCTAGGAATGCTCCGCCATGCCCAGCTCCAATGCAGGCTTTAAATGTGAGTGGGCAGAACTGGGAGATGGCTCAGTGCTCAAAAGCACTCGCTGCTCTCTCAGAGGACCCAACTTGAGCCCCCAGTACCCCAACAGTGGCTTATAACTGTCTGTGACTTTAATTTCAAGGGGTCTGATATCAGCTTCTGGCCTTCGCAGGCAGCGGGCATGCATGAGGTACACATACATACACACATGCAGGCGAACACTCGTATATAGAAAATAAATAAGTAAATCTTATTGTTTTAATTGAGTGTATTTAGGAACCCCTGGAGGGCACTGAGCTGAACAGTGTGTTTCTTGTCCCAAAGCCAGAAATTATGATCTAAGTAATATGTCTAATATATGGCCCAGGAACCTATACTTCTGCTTGTGTCCCTCATGGACGTTTGGGGTGAAAATAAGCATCAATGCTGTGTAGACATGAACTTGGATCCCCCCCTCCTTCTTATTCTTCTTTGTGTGTATGTGTGAGACACACACACACACACACACAGAGATGTACATGCACATGTGGATATGTGACATGTGTACCATGCATGCACATGTGAATATGTGATGTATGTGCCACGCATGCACAGAGGCCAAAGGAGGAAGTCAAGCATCCTGCTCCATGACTTCCCTTTGCTTCCCTCAACAATATCTCCTGGAGCTAAGCAGGTGGCTCCTGCCCCTACCTGGCTCAGTGCCGGAGTTGCAGGCCCCTGTGAAGCCACACCCAGCTTTTTTACATGGGTTCTGGGTATCCCAACTCAGGTCCTCAATCCTGGTCAGCAAACATGCTAAGCCACTGAGCCATCTTCCCTAGACCTGGATCCCCATCTCCCCAAGTGAGGGGTTTGGCCTTCTCTCAAGGGCAGTGGGACAAAGGGTTGACTTCTCACAGGTTGGCTTTGAGGATGGACTGTGAGAATTTAAGGGAACTGCAAAACTTGGTGACCAGTCAAATCCTTGCTAAAACTGTGTACTATAGGTGCTCAGGGAAAACACAGAAAACACGTGTATACACAGAGACTCTTACAGCCAGTATAGGAAGAGCGGTTGTTCCATGGCAGTAATTAGCAAGCATATCCCATGAGCTGGGTCTGTAGCTGGGCTCGCACTGACAGCATCATTATGTTGACTTTTCTGAAACTTTTAGAAGGTGGGCAGTGCACACATTGTTCCTGGGGAGGCATGAACAAGTTATCTGTGGCCCCAGCGACAGGCCGGCGTGACTATTCAACCCATGGCTAGCTTGGAGAACCGATGAACTTATTATAATCTTACCCATAGGAGCATGGATGACTGCAAAGTGGCTGCCTCCCTCAGAAGTCTGAGTCCAGTATGGATGGCAGCCCCTTTCCCCAGGGCTGCCCAGATCGGGTCATTTCCCATACCCTTTGAGTTAATCTTGCAGTATACATCAGTGGTTCTCAACCTTTCTCATGCTGTGACCTTTTAATATAGTTCCTCATGTTGTGCTGACCCCCAAACATAAAATTATTCTGTTGCCACTTCATTAAGTGTGATTTTTTTTGCTACTGTTGTGAATCGTAAGGTAAATATATGATATGCGGGAAGGCTGATATACGACTCCAAAGAGGACAGGACCCACAGATTGAGAACCACTGCTCTATGTGCTTTAGGACCATGGAGATCATGTGCAGCTGGGATGGGGTGTGTAGGGAAGAGCTGGTGGAGCCTCAGGTGAGGGTCTAATGGCCCTCTGCACCCCTCCTTCTTTGAAGAAACATCAACTCCAGAGGGTCTTATTCGGAGAGTCACATATGTTCTGATTAAGGTGATAATGGCTTGCCATGCTTGGAGAACAGTGTTCCACATTAGTGGGTGACCCTGTGACCCCCTCTCCAGGAGGAATAAAAGAGGTAAGTCACTTGTCCAAGACATGCCTAGTAGGGAAAGTACAGTTCAGACACTTGAAGTCCCTCCTTTTGGCCTCTGTGAAGAAACGAATGTAATTGAATTGAAAAAGAAAATAGAACTGGGTTTAATAAAGTGTCCTGTAACCCTAGCACTCAGCACTCCAAGAGTTCAAGGTCATCTTTGTCTACACAGCAAGTTCAAGGCCAGCCTGAGCTATGTAGCACACATTCAAAACAACCGTTCGACAAACAAAACAGTCTCCTTAAATGTAACGCTATAGGAATGGAAATTATAAAGGTGTTTGATTTGGTCTCTGCATGTTAGTTAGAAAGAAAAATGAGTGGAGAGTGGGATATGACTTTCTCACGTACTCTGATGCCTCACATTTGACCATGTCCCCTGGAGGGGGAGACCTAGTGGCACTCAGAGGAAGGATAGCAGGTCACCGAGAAGAGACTTGATACCCTATGAGCATATACAGGGGGAGGTAATCCCTCTCAGGAACAGTCATAGGGGAGGGGAATAAGGGGAAAATGGGAGGGAGGGGAGAATGGGAGGATACAAGGGATGGGATAACCATTGAGATGTAACAAGAATAAATTAATAAAAAAGAAAAAGAAAAAAAGAAAAAAGAAAAGAAAAATGGTTGCCCGACAAGCCGTTGCCACAGCAGCAACATGGCTGCTAATACACACTGAGCAAAATCCCAAAGGAGACAAGAGTAACTCTGATATCCAGTGGGAGAAAGCAAAAGGTGTCGCTAAAAGGTGACATGTATTAATTGGAAACACTTAATCTTGTTATTATTTAATATTATTTTGGTTTACAGTGGGTGGTGAGGGAGCCTCTTAGTAGTTGCAATGCACCTGCCTCTCTGTGTCCTAGCTTGGCTGTCACCTACCCAAGCCCAGGGCCAGACTCTGGATTTGGTTATAGTCCAGGGAGATTCTCCTCTGACCACAATCTAAGCTGGTCTAAGCACAGTGAAGGTCAGGCCTTCAGTTCGGTGGTTTCCAACTACCTTCCCTGGGTGCCACCTCTTTGTGAGAACTGAACCTGGTAGCCTGTTGGTTACCAGAAAAGCCACCCTAGGGGCAGAACTAAAGCAATGGGGACAGTGTGGCCAGAAGAGCTACAGAGAGGTGGGGCCAGGGCCCAGGTTTCAAGCTAAGAGACTTTGGGACATTGTCAAGGACAGCTGCTGAGATTTTTTTTTTTTTAATCCCTTTAGTCATCTAGGAATGAGTTTTCTGTTGTTACCTAAAGCATCTCATGACCCAAAGTACAATTCAAAAGCGTATATATGTATGTATGTATGTACATGTGTGTATATGTATGTACGTATATATATGTGTGTATAAAATATAAAATATGGGTTGTTTTGTGTACATGTATGTCTACGCATCACATGTGTACAGTGCCTAGGAGGCTTCAGGTCCCCTGGAACTGGATATTGTGAGCCACCGTGTGGGTGATGGGAATAAAACCTGGGTCCTCTGCAAGAGCAGCCAGTGCTCTTAACTGCTGAGCCATCTCTCCAGTCCCTATATTTTTTTTAAAAATTAATGTTTATTTAGTAAGGGTAGGTGTTGCATGTCACATTGTACAAATGCAGGTCAGAGAACAATTTGAGGGAGTTGGGCCTCTCTATTAGCCATGTGCATCCTGGGGGGTCCATCTCAGGTTGTCAAGTTCGGCAGCGATACCCACCGAGTCACCTCACTGTTTCCCACACTCTATTTCTGAAAACACATGAGGGCTGAGGAAATGGCTCAGTGAGTAAAGCACTTGCTGGGTATCACAGATCCCCAGAACCCACGTAAAGCTATGCATGGTAGAGCATCTGTTTGAGACAAGCTATGAAGTAGTCCAAGTTGGCCTGGAAGTTGGCTGTGTAACTGGGTATGGCTACAGATCCCTGACCCCACCCCCCCACCCCCCCCCACCCCGGTTTCGCCTCCCAGGCATTGCTATAACAGCTATGTCTCACTGTGGCTAGCTAAGTGTTTTACTTTTGGGATAGGGGTAGGATCTTCTGCTTTAATAAAACAGAAAATCCAGCCCATACCCCCATATGTAAGCAAACAGTGGCATTTAGTAACTTGTAACAGGATTGGTCAGAGAATAGGTTGAGCTTCAAGCCACAGCTGAAGGTCAGAGAACTGTCGGAATCCTGTTTCTTTCTCAGCTCAGCTCCGCTCTGTGGCACATCACCCGGTGATCTCTCTTCTTACTCAGTCTGGATTTTACAACGTCTCACATTCAAGTCTAGAAAGACCAATGACTCCATTATTACATTAACCAAAGAAAACACCCTGAGGTTTTTCAAGGCAGGCTTTTGCTCATACTCTGTGGCTTTTCCCTGACTACCCTGTCACCAGACACAAGGACTTCCCCCCAGGTGACTTGGGCCTTACTCTTGTGACTCACCAACATAAGGGTCAGCATTAGGTAAAACACACAGTTGGAAGTAAGGTAGGCGGCTTCTCCAGAGCTGAATCAGGCTACAGGAAGTGGGCAACAAAACAACAGATGTTCCCTACAGCTTGCTTGAGAATATCCCAAACAGCATTCCTAGCACTGTGTGCATTCACAACAGGTGGGGTTCACAGAAGAGGCTGTTTATAGTGACCAAGAATTCCTTTGCTGTGTTTGCCAGACTGAAATCAGAAATAGTTTCTGTAAGGTCTTGTTCTTCTTCAAGGCATCTACACTTTCTCTCAGTAAGTGTTTTCAGAGCATAAATAAGATAGTGACAATAGTTACCACACTTACTAAATACTCATATTACATACATGGTGTCTCGCTTCATCCTTACACACTAACCAGCTCATTGGTTCTTTTCTCTCTCTCTCTCTCTCTTTGTTTTGTTTGTTTGTTTGCTTTGGTTTTGGCTTTGTTGTTTTGTTTTGTTTTGTTTTGTTTTTCAAGACAGGGTTTCTCTGTGTAGCCCTGACTGTCCTGGACTCACTTTGTAGACCAGGCTGCCCTCAAACTCACAGTGATCTACCTGCCTCTGCCTCCCAAGTGCTGGGATTTAAGGCGTGCACCACCACGCCCAACTGTTCATTGGTTCTTAAGCATAGGTGACTCCTAGAAGCAGATGAAAATGTCCAGAGACAGTATAGGTTGTCAAGACCTGGCATCTACCAAGTAGAGGCCTCCCAGCCTGGACACTCTGTAGTGACAGGGGAGCCCCACCCCGAGCCAAAAATCACCCAGCCTAAAATGGTAATGGTTGTGAGATGCAGAAGCTTTGGCCCGGCTGGTGATGTTCATCTCGTTTTGATAAGGGACACAAATAAGGCCAAAGATATGTAATGTGACCCGGCTTCTGTGAGACAGGAAGGGGGGGGCTGGAATGTCCATCCAAAGGCCCTGCTGTCATCTGTTGACTCTGAAGCCTGAAATTAGACCTCAGTGCTCCACTCCCCTGACTCCACCCACTCCATATCCTGGTTCTGTGGGCTGAGGGTCTCAGGAGTGGGTTTATCGAGAACACAGATGCTACGGATAGAGCAGATAAGGCACTGCTGTTTGGACAGCCGCCAGAGACATAGTTCTCCCCCACTCCCACCTTATTAACATGGGGCTTAGGGGAGACCAGAGCACCCCTATCCTTAAGGGAGACTCATGGGTGACTGTGACACACAGCGGGATGAAAACATAATAACGTGAATTTTTGCTGCCATTTTTGTTTCTTTGTTTTATTTTGCTTTTGTTTGGAGACAGACTCTTATTTTGTAGCCCAGTCCAGCCGGGCACTTACTATGTAGTCCACACTGGCCTCAGGCACACATTCTTCGCGTCTTAGTCTGTCTAGTGCTATGCATTTAGGGTGTGCGTTCACCGTTTAAGCTCCTCCGGAAAGGTCCCCCGCACAGTCTGCCTATATGGTCTCAGAGCCCCTTGAATACCACACCTTGATTCTGCTCATCACACAAAATGATAATTAGCAACTGCTCGCCTGTCAGGTGCCCTGGACGAATAAGCTGCTGAGAGGCCTTTGTGTTGAGCTCAACTTCTGGCAGTGGGTAACACATGCAAAGTATAATTTGCTGCTTGTCTATTCTAGAAGATAGTAGACTTTTGCTGTGTCAGATAATAAGTCATTTAGTCTCCATAGACCAAACATCATTAGTTATAATTTAAAGAAAAGTCATAGAAGATATATAAATGAACAAGCTTAGTTTTGTACTAATAAAACTTTATCAACAAACCACCTAGCAGATCACATTTGGCCTATGGACCATAGTTCAATGTTATAATAAACATTCTTACATCACTAAGTCCTTATTTTTAGATGTTTCCAATCTCCCAAACACAACTATATTTATTTATTTATTTATTTATTTATTTATTTATTTATTTATTTATTTATTTATTTATTTTTAGAAAGGGTTTCTTTGTGTAGCCTTGGCTATCCTGGAAGTTGCTCTGTAGACCAGGCTAGCCTTGAACTCACAGAGATCCACCTACCTCTGCCCCCCTGAGTGTTGGGATCAAAGGTGTGTGTCACCACTGCCCCAGATACTTTTCTATTGTGAGAAAATGCCACAACCAAAAGCAACTTTAGAAACAAGAGTTTATCTAGGAGAATGTGGCCACGGGTAACTGATCACATTTCCATCCACACAAGAGAATCAAAATAAAATGGAAGTGAGATGAGGTTACAAACTGCCAGCAGGTCAGTATCCCCCCCCCCCCCCCCCCCCGTATCCACATCCTAAACATTCCACAGCCTCCCCCAAACAGCACTACTAACCAGGGACCAAGTAGTCAAATATGCAGGTCTATGGAGGATATTTCTCATTCAAACCATCCCCCTCAGTAACCTCTGTGGACAGATACAGACACGTGAATGAATGGTAGCAAACAGGATGCAGGTGTCAGAATGATTTGGGATACCTCAGAAGTCTGCATGAGAGAAACAATTACCTGGGGAAAGCCTCTCTCTTCCCTCCATCCTCTTTCTAAGGCCTCCGGCAAGCCATCCTAGGCCAGGAGGGAACTTACAGGAGACACCATGAGAGGAGCCTGAGTCCCTGGCTGCACCAGGAAGCCGACACGTGTCTCCCGCCTGGCCACCCATAGACTTTCATGCGGGAGAAAAGTGGAATTTCGTCTTTGCTCACAGGGTGTGTTGACATCGTTCCGTGCGGAGGAGCCTAATCTTAACTGTCTATCAGCCCGTGGAAACACTCAGCAAATATTTGAAAGGAATGGCCAGAGTGTGCACCACCACAGAGGAAATGAACACTGCCAGTGGGTGGGGAGCCATGGAAACAAACAAACACCCTGGAGGCCTCCTCGGGCCCTTCGTGGTTAAGCACCCAGGGTGACTCATGTCTCCTGCCTCCTTTCTTCCTTATAGCCTGTCCGCCGTCTGCTCTTCTTTTTTTTTAGGGGCATCTTGTATCATGAAGATCTTCTGCCATGGAGACTCCATGATCCCAGAGTGGATGCCACATTGTCACTTGAAAGGAGTTTTAGTGAGTGGCCACCAAGAGGCAGGAGCTGAGAGAATCCCAAAAGTAACAGCAAGCAAAACAGGAGGTCAAGAGGCCTGACCTATCTTCAAGTTGAGTAATGTCACTTAGCAGTATGTCATTGGCCAAGTCATCTGGGCTCATGGAGTGTTGGTTCCCCAATGTACAAGAGAAATCAGTAATAATGTTCTGTAGCCATGTTCTGGCCACTGTTGTGGGACACTGTCCTCTGGGCTGACGAGGCTGTTACCATCTTGAAACGCGGCTATTACAGTCTTGAAAATAGAAAGACTATGATTACACATGTGAGGCCATCGCAGGATCAGGGCTACTAACATGACCTTGTGGGAGGAGTCAGTGCTTCCCACCTAAGATTTCAGCCACTCTCTCTTTCCTGCACCCACTCAACTACGTGTGATCCTAGGAGATGTACAATCAGCGACTCTGAGTACCTTTCATGAGCTTTTGATGGGTCTGCTTTTAAGCCTCCTCCTAAGTTAAAAAAAAAAAAAAGAAAAGAAAAGAAAAAAAATCTATTGATGGTTCCCTATCTGGAATGTTTGGTTAGCTCTTTGTCAACCTGACAAAAGTCCTGGTCATCCTGGAAAAAGGAATCTCAAGTGAGAAAATTTTCTCCATCAGATTAACCTGTGGGTAAACCTGTGGGATGTTTTCTTCATTAATGATGATTATGGCAGGGCTCAACCTGCTTGCTATACCTGAGATGATGATCCTGGGTTGTATAAAAATATCAGGTAAAAAAAAATAAATAAATAAAAATAAACAGGTAAAAGCCATGGACAGTAGGCTGGTGAGCATTGTTCTTCTGTTGTCTCTGCTTCGGTTCCTGTCTCTAGGTTCCTGCCCTATTTGAGTTCCTGCTCCGACTTCCATCAGTGATGAACTGTGACCTGGGACATATAAGCCAAATAAATCCTTTCCTCCCCAAGTTGCTTCTGGTCATGGTGTTTTATCACAGTGATAGAAAGCTAGCTAGGGCATGGAGTTTAAAAAAACAAACAAAACAAACTCCGTCCCCCCCCCAAAAAAATTATTGAAACAGAGATAGTGGAAGATTGCCTGCTACAAAGTAGGGGTTCAAGTTATACTTCTAGAAACTTCTCTGCCTGCCTATGCCGCCAATCAGGACCATGATGCAGCAGAGTATAGGCTTTGGGCAGATGCCCAGTCACTGAGAGCAAATCCTCTGCCTTTCAGCCTTCACACTTCCTTTCCTCTTTTCTTAGCTTTGTCCCTGCACAGTTCCATTTCCTTCTTATTGTTCCTTTAAGCTGATAGCAGACAGATTCCCTAGAATCAGTTGAAATTCCCCTCACATTCGTTCAACCAGTCCACCTCAGTGGAGTCCTGTGTGAACACCGAGTCACAAGGATGTTCTCAAGGTCACACTATTGGTCATTCTATCTGGTGGAGGAAACCTTGACACGGTCAGTTGTCTTTAACAGAAAAGTGGGCATGGGGCACTTAGAACCTGATGGTCTTTTCTGGAACGACAGCTTACAAATACAAAATAGTCCACATCCCAGGAGAGGTCTACAAAAGCTATTAGTGCCAATCAGGAAAATGAACGACCCAAAAAACAACTGCCAGCAGTAGAACTGGATCCCACGGCATTCAGCGTGGGAACTGGGTTCCATAGAGCTGCTATGGGGGGCGGGGCGGGGCAGGGCATCCTGAGAACGGTGTCAGGGACAAGTGGGTGACTTCTAGTGGAAGGGCAAAGTGAAGAGGGTCCAAATGTGATGGCTGTTGGGAAGTCTTGAAGGGGAGGGACCTTTATTGGGGATAACCAGTGAAAACAGCCCAAATGAAGTACAAGAAGAGCCCATTACGTATCTGGATGTGGGGTGGACGAGAAACAAATAACCTATCTCCCTCCCTCCCTCCCTTTCTCCCCCTCCTCCCCATCTCTCTCTCTCCCTCCCTCCCTCCCTCCCCCCCCCCTCTCTCTCTCCCCACCCTCTCTATATCTCAGAACCAAGTAAAACAAAGTTTCCTTTTCATCCGACAGCACATCCAAACCCTTTTAAAAACAACTTTAGGCATCAGGAAAAACTGAACAAAAGCAAGATGGAGCAGAGTAACCGATAGCCCTATGTCATCTGTAGCCTTTCTCAGCCCAGGACCATGGATCGTAGTAGAGGCAATGAGGCAGCAGGATCCCCAGACAGGCGCTGTACCTCACTCTGCCATCATAGCTTTCTGACCTTCAGCAAGTGACTTGGCTTCTCTTAGGCCGTCAAAAAGATTTTAATGAAAAAGACCCATCTCAGGCTTTATATGAATACTAGGTGAATGCCACCAGGAGGCTGGAGGTAGCCTCCCAAGCGCTTGGAAGTCGATAGCAGATCCTGCATGAGTTGACAGGAGCCATCTGTCCATTCAGTGGATGGTCACTGTAGAGCCGTGGTTCTCCACCTGTGGGTTGTGACCCTTTTGTGGGGTTGACCTGTTCATGGGAGTCACCTAAGATCACCAGAAATCACATATAGTTATAATTCATAGCAGTAGCAAAATTATAGTTATGAAGTAGCAATGAAAATAATTTCAGGGTGTGGGGGGGGGGGGGGTGGCGGGGTTCGCCACAACATGAGGATCTGTATCAAAGGGTTTTAACTGCATTAGGGTATAAACTGTCTTAAACTGCATTAGGATGGTTGAGAACCACTACTGTAGAGCCTCTGTTGGGTGATACTATACGATTGACATCTAGGAAAGCTACAGGACTCAGTGTGACGAGGTGCCCACGCCTGTGTCCATACACAAACGACACCACTGTGAAGCAGCCCAGGTCCTTGAGTGGAAGAGCCACTGTAGAGTCCTGGATCCATCCCACCATGATGAGATCGGACAAGTGACTCACGGTTCTCTTATCTCTGCAGTTCTCTGATCTGCAGAAAGTGGAGGCTGATGGCATCTGACCTTGTGCATGAGACAGAGGCGCATAAGAACTACAGGGGCATACCAGATGGAGATCAGCTGTCGAGCTTTTGTCGTCATGGTGGTGGGCTTTGCTCTTACTGCAGGCCAGCCCGGGGCTAGTAATGACAAGATCCCAGAGAGATGGGAAGGGCAGGACAGAGCTGTGTTGACAGAAACACTGAGAAGACCAGAGATTTTGGTCTTGATTTGGACTTGGACGCAGGCTCCTAGGTTCTCATATAGGACCCATTGGAATCTATTTGAAGCACAATTCCACTGAGGCACAAACTTAAATCCAAAGCAATGTGCCTCTCAAACACATGGGCACCCTTTCTTTCTTTCACTCTGCCAAGCGGACCATGGATCATAGAGGCAACAAGGCAGCAGGATCCCCAGACAGGCGCTGTACCTCACTCTGCCATCATAGCTTTCTGACCTTCAGCGAGTGACTTGGCTTCTCTCAGGCCGTCAAAAAGATTTTAATGAAAAAGACCCATCTCAGGCTTTATATGAATGCTAGGTGTTCAAAAAAATTTTAGCCATTTGTGTGGTTATTCTTGCTTAATCTCGTGCCCAGTTTACTGAGGGCATTTGTTAGCTGTTATGGTTTGGGTATTAAAGTATCTCTCCCAAAGGCTCATGTGTTAAAGAGTTCCCGATGTCATGTACAGAGATGGGACTTAGGGGGAGGGATTTGATCATGAAGATTCTAACAGCAATGGGTTACACCACGGATGGATTCACAATTTGGTAGCATTATTGGGAGGCAGTGGAAAGCTAAAGGTGGAATCTTGCAAGAGGCACCCCAGGCCTTAGCACAACAGACTCCATGATAGAAGTGCCATTCAGGTTATGAAACTCAGCAGATAGACAGCCCCACTATAGGCTTTGAACTTTTTTAAAAACCTACTTAATTTTGGGTTCTTTAATGCTTATACTTCCCTTCCAACCCACCTACCCTAGATAGGAGAAAGAAGAGACTTTCTCAGATTCAGTTCCTCGGAGCAATTCCACTCTTCATTGTCAGGATTTCAGCTGGTCTGTTAAACAGCTAGCCAGCAATTTAGCAAAGGTGACTGCAATCGCAGCAGCTGCAGCCCGGAGCAGCAGCTGGAACCTGGAGCCTCGAAGCTTTCTCTGGAGCATTTCTTTCTAGGAGAGTCTCAAAGCTGAGCAATGAACAGCCAAACGATAGGAATTGATCTCCAAACCAAAAAAGCCTCTGGTTCGGGGCAGGTATACGTATATAGATATATACCATCTCAGAGTCTGTATTAGGATGTTTATCAGCTGGCAAAGATCATGCTCCCAAAGGAGGCAGTTCCTCCACCAGTAGACAGACACCACATGTCCTCCCACAAGTCTGTTTCCAGAAGACAAAGACTACACACCCTCACACAAGTCTGTTCCACACCCCACATTTGGGATCAGAACAAAAACATGTTTACATCTACCCCATACCACCTGCCAAAATAAAAACAAATAATTGTTCTATCAAAGTCCATCTTTCTAGGAAAGTCTCTAAATGCATTAGCCTTGCTTTTTGGCTTCTGTCGTTCGGCTGTTGGCTAGCTGTTCTTGCTAACTGAAATATGTCAACCCAGGATATGGTTTTTGTGCTTAAAGCTCATCCTGAGAACAATTTGGAACTAAACTGGGATCTCAAACACCCAGCGTCGTCACCGGCCAGCTATTAAAGATTTTCTATTGGCTTAAACCTGTGTCCAAATAGTCTTCTCTGGTGGATACCCTGCAGCGACCTCTCTGGGGCAAGGGTGCCAGTGAGGGTGTGGTACTCTGAGGTCTTGACAAATTCCTGGCTCCTCCCAGGCTCCACCATGAGATGATCAGTTCCTCTTGCACACACCCTTCTGCCATGACATATTTTACCTTACCACAGACCTACAGGCAACAGACTGAGATCTCTAAAACTATGAGCCAAAGGCAGGCTTTTTCCTTTTAAGTCGTTGCTCCAGCTGTTCCGTGGTGAAAAGCTAACTCATGTATGAATCCCTCAGTTTGAATTGTTTACTTTCTCATGGACCTGGTCCGGGTTGACTGAAGTACGGTAAGGCTCACTGTGGTCTTACAGTATGGCTTGGGCAAGGCGGCTGGGGTCCACTCTTTCTTTTGCTATATCTTGACTGCACCAAGCAACTGCTGAGACCGTTTCCTCAGAATCTTCTTGAAGTAAACTGAAAGCATGTGGTCGCCTTTAAGGAACCAGACATGATCTCCTTAACGAAAAGGCGGACCGTTTATAAAAGAAAACATTCATCATGCATTTTATTTACAAAAGCAACATGACAACAGCATCACGTAATATTTAATAACAGCTTTATTGCCACGTAATTTACCTCC
This sequence comes from Acomys percivali, assembly GCA_907169655.1. NCBI lineage: Eukaryota > Metazoa > Chordata > Mammalia > Rodentia > Muridae > Acomys > Acomys percivali. The sequence goes on from OU015748.1 coordinate 87,051,915, forward strand.
ATGAAATTCACCCTCTACAGAGAACAATTCAGTAGTTTATAGCCCCTGAGTCCTGCAACCATCACTGTCAAACTCAGAGTATTTTCATGCTTCCTCAAGAAGGAAGAGGGCCCACCCGCAGTCATTTCCCATGTCCTTCTCCCCCCCCCCCCCCCCTGCCCACCTCTAACAACTCACCCTCACCCTACTTTCCTGCTCCAAGCAATTATGTAGTTACTTTATGTCTCTAGATTTTCCTTTTCTGGGCAGTGTGTATATGTAGACTCCTAGTCTACCTGATGCATTGTGTTTGGCTCCTTTCCTGTTTCCAGGGTTGATCTGGGTAGTGGCATGAACTAATGTTTAGTCCTTTTAATGGCCAGATTATATTCTGTCGTAGGCAGTTAATAGTTTGTTCATTCGTCAGCTGGTGGATGTTTTTTGCTATTACAAATAACACCTATATAAACATCCATATGTGAATTTCTATGTGTTCAGTTCTTCGGGGTGTAGAAGAAATGCTGGGACTGTTTGTGCTGTCTATTGGGATAACTGTCATCGGTAATTGATTTCGTGAATTCTTCCAAATGATCTGCTGCATATTTCACAGTAATGGTGGTGTCACTAGCTAATACTGCTATGATCTGAGCACAGAGCCATTGAGTACATCATGTAGTCATTCTGTGCTCAGCCCTTTGAGAAACCGCCAAGTTGTTTTCCAAAGACTGTAGCATCTTTGTTCCTACCTCCAACACACGAGCATTCCAGCTTCCTGCATCCTTGTCAATATTTATTATTGCCTCTTGTCTTGATTATAGCTATCCTGGTGGGTAGCCAGCAGGTCTTTAAAAAGAAAAACTAATTTCACAATTGCTGCTTCACAGTGATTAGAACTGTGCCTGGCACACAGGAGACATCTAGCCTGCAACTGTTACATAAAGGGCTAAGTACTTTCGTCATCTCAGTATGAATGTTTCCGTTTTATCTCATCCCTGTGTCGATTACCTGTAATCATGCACACATCTCACACAGTTAGAGCTGTGTTTGCATGTACATTTTTGCCCCCTTCCATCATTAAAATTTAACATACCCTGATGGTTCCACACAGCCTTCATAATTATCATTGGCTTGGCTCGCCTAATAGGCCCAACAGTGGGAGCCGAATAATATACTAAACCAGTGGATGGTTGGCTTCCTCTTGTGTCAAATGCTAGAACTATATTTAGTAAGTTGTGTGGGGGGGGTGTGCAATGATCGTTTGGCAAGGCTTTACAGAATCCCAAATGGAGACGTGATGGGTAAAGAGGGCAGACAGGAAAATACCTATATTGAAATCATCCAGAGAAACGAGACCAATGGGATGTCTTCCTGTAAGGAATTGGCTTATGTAATTCTAGAAGCTGGGGGCTCCCAAATCTAAACCTGGATGGAGTGTGGATGGCACACTAGAGACCCAGCGAACCTGCATCATATCATGGGTACAGTCAGTTTGCTTCTCACCCCAACAGACCAATATTTTTGTTCTCGTCAAGCCTTCCAATGATCAGATGAGGCCAAGCCAGACCCTGGGTGGGGGTGGGGGGCCGGTACCCTTTACTCAACATCAACATCTCTCTCCAAATTTGTACATAGAGCTGACCATCCCGATACCTGAATGAATCCCAGAGTTCTGTTTTGGTTTCATATCATCTATGCATAATTTTCCTGAGGGTCTAAGCCTGCTTCTGAACGATACTTTCTAAGCCTCAGTTGCTTACAAACTAAAATACAGTGAAGAGGGAAAGGGGCGTCAGGCAACAAAGACTGCTCTGTATGACCATCAGGTTTCATGTGCCCAGAGGATGATGGGTAGCTGTGTTCCTCACTGTCTCACCATCACATCTCCGGAGATCCCCACCGATAATCTAGATGTCCATCGATTGAAAGCGAGGATCGTACCTAAGCCTCTGACAGCGACTGGACTCACCAACTGAGTGCCTCACAAGCCAGTCCTTATTTTGTCTCCCACAGTGTGTCTCTAGGAGCTTTTGTGCAGGACTTTGCATCTTACTGAACACAAACACTAAGGGGTCAGAACTGCTCACAAATATAGTGGAGTAAGCCTAGAGACATGGGATTAAGAGGCATTTTTAGCATTCTATTTAGGAATTCCCAGCTGCTTCTCTGTGTCAGCAGGAAGTGGAGGGAAAACAATAACTTTCCAGACATCTTTTCTCTCTCTGGGAAGGCTCACTCGAGGAGCACATCCTTGCAGAGAAGTGCAAGGCAGCTAGCTGGTCCTGGATGAGCAAGCAGGTGGAGGGTGCCTATCTCCCTCTGGCAAGTCTGGTTTGCTCCCATCCCTCAGACCACAGGCTGTGGGGACTGGAGATCTTAGTGGCAGAGAGGCTGCACAGATAAGAGAAGAAAAGTTCTGGACAAAATGGAGCCTGGGTCCAGTTCCCTTGAAAAGTCCCATCAGCCTTTCGCTAACCTATCTAGCTTGATTCCAAGCCCCACCAGGTGATTCCTTTCCCAGAAATAGCTTATCCCAGTTGGTAGAATGCCCAGCACATAGTCTGCCCTTTGCAATTGAACACTGCCATGGCAGTGTTCATTTGTGCTTTGGATACTCGGAGGGGCTCTTTCTCCATTTAAAATCTTGTTTATTTAATGTAACGCTAACATATACGAGTAAGAATAATTGAATTAAGTCAGGTAGTGGTGGCACACACCTTTAATCCCAGCACTTGGGAAGCAGAGACAGGTAGATCTGTGAGTTCAAGGCCAGCCAGACAGCCAACGCTATACAGAGAAGCCCTGTCTCAAAAAACAAAACAAAACAAAATAAAACAAAACAACAACAAAAACCACAAAAAACAAAAACAATAAAAGACCACAGAAAACAACAACGAATGAATAAAAAGAAATAATTGAATCAATGTGTAAATGTGTCACAGAGAAGGTTGCTTTTGTGAGGTCATTTGGGTTTTGTACATATGATAACGTTAGAATCATTTAAGCCAAAGTTCTCAACCTGTAGGACCCGACCCCTTTGGGAGTCAAATGACATTTCCCAAGGGTCATACATCAAATATCCTGCATATCAGATGCTTTTATTATGATGCATAACAGTAGCAAAATTACAGTTATGAAATAGCAAATAGCAATGAAATAATTTTATGGTTGGGGGTCACCACAACACAAGGAACTGAATTAAATGAGTATGCTACAGAGTCCCAAGGTGACACAGGACATCACAGGGAGAGACAGGATATTCTTGCTCAGGGCTCCCCTCCTCTTCCTAGAGAGCCAGTGTCCCATTGATTCATAGTGCACTGAATCCCAACTATGGCCAGGAGGTCTCACCTCCATGAGTAATAGGGCTAAGTGCCTCACAGAGGGTAGAAAGTTCCAAAGGAGCATTGGGAGTATTCCATTACTTTCCCTGAGGAGCCTGTTTCCATTCAGCCCAGGTATAGAGTGTAGTGACAGAGCCCAGGAATGACACCATCCAAGTCTGGCTTGGTAACGCAGTAAGCTTATTGGGGTGACGTATAAAGGATAGTGACTTCTTAAGCTGTTTCACTGAAAAGTCCACCTCAGTATGGGAGACCAGCCGTGAAGTGAGCATGCCTGGAATTCCCTGTAATCTGGCGGGATGCCAACCAAATATGCTGTCCTCAATACGGGTACTTTGATGCCTTTTGCAGTAGCGGTCTGTGTCGAATTCCTTTGAGCATAATTTCACAGGTTGCCAGGTGGGAAAGAGTCTTCAGTTGACTGGATAAACAGGAAGAGGTATGGACGTGTGTAGTTCTAGCCATTGGGAGGTAGAGGCAGGAAGATCACAAGTTCAAGGCCATCCTCTTCAGCTACAGAGTAAGTTTGAGATTAGCCTGGGCTACATAAGAGAGGGGGAAGGGGGAGAGAGAAAGAGGGAGGGGGACAGAGAAGGAGAGAGGGAGGGAGGGGAGAGATTGAAGTCGGAAGTCTAAAAGACACCTTTGCTGTCTCTAGCTCACCGGGTGCGCTTGGAAGGGCAACTGCTCAGAGCCTACACATCTCTCCCTGCAACATGAATCCAAGACATCTCTTCTCCAGCCAGCCTCGTGGGTCACTAGGAGACCTCCGACAGACTCTGTGAAAACGCTTCAGAAACAGCACAGCATAGCATTATTCAAATGAGGGTGTTATGAGGAGTACAGACATGTTATTGCCTGGAGTCCAGCATTTTAAGGAATCCATTCATGGAATGCACTTTAATTTTTTTCCCCCTTGCTGGCATTGTTCTCACCAGGCTACGGCAAGGGAGGGGGGCGGGGTTCTTCCTGGATAGGCTTCCAAAACTTTAAAGAGACACACAATTTTCAAGTGAGTTATTCAATTAATCATCTTTGTCATAAGGACAATGTCCCTTTTGGATTGCATGCTTATTGAAAGCCATCATCTGGAGGGACTGCCCTGGGCAACCCACCCCACACCCACACCCACACCCAACACAGATCAAATGGCCTCAGGGGAAAGCGTGATTAATGGCAAAATGAATTAGTAGCAAGTCAGGAGACGAGAGTGCCAAACGGTTATCCAGCTCCCGGCCACAGTTCCCTTCCCTTACACAATGGATGGGCCAGTCCTGCGGCTACATGGGCCTCCCACAAATTGAATCAAAACGGGGAGATGGCTATTTAAAAGACCCTGGGGGAAATTACTTGATAAAAGATCATTCCGTTTTTATGAATGGGTCCCCTGATAGAACTGCTTTTTCAAAATGTAAATTTTTATAATTGAGTGTTTGAACTTGTTTTAAGGATAGCGCCTATGACAGCGGCTATACAGACCCAGTCACTAAAAGAGTACAGTCTTATTTTGCTGTCTGTGGATGTCTATAAATGCCTAAATCCAAGGTCATTTAAGTCTGCTATGTAAAACAGCCCACTGTTTGCACACATTACCATAGGCTAAAAGCAATATAGGTGCTATGGAAATAATTATTGGGCTATATTAACTTGGGACATAGGAGGAAAGCCTATGTATATCCAATATGGGCCTATTCTATTTGTGGGTGGTTGTCTTTTTTCTTTTCTTTTCTTTTTTTTTTTTTTGAGACAGGGTTTCTCTGTGTAACCCTGGCTGTCCTGAACTTGCTTTGTAGACCAGGCTGGCCTCAAACTCACTGGGATCCACCTGCCTCTGCCTTCCAAGTGCTGAGGTTAAACGTGTGCCCAACCACACCCAGCTGGGTTATTGTTTTTCCACATGTATATACATTTTCAATCTGGAGTTGCATAGTGTAGGCCTTACGTAACATTCACTTTAGTGAGGGAAGAAAAATATCAACTCTGGATTGAAAGTGTATTTCAAGTATTTAGTTCTGGCTGGTAAGGCCAGGAAAGCAGTGGCCATGTGGAGAAATAAGCTCCCTTTCAGAAAAATTAAAATTAGGGAAGTACTTTGTGAAAATATGATTTCATATTCATATTGGGTATGAATTTATTTAAAAATACACATCCGTATAGAGGGTATGAGATTGAAGGAGGCCTCTCCTCCTTCAACAGGGTTAGGCTAAATTAGCTGTAGGGATATAATACTTGTAAAAGTTTGGGGCTGAGAGAGGAAGTGCTCAATAGGGAGTACGGTTGGAGAAAATGAATGGGTCAAGGTTAGTCTGATTTGTCCAGTGTTTGGAGGATCTCCAGGCTCTGTGTGTTTGCATATCCATCAAGGTCAGGGCTGGAAGACATGCTGCTATAGTAGGTGTCCTCCAGGAAGACTTCCTTCCTTCCTCTCACTGCCTGGAGCAAGCAGCCTCATGCCTGCCCTAACCTCCATTCCAGCTGCCTCTGAAACTCAGTCAACACATACACAAACACACACACACACACACACACACACACACACACACACGCACTCACGCACATAAACACATACATAAGCACACACATAAACATGTACACACCACACACATATATACACACAAACACTCAAACACACACACTCACACACAGACAGACAAGACAGATGACGAGATATGCACAGACCATGCGGAGGGAGAATCTGAAAAACTCCTGGGGACCATCAAAATACAAAAGACACCTGTGACATCACCTGGACGGGGCCAACCCTGCCATTGACTCACTTGTCACTGCAGTGGCTACCTCACTGCTTCAGCTGGGGGATAACTGCTTAGTCTTGGGGACAGGGAGCCTGGGCCTGGCATTCGCCTTAGTTGGGCCACGGTCGCCATTGCCTTTGAAGTCGCTGGGTAGGCTCTCCGTCAGGCATCATTACTCCACTGCAGACAAAATGGGTCCCACCTACACCTGTTTGCACTTGTTGCCTGTGGCCACGGATGGCTGCAAAGATTATGCAGCTCATAAGCATCCGTTTGCTCCCCAGCTGGACCAAATAGGAGAGTAGGTCTGGCTCTTATTAAAAGCAAACAAGCCCATTATTAAAAGTAAACAGGGCAGGACTGCTATGAAACAATTAAAATGTCTCCCGGGCCAAAGTCCTAAATTCACCCTGCTGCCCCAAACAAGTGCACCACCCTAGATAAGAGGTGCCTTCCCCCCCAGAAATTGGCATTTCTGATTTCCCAGTGATGTCACAAGCAGGCCAAGTCATTTGCTCAGGGACTTGGGTGAAAGATGTAATCAACAGAATTTGAACTCAAGTCTGTTTGACTCCTAAGCCCACACCCATTCCACTCCAGCATGCAGCTGTCATTATTTCTATTGTTAATTTCAAAGACAAGCTAAAAAGCTAAGTGACACATTCTAAAATGAATGATGGTGTTTGGCTGGGCCTGGTGGCATCTACCTGTAATCTAAGTTACATGGGAAGCTGAGGAAGGAAGGCTGCGAGTTCAAGGGCAGCTTCAGCTACCATGTGTGTCCAAGGCCAAACTGGTTAACTTAGCGAGACTCTTAGTGAGAGTCGCAAAATAAAAATTAAGCAGAATTTAAGCTGAAGGCAGGAGGTGATGACCCACGCCTTTAATCCCAGCATTTGGGAGGCAGGGGCAGGTGGATCTCTGAGTTCAAGGCCAGATCTACGGAGTGAATTCCAGGACAGCCAGGGCCACACAGGGGTCTCAAAAAAACAAAACAGCAAAATTTAAAAGGAAGAATTATGATATATCTAGTTCAACAGCAGAGTGCTAGCCTAGCATGTAAGAGGCCTCTGGTTTCTCCCCCAGGACCAACCACCTCAACAAAAAAACTTATGTTGCTGAAAGAACCAATTAACAATTTGATATGGGTGGAAGGTTAGTTAATGGAGAGGTGACTAGGCGCCTCCAGTGACCAGCTAGGACTAGCAGAGCAGAGAGAGATCTTTAGATAAAGCTGGTGTCAACTGTTACAAATTGTTTGACAATAGTTTCAACAGTAATTTCATGGTGCAAAAGCTTGTGAGTTATGTGGAATAAGAAAAATTACTAAAAAGCAGCCTGGCCAGCTTCCAAAAGGTTACACGTGGGTTTTTCCTTATGACTCAACAACTCCACCGTGGACACACATCCAGGAGAAGTAGAAACCACGCATCCAGGTGCTGAGGAGCTGGCTCAGTTGGTAAAGTCCCTGGCACCCCAGCACTCACGTACAAATCTAAGTGACTCTGTCTGTTTAACCTTAGTCCTGAGCAGCCTGTCAAAGGATCCAGGTTCAGGTTCCCAGCATCCACGTGATCTTATAGCTTCAGTTCCAGCAGTTCCAGCGCCCTCTTCTGGCCTCTGCAGGCACTTGCACGCATGTAGTGCACAAACAGACGAGCAGGCAAGCACACGTACAAATACCCAGAAATAAATAAAGTGTACAACCATTTGCTACAACGTGGATGAACTCGGACAGCACGATGGTAAGAGAAAGCAGCCACACAGCGTATGATTCATCGATATAGCAGTCTGAATAGGAATCATAAAGACTGAAAGTACATCAACGGGTTGCTTAGGCCTAGGGGCTGAGAAATTGGAACAAATGGGAGGTGGCTACTAGGCAGAAGGTCAGGAGGAGGAATGACGAAACTGTTCTAACATTGGTTGTGGCAGCGGTTGTACAATGTTGCGAAAACAAACAAAAAAAAAATAGTTGAATTGTGGGATTGAAAGGGATAAAGTTTATAGGATGAGAATTATAAAACTTACATAAGAAAAAGAAAACTAATTTACCGCTGAACAGGAGATACCCAGACAATATTCTCTGCCTCCCTACTTTACAATGCATTTTCTTTGCACAGCTTCATTTCTTAGGAAGTTCTTTCATGTGGATGACAGGAAAAGATGCCCAAGTGATTAAGCCATTTATCGTCCAAACTGCCATACATTTGAGAAGGAGAAGAGGGGAAATGCTTGGGCAAATTCTGTGGGGCCAGTGGTATGGTTCTGTGGAGGGCTGCAGGCCCAGTAGCTGCTTCTGGGGGGTCCAAGCTCCCGGCCTCCTTGCCTTGTGGGCCAAGCATGGTGGTAGCTTCTAACCACCGATGGCCCCTGGGAAAGCATGGTCCAGTGGTGTCCCTAAACCTGCTCATATTCTCACAAGCAGTTTCTTTCTTGAACTTCCTCCATGACCCACTTTGAGTCAGCCATCTGTTTCCTGTCCGTACCACCCTGATACCAGACTTCAAATGAACAGCCCAAAGACACTTTGAAAGGAAGTCACACAGTGACACAGCTAGATCACGTCCAAAGAGCCATTGCACCAACTCTCCTAGGGGTGTCAGTTACATCAAATCCTGATAATGAAGTATTCCAGTAAGTCTCAGGGAGGCATTCTTTGCCCCAATCTCAAGCCAAGGGCAAGACTGCTGTGTCCCAGCAGCAAGTACCCACACTTTCCACCTTATCGTCATAACCATTCATTCTGTTCCTACTTTGTGCCTCTAGTGCAATTTATAACTTTCACTATTGGGAGACATATTCATTTGGCTTTTCTCGTTCAGAATCTGCTGTACTTCCAGAAACTGAAGGGCCGAGTGCTTCATCCCTTCTGGGAAATTCTCGGTCAAACTCGACTGAGATAGTCACCCCTACAATGTCTTCCTTATCTCCCATTCTTTCCCCCTCCTGTTTTCTATTTACTTCTGATTGGTTTCTTTCTGATCAAAAATCTCTCTGTTGCTGTGGGATTTTTTGTTTGTTTGTTTGCTTATTTGTTTTGTTTTGTTCTGTATTGGAGACAGGGTTTCTCTGTATAGCCTTGGCTGTCCTCGATCTGTAGACCAGGCTGGCCATGAACTCATGGAGATCCAATTGCTGGGATTACAGGTGTGCCCCACCTCGCCTGGTTCTGTAGCTGTGTCTCATCAGTTCTCTGGCTCGTCTATAGAACTGAGTCAACGGCTCCATTCTTTATCTCAAAACATTCATTTTTTTGAATTTGTTTTTTCATAATGCACATCTCTTTTTCGTAGTACCTTAAACTTTTGCTTCCTTGGTAGGTGAATCCTTTATCATTTTTAATGAATTTCACTTATTTATTCAGAGTGATGGGGGCAGGCAGTGCACATTCCATTGTATGTACCGATCACTTTTAGGAATTGATTCTCTCCTGTGTGGGTCCTGGGGACTGGACTCAGGTTGTCAGGCCTGCTGACAAGTGCCTTTACCCAATGAGCCATCTCAGCAGCCCAGGCGAACTATTTTAAATCTCCTTCAATCAAGTTGCTCCACCATTTCCTGATCCATCCTGTGGGTTTACTCTTTGATTCTACGTCTCATAATTTTGAGTTGTGAACTCATTTCAGGGGGTTTGTCTCTGGTGCTCTTAAGAGAGCTTGCATGAGGCCTGGAGAGATGGCTCAGCGGTTAAGAGCACTGTCTGCTCTCTCAAAGGTCATGAGTTCAATTCCCAGCAACCACATGATGGCTTACAACCATCTATAATGAGATCTGGTGCCGTTTTCTGGCCTGTAGGTGTTACATGTAGGCAGAACACTGTATATATAAATAAATAAATCTTTTTTTTAATTAAAATTTTTTTTAAAAAAATAATTAAGTCTTAAAAAATAAAAGAAAACTTGAATGAGAGTGAATACCTTTTAGGTAAGATTCCTGCCCCTCCCCATTTTGTCTGTTTTTCTTTTCTTTCCTTCTTTCTTTCTTCTTTTCTTTCTTTCTTTTCTTTCTCTGTGTGTGTGTGTGTGTGTGTGATAGAGTTTCAAGTTCTCCAGCTGGCCTTGATCCCATGACATAGCCAAGGATAACCTTGAACTTCTGATCTTCCTGCCTCACCATTGTGCCTAGTCTTTTGGCTCTTGAGGGCTGAACCTTGGGCTCAGTGCATGCCAGGCAATCATTCCACCCACTGAGCTTTACCTCAAGCCCCAGAGCTGTTCCTCATTTGCTTACTTTAGGCCAGTAACAAATTGTCACATTAATTTAAATCTTGGTTATTTTGAGTCCATGCAAGAGAAGGCAAATTTAAAGCGCAAACACAGCTGTATCGAGGCTTCTGGTTGCAAATTCTCATGTGATGCTTTTTGTCTCAACTCAGCCAAGACCATCAGGTGTCTGTCTGCATCAGCTGGGAGGGCGTGGTCCACCTGTTCTTGAAATTGTGTGGTTGTGGGCCCCTGAGTCAACTGCACATCCCTGCCTTGTCCTTGTCTGGTCCTTTGGCGGGGAATGAACATCCAGACCCCTCAATTCTCAAAATCATGGTCTCTTCCCAGGGCCACTGAAGCATCAGCTCTCATGAGGACACATGTGCCTCCATCAACTTGTGAAGAGTAGGGGACACTTTGTGGTGGTGACATCTCCCCTTACATCATGTAGGTGCTAGGGCTCAAACTCAGACGTTCAACCTTGACAGCAGGTGCCTGGACCTGATGAGCCATCTGCTGCTGAGGGTCCAGCTGCCTTTCTGCCCATATTTTCCACTTTAAAATGAACTCAGCTACTTCTGGTGGATTTAAAATAATTGCATGCTCAATATGGGAACGTAAGGTTTTTCTAAAGAACGTGCCTTGTTTCATGCCTTGTGGTTACGACTCAAGCAAGCTCTGGCTTTTTCCTCACAGCAGCAACTTCCCAAGGAGCTCTTGGGGAGCATAAAAGAGCTGAGTCTTGGATGTCCTGTCAGTGAGGAGGGGCCAGATCCTAAACGAACTAATTAATAGTTATCATTAGAGCATTCAGGTATGACCAAACCAAAGGCTAGCTATGAATATGACCCACCATAAAAAATGTGTGAGGGGTTTTTGTTGTTGTTTTCTTTTCTTTCTGTCTTTCTTTTTGAACTCACTTTGTAGACCAGGCTGGCCTCGAACTCTCAGAGATCTGCCTGTCTCTGCCTTCTAAGTGCTGGGATCAAAGTCAAGTTTTTTGTTTGTTCTTTGAGACAGGCTCTCTCTGTGTAACAGACCTGGCTGTCCTGGAACTTACTGTGTAGAATAGGCTGGCTTCAAACTCAGAGATCTGCTTGCCCCAGTGCTGGGATTAAAGGCGGGCACTACACCACATCTGGCTTGTTTGCTTGTTTGTGTAGGGTTTTTTTGTTTTGGTTTGGTTTTTTGTAACTGGACTGTAAAGCTCTTTTGCATGAACTTTGTATATGACAACATCATATTACGAAGTCAAAAAGTTGCACAAGCCTGAAAGCAAAGCACCATGGGAGCAGATGTGGCTTGGCACACAGTAAGTGCTTAAGAAACATGAGGGGTATGAATGGAACTCTCCTCATCCCATCATCTAACAGACAAATGTCCTGGAGACTTAGAACCCTTAGATACAGCCTCTTTTTTTTTGGCAAGTCCCAGAAGAATGTATATTCTCCCCATAGGTCTCTGTGAACCAACACCACACACTTTATTCCTATGATGAATGTTTTTGAGTTGAGAAAGCTAAAAAATAAAAAAATAAAAAAATAAAAAAAATTAAAAATTGGAAAAGTATGACATCAAAGTGCTAAGTTTTTGCCTCTGTAATATGACATTGATGAACACATTTCTGCCTATATTTGGCCCTGGGGCAGCTGTCTCTAGAAGTAGGCCTCCGCCCAATGCCCAAGCATGGCCTTGTGGGTCTGTTGATGTTGCAGTGTTACTTCAGCCTGCCACTAATCTGTCACCCTCTTCAGTTAGCTTTCTGCCTCACTGACACATTCTGGACATCCAGTTTAAACACCCATGTTAGATTGGGGCAGTTCCTAGGCCACCATAGGCAAAACACATGCAAAACATCTCTTAGGGTGAGTCATTGTGAGAGATATTTTCAACTGGTTTTTGCTAATTTTGTTTCAAAACAAGTCTATTTCTAACTCAAACCTTTTATGTACTTGGAACTCCCCAGCCAAGTGATTCAGTGGCTGTTGGATCATAAAGAATTCTTCTTATAGGGCATTCACGGTAAGCTTAAACCAACTTTTAAGTGAGCAACAGTGACCATATAATCTTTGTTTTATTCATTCCTTGTGTGTATGTGTGTGTGTGCAGCAGTTGCCTCTCTCTCTTGACTATGTTGGATCCAAGGGTCAAACTCAGGTCATAAGAGTTGGTAGCAAGTGACCTTACCCACTGGGCCATCTTGCCAGCCAGTCTTTAATGAGCGGAGTACACTGTTCCAAGTCTATGGTATCCCATTCAGTGCTCATCCAACATGTCTATTATCTTTATTTTATTCCATTCTATTTTGTTTTTTGTTGTGCTTTGATTTTTTTGAGACAAGGTCTTACTATATAGATATGGCTGCACCAGAACTTACTCTGTAGGCCAGGCTGGCCTTCAACTAATAGAGATCTGCCTACCCTTGCCTCCCAAGTGCTGGGACTAAAGGCATACACCACTCTGTCTGCCCTATTATCTTGATTTTAAAGGTGTGGACACTGAGTTACTGAAGGCTGGGGAGTTAGCTTAGTAGGTAAAGTGCTTTGCACAGGGACCCAAGTTTGATGGTCAGAACCCATGTGAAAAATGCCGAGTGACACATGCTTGTAACCCTGGTGCTAGGAAGACACAACAGGTGGATTCCTGGGGCTTACTGGCTGGCTAGAAGAGCTTATTTGGTAAGTGATAGGCCAATGAAAGGCCCAGCATCAAAAAAAAAAAAAAAAAAAAAAAAGTATAGGGATGGAGAGCTAGCTCAGCGATTAAGAGCTCTTGCTGCTCTTACAGAGGACCCAGGTTTGGTTACCAACACCCACATGTCAGCTTGCAATTTCTGTAACTCCAATTTTGTGTCCTTTTCTGGCTTTCAGGAGCACTACACACACACACACACACACACACACACACCACAGTGGTGTTGTGTGACAATTTCCTTGCTATTGAAACATTCCATCCTACAAGAAGCTCCTTAAAACAGGAAGGTGAACAACTAAAAAATAGCTCCGGGAAGTCCCTGGAACTGACTAGATTCATCAGGCTGCTCTCTGCTGGAGTAAGCATTAAAAGTTGAGAGTTCCAGGCCAGCCTGGTCTACAAAGACAGTCCAGGCCAGTCAGTGCTATACAAAGAAACCCTGTCACAAAAACCAAATCAAACCAAACCAAACCAAACAAAAACTTGAAAAACTCTCTCACACCAAAAGAGCTAAATTGCAAGACTGTGACATAAGACTTACTACAGCCTAGAAGATGCAGAAACCAGCCAGGCTGCCTGGAAGAGGTTTAGACCAAGTGAGGAACCTGGAAAGTTTGACACCATCTCAACCTGTTGAGCTCCCTGCAGGCATGCAGTGGGCTGTCAGTCACTATGCTGGGGTGGGCTTTGGTAACACAGTTGCCTTTGAGTTATTTCTGCTCTGTAAATAACTCCTTACCCACATTGCTATAAGTAACCTTCATAAAAGTCATTTGTTCACCAAATTGGACTTTGGTGGTATCTGTACTTTGGTTTGTCATGGGCTCCCTATTTAGGGAGAGTAGATGTGTGTATTGTGTTTTCCTGGAAAAGTTTTGTCACACATACGTATATGCAGACACTCATAAACAATAATGACAACAACAACAACAACAATAACAACACAAAACCCCAATAAACAATAATCTCAAGATGGATGGCACCTAAGGAAATACACCTGACATTATCTGCAGGCCTCTACACACACTGGGGTAGGAGAGAGAGCTCAAGAACCAGCCCAAATCTAATCCAACTGTGTCATTTTCAGGCTACTATCTTTTTGTTGTTGTTGTTGTTGTTGTTGTTGTTTTGGAGACAGGGTTGCTTTGTGTAGGCCTGACCTTGAACTAGGAGATCTGTCTGCCTCTGCCTCCTGAAGAGCTGAGATTAAAGGAGTTTGCCACCACACCAGGCTTACACAAACTGCTGCTAATGCGAAGACCCTTCCCACCAGTCAGGGCCTTGCACTCTGCCTTGAGTCTCACTGCAATCTGGGAGCCTCAAAGAGGGCAACCTGCAGCAGTTTAGCATCACTGTAGGGCTTTTAAAGCCTCCCCAGACATGAAGCAAGGACCACAGCAGAGCAGCCTCAGGAGAAGCTAATGAAGGGTAAATGGAATGTTTTTAGCACTATTTTTGAAGCATTTCTATAAATCTGAAATTATGTCAAAATGAAAAAAAAAAAAAAAGCTGGGTAGTAATGGTGTATTCCTTTAATCCTAACATTTGGGAGACAGAGGCTGGCAGCTCTCTCTGTGAGTTTGAGGCTAGCTTGGTCTACAAAGTGAGTTCCAGGGCAGTTAGGGCTACACATAGAGAAATTCTGTCTTAAAACAAAACAAAACAAACAAACAAACAAACAAACAAACATCCAGAGCCTAGTTCCTACTTAGTTTAGTCATAGGCATGGGTACAGGTCCCTTCAGGTCAGGTTTCTTAACTTCACCACCTATTAGAATACCCTGGGGAATTTTTAAAAAAGGTCTAAGGATCAGTCACAGTCCAGAGCACTTAAATCAGATTCCTAGCAGGAGAGTCCCATCTTGAGTGGCTTAAAGTTCCCTCAGTAGCTTCCAATATACCAGCTGGGAAGCAGACCAGCTGGGCAGACCCTTGTGGAGGGCCAGGGCTCAGGATCAAGGCTGGGAAGCAAACCCACATGTATATCGCTATTAAGCATTAGGTGTGGATGCCCAGGCCAGTCCCTGAACAGCCAGTGAATGGAGAGCTCTGGGAAAACAGGCTGGCTTCGACAGACCACATAGCCCAGTGGCCAGAGGTCAGAGGTCAAGAATTAGAAAGGGAGTGTACATTCTGAGCCATGTTTGCTCTTGATTAGAGCTGAAATTCCTTAGATTGGTTCCTGGGAATTCTCTCTCTCTCTCTCTCTCTCTCTCTCTCTCTCTCTCTCTCTCTCTCT
>OU015748.1:87067138-87091504 GCA_907169655.1 Acomys percivali
TCTCTCTCTCTCTCTCTCTCTCTCTCTCTCTCTCTCTCTCTCTCTCTGTTTTCTGAAACAAGATTTCTCTGTGTAGCCTTGGCTGTCCTAGAACTCTCTCTGTAGACCGGGATGGCCTTGAACTCAGAGATCCACCTGCCTCTGGCTTGTGCCACCTTGGCCTGTGCTGGCTTTCCTTTTCTTAGGGGTCATTACAAACAGTTATACTGTATAAGGGTCTGGGTTCAATTCCCAGCACTGAAAAATACAATGGATGTAGAAAAAGATAACAAGAAAGAGCTGGGCTGGAAAGACAGTTCTGTCAGTAAAAGTGTTTACTTTGCAGGCAGGAGAACCTGAGTTAGATCCCTAGAACACACATGAAAAATGCTGTTAGTCTATATGTTTGGAATCCCAGCACTGAGGAAGCAGAGACAGGTAGATCTCTGGGGCTCGCTGGCTTAGCCAGTCAGCCTAGCTTACTTAGATAGTTCTAGGCCTTTGAGAGATCATGCCTAAAAAAAAAAAAAAAAAAAAAAAAAAGAAAAAGAAAAGAAAAGAAAAGAAAAAAAAAGTATATAGCCTGAAGAATGATACCTGAGATTGCCCTCTTCTGTCCACATGCATACACACAACCACCACCACTACCACCACCACCATCACCACCACCACCATCACCACCCACCACCCTCACCACCACCACCACCATCACCACCACCACCATCATCACCACCACCATTACCACCATCACCACCATCACCATCACCACCATCACCACTACCACCACCACCCACCGCCACCACCCACCACCATCAAAGAACAACCAAGAAGCAAACACTTATTGCCTGAAGGGAGAAAGAAAGAGGCTCACAGATAGAAGGATCTAGTGTAGTAAAAGTCAACCTGACCGCTGTCATTTCCCCTTCTCCAACACCCTTTTACAGAGCAGCCACAGTCCTATCTAAAACTGCCAAAAGCCCGGTGTGGTGGTGTAGTGCCCTAACCCCAGCTCTTGGAAGCCAGAAGCAGATGATCTGGCTAACGTGGTTTCAGAATAAAACCCTGTCTCAAAAAACCAAAAACCAAAACCAGCCACCCAAACAACACAAAATGTGGGGCTGGGCATGTAACTCTCATTTGGCACAGTGTGTGCCTAGCACAGAGGAAGCAAAAGCCTGGGTTTCCCCTGCCCCCCCCCCCACCCCTTGGGCACCCCATACATCTGAATAGTCTGGTGGAGGAGTCTCTCTGTAATCCCATCTGGGAAAGCTTCCGTAGAGACCCTTCCCAGCAGCTCTGGGATGGTTGGTCTGAAGAGAGGGCAGCTAAGTCAGTACTGCACCTGGTAGAAGCCTAGGGTAGGGCTTTATAACAGACACTGCTAAGGTTGTACCAAGAAGGGGCAGGGCGCAGTTGAGGGGTATTGTTTGGGTTAAGACAGAGATCTTTAATCGCTGGAGTTTGGCAGAAAGCCAGGTCCAACTTCTTCCAACAGTATAGCAAGGGCCTTCAATTAGATAAATTGCGTAAAGAGCAGAACGCACAGGGTAGGCCCTCTCAAGACGGGGACAGCAAGCCAACACTGGAGGCTTGCAGTAGGTGCTCTGCAGCCAGACTGTACTTGAGCCTTGCTTGGCCTGGCCTTCCACTTTTATTAAGGATTTCCTGAGTGTTCACTTCCCATATATCAAACGCCACTTTTAAGTGTTTTCATTTATTAGCTCATGCAAGACTTAGAACAGCTGATCAGGTAAGTGCCACGCCATCAGTCCTGGTTAAGGATGAGGAAACCGAGGCCCCGAGGGTTTAGGTGACTTAATTCAAGGCCACAGGGTTCATAAGTTGTAAACCGGGGCTCGACCCAGGCAGTCAAGCTCTCCAGTCACCACCAGTGACATTAGCATCAAAATGATGACAATTCCGGAGAGCAAGCCACGTGTTGAGCGCTAACACCTACAAGGTGAGGAGGAGGCATTTGCAACTCAATGTCCCTGGGGACCGGATGCAGCAGGGTTGCCTAAGAGACCCCGTGGCTTACAGAGGGTTTGGCCTATCCTGATGTCAGCGAGATACGGTAGGGCAGCTGGGCTGAGCAGAGTGGCCCGAAGGAAAATGAAAACATCAGCATTCTATGCAGAGTTCCCTACATTCTTCTGATCATGCAGTGTTTAAAGAATGAGCTAATGGGACTATAGCATTTGACTCACGTTTTTTGTTTGTTTGTTTGTTTTTTTGGGCAAGCACGACACGGCTCCATTTACTCTCGTTCTTCAAGCACTTAAAGGTTAAAGTTCAGTTAGATGCTCTAAGTTCGTTTACACGATCCCCCCCCTCCAGACACTGGCGGTATCAGATTGACGGCTGGCTATGGGGTTAGGCGATGGAGCTAGGGATACACTCATTAAGTCCACCACAGTCTCTGGTGCCCTGTGTCAAACCTCTCAAGGGGGCTTTCTGTGCTTATGGCTACACTGGCTTGAAAACCATCAGCATTCAAGCCACACGAAGCCGAGGATCTCTTCAGACAGATGAATAGGCAATAGGAACCCTGATGCCCTTTGCGTTTACTCTGCCACAGCAGATCAATCTAGCGTCCTGAAACTTAATCGAACTCAGCATCCCACTGCAGGCTACTCTCTTCTCGAACTCTCCTTAATCTTGTAGCTGGCTCTCTGCAACCGTGACTCGGCGTTGCAGCCCTGACATCATCGAAGAGGCGTCTCCTCCTAAGGCTGCAGTAGAGGCACCAGCAGCTTTCCCGCCCCGCTGGGCGCTCACCAGGTGCGGGGCGCAGCGCTCAACACGCAGACCTTGCAGGTTTCTCGAGGGGCGGGGCCAGCGGTGCAGCCTGGCCTCCCCACACGTGAGCCGCCATTGTGGGCGGTTGGGCGCTGACTCGCCCTCTCCACCCTGAGACCCCTTCACTAGAAACTCTGAACCTCCAGGAGACCCACACCGGGATCGCCTACCCCAGAGCCAGCACCTCCCTGCAGCAGACGCCCCAACACGCCTCTCCGCCCGCGCGCGCTCCCAGCCCCGCCCTCGGGCGGCGCACGCACGGGCCGCCGCGAGCGCGCGCCTTCCTCGCGCTCCCGCGCCCGGCTCACGGCCGCGAGCGCGCGTGCGCTCCTTGCTACGTCCCCGGGAGCTCCGCCAGAGCGAGCGCGGGGCCGGGCGCGCAGGAGTAAAAAGGAGGCGGCGGCCGCGTCTGCGAGCAACAGATCCCGGCGCTGCGAGCTGACCTCGTCTGCTGCTGCCAATTTCGTTCTTTTATTTTTCAGTTTCAGAAAAAAAAATTATATTTGGGGGAGAAATATCTTTTTTTTTCTTTCTTAAATGGCGCTGGCCCCGGGTCAGCGGGCGGTTTTCTCTGCACCAAGATGGGCTTTGCCGTTTCCGTCGTGGGCACCCGTGGTGGCTTGATTGTCAATCTTCTCCGGGCATTTTTGAGGCCAGGAGCCGAGCGCTGCACGTAGGCGACTCGCCCTCCGGAGCGGCTGGGCGTTTCGGATTGTGACTTGGGGGCGCAGAGCGCGGTGGATTACGAGCACCGCGTGCTCTCTGCAAAACCCGCAGCGAGCCGGAGGCTGGTCGCTCCCTGGGTGAAACAGCTCCCGGGCTGAGCGAGCCCGGCCCCGTGCGCAGTGCAGCGGCCCCGAGAGCTTGTCCTGTCCCCGCCGCGCCGGGAAAATGGAGGCTGTGATCGAGAAGGAATGCAGCGCGCTTGGAGGCCTCTTCCAGACCATCATCAGCGACATGAAGGTAGGACGCTGGGGGCGCGGCTGTTCTGACCTCGCCGTGGGGCTTCTCCTCCACCGTGGCCGGCCTGACTCTTGCCTGCGCCGTAGCCGCTGGCCACCTGCGGGAGCTCAGGCGACACCTCAGGGTGTCACCTGCTCACCCGCCGCGCTGCTCCGGCTGTGCTGGGTCACTGGGCAGGCGACTTCCCCGGGGGTAGTGGAGGAGAGTCTGATGCCACTTGCCAACCCCTCCGTTCATTATCCCAGGGGGCGACACCATCTTGTTCCTTTTGGGGACCAGGGCCCTAGTTCCAAGTTTTCCATTGTCTGTTCTTGGACTGAGTGTCTGCCACCCGTTGAGGCTGGACGCCCGGGTGGACACCTGACTCCCTGTGTCTGGGGTGGGGTGCTTGGCACGGTAGTGGGGCGGGAGTGGGGGGTCCTGCCTGACTGCAGGAAAGAGTCCTCAGGCCTAGGAGATTGGGTGGCAGGGTTGTTACAAGCTTCGCTTTCAGTTCTACCTGGAGTAGGGCAATCTGAACAAATTAGTTATTAATTAGTGTGCTCCAGAGCTGCTGAGGGTGTGCCTTGCCTTCCCGCACCGTTCCCCGGGGCACCGCACAGAAGTTCCCAGGGTAGTCCTTCAGGGACCCTGAGGCTGAGAGCCTCACAGCGGGAAGGCAAGGTTGAGGTTTTCCAAACAACTGCACCAGGCTCCCTCAAACACACACCCACACCCCACTCTCTTTCGGAAGGATTGTGTGTGTGCGTGTGAGCGCGCGCGTGTGTGTTGGGGGCGGGGAACAACACCCTATCCTTTTCTTGCAAAGGGTGGGACTGGAGATACCTGATCCTCGAATGTGGGTTTTCTGGGGCACTGAGGTACACCGGGATTTAGGTTACTCACCCTAATAAAATAGAAGCTGCTCGAGGGGCTGCCTGGAGGTGGGAACTGGGGGCGGTAGGGGGGGGATTTTTTTATTTTCCAAGTGTATTTAGGGAGCTTCTCTTTGGCTCGAGGCCAGCCCCAAGTCTGCCTCAACAGATCCGGGGAGGTGGTGTTTAATTAAAAGCTCGGCTTCCAAAAGAGTGGGCAGGTTTGGAAAGCTGCGCTGGAGAGTGGGTGTGGACAGCCCCTCTCCAGCCTCTGCCTGGCGCCTGGGGGAAGCTTTTGTCTGATGAAGTGTAAGGTTTGGAGAGGCCTTGGGCCTTCGACGTGGACTTTGGGGAAGAATGTTGAGCTGTCATGCTTGCCTCTTCCTTTTAGAACCAACCGCCACCTCGCCCAGGGGGAACTTTGCCAAGGTGCCTGATCCTGCTGCCAAGTCCCTTTTTGCAATCCTACCTAGCTCGTGCCTTTTGTCAGAAATCCTTGTAGCCTAATCTGTAGCCAGAGCCTGCTCGCCCAGGAATGCCTCTAATCCAGCCCCCTTGGAATTAGATGGATTTAGTCTCTTCAAAGACAGCCCCTTTCATTCCTTCGCCCTCAGCCCACACTGAATTAGCGAGGTGTTCTTTTGAACAAAGATTGATGCCCTTCCTTGGAGGCTGGTGTTTATTGTTACGATTTCACCCACTTTTATTATAGTCAGAGCAAGATTTGGTTTGAGGCACATAATGTATGCTGTGATGTGCCCTGGGGGTGTTGGTGGTTTGGTAAAGCTGTGTGTGTGTGTTGTTTTTCTTTTTTGAGGAGATAATGTTTCCAACTGATGCTGACTTTAGTTGAAGAGTGTTCACACCTGGAGTTTTCTCTACCTTTGCTTTTTTTTTTTTTTTTTGATTTTTTTTTTTTTTTAATTAAATCTAGAACCAGAGCTCAGTTCTTCCCAGAAGATGGTTTGAACCCAAAGCCCTTCAGAAGGGAATTTTTCCCCAAGGATTGGCCCTGACACCTGCCATCTGGCTGGTCAGTGTGGGCTCTGCCTAGCCATTTGTATCAGTGTTTAAGGTGGTTTCCCCAAGACTTCAGTTGGAAGACCTCCTACACACTGCTCCTTCAGTGTTGACTCCAGTTTCTTTCTCTTGGAGTTTGGTAGATTTTGTGTTTTTGTTTTCACTTGACAGTAAAAAAATTTAGGGTGAAGGTACAGTGGAAGATTATACTGTGCTTTGGATTCTGGAGAATTTCAGACTCTTTGTGGGAGAACAGGGCAGGTTGTCTGAATTCTAAGGTTGCTTACGTGTAAGGGGATTACTAAGTGTTTCCATGAAGTTTTCTTCTTTACAAGACTTCTTTATGGATTGGACAGCAGTGACACTTCAAAAGAGAAGTAACAAGATTAAACTGGGCTCCGTGAGATAAGCAGCCATCACTATATGGGTATGCGGAGTCATCAGCAAGAAAATCAGCTTTTAATGCCAGCTGGCGTTCTGATGACCTTGTCTTTCTCATCTTTAAACTCATGACCAGCTTATCATATTTTTAGTCCCCTTTCTGTTGGTTTGAGGGAGAGGCCATTTGGGTTGCCATCTTGGTGGCATTTTTAGGTGATTTTTTTTTTTTAAAGTTATGTTGAACTGGTGAGAAAAAGGCTAAACTTTTTTTTTTGAGTAGCATTTGAGACTTCATAATGTACAGCAAGGCAGGAAGGGAGTCCATTTCCTCTTCAGAGAAAATAAAAAGATAACACTGTGGAATAATTTCCATGCCTTAGTGCCATCCAGCTTCTAAAGCAAAGAAGTTGAAGACACAGAACCGCTTGTGCTTCCTGCAGAGCCCCCTCTCTCTCCGTGGGACTGAGCCCTGGGTTGTCAGGGCGCGTGCTTTTCCATTTCAGGGGGTAGGCTGAGGAAGAATCCCCCACTTTGCTTCCATTGGGACCTAGCTCCAAGGAAAGGAAACAGCAGCTGCTAGAAAACTTATCGATTCCTTGATGAGAGGAAACCTCTGTTTTCCCCTTCCTGCCACCCTGCTGTGGTGGTGGTCACTAATGAATGGCGGGTGTGCAAAATCACTTACTGGCTGTTTGCCCTAGGATCGGTGTAAAGCACCCTTAAAGCTGCCTGGTGTGAGTTGGTCTCAAAAGGAAAGGGTGGGGGCACTGTGAGCCTTTCATGTTGCTTCTAGGAAGGGTGTACGATTGGTTGATCTGGGGGGACCCTGGTCTGGAGGTGACTGTTGACTCTCAAGGAGGTCTTAGAGTGTTTTTGTTTTGTTTTGTTTTGTTTTTTAATTTCTATCCAAGTTCTGGGCAGAATTGGCTCATAGTAAGATAAACAGATTACTGTTGTTTGTTTTGAATCATTAAACCAGAATTTGACCACGTTTCCGTGCTTCCTAAGTTCCAGAGACTTTATGAGCCAAACTTAAAGAATATCTCACCCTGGGGACAGCGGTCTTCTTTTAATAATTAACTTTTATTAAAAAAAAAAAAAAATGTCGGATGCGAAAATCAGTTATTTCCTTGTTCTTTGTCGCTCAAGCACCAGGAGCTGAGCTGGACCCTCTGCAGATAGAATTTTGCCCTGGGTGCAGGTTTATGTAATATGGCTAAGCCAAAAAATAGCCAACTGCACCTGAATGAGCCAGTCCGTGTGTCACCGTAGACAGGGGTGTCCTGTTACAGGCACCTGTGCGGAACAGAATAGAGGCCTTGTTCAGGTCTCCCAACGGCCCCCATCTCTGCTTGCCACCGGTACCCCCTGTCTGAAGTCCTGTCTAAAATTAGAGCAGCTGAAACGGACATCTTGAATTCCACAGGAACCTTTCAGTGCCTCAGAGTCAGGCCGGAGACATTTCCCGTCCCTCATCGTGAGGTGACAATGTGTGGGTAGCAGGTCTGATGCTGTGCAGTGACCTCAGTCAGGGCTACCTTGTTAACTGTTGTGGGGGTCCTGTAGTAAGAGGGGCTCACTTCCCAGGTCTTTACTGGGGCCCCCTATGAAGAGGGCCTTTTGCTAGGCTCTGCCCTCGCCCCCTCGTGCAATACAATATGGCTGCAAGTGATGAAGGAAGGGCTGTGGTTTGGTCAGGGCAGCAGTCTTCTTGGGCTTCCCTTTCAAAACACTTCAAAAATTTAAAAAAAAAAAGTTTTTTTGTAGTTAAGGCAATGAAAAGGCAGTCAAGCGACCAGGTACTGGGAGGGAAATGGGCTGCCCTGAGTAGAGGCTGAGGGCCACACAAAGGCAGGACAAGCTGAGCCCTGTAAAGGACAGATGGGCCCCATGTTGGCTTTTCTCTTGGCAAATGGTTGTGTTTGGCCAGGGTTTTACATCTTCCTCGCTTTGGGCCTGTGGGAGAAGAAGGCAAAGTAAAGATGTCATAAAATTGGCAGCGGGAGCTACCCAGAGAAGATGCCTCATTCGGAGTCTTGGGGTCTCTTCTCCGGAGACCACTCTTTTGGGGGAGGTTGGGGGTGTGACTCTTGTCTTCCTTTGTCACTTTGTGGGCTTAACTTCTGTGGGAAAACCCTCTTATATCCTGTTAAATAAAATTGTTTAGAACTTGTTGCTGGGTGTCCTGAACCTTTAAGCTTTGGAACTCTATAATCCATACAGGCCCAGGTAGAGGTACGAGCTGTCCCCAGGTCACACCTTGCATGGAAGGTGTCACCTTTCTAGCACAGTGTGTGTTCATCTCTGTGGTATTTTATTATCAGCTGTTTTGGACCACCAAACCCTGCTACAACAGTCAGATTCAAATACAGCCTCTCCAACACCCGTTTGTACCGAAACGTAAACAGTGAACACTTTTCAGTATAGGCATGGCATGTCACACATACGCCCTGTCTTCCTAGCTGCTGGCCGCCTGCTTGCCCTCTGACCTCTATCTCATCTTGGGCTGTAAGGAGAAAAAGGAAAAAGCCAAAATGATACAGTCAGTTTGGCCGGCGCACTTAAGGTTGGTAAAATGCTCAGGAGGGTGAAAAGGTTGAGACTCTTGACCCGTCAGATGCTTTGTCATCTGTTTGTAAGCTGCTTCCATCTTTTCAGGGATGGGCGAGAGCTGGCAGGCTTCCTTCTGTGATGAGACCATGTAGAGGTTCCCATTGGGAAATGGAAAAATGAGATCATTTTGAGTTCCCCATTACTTCTTGGAATCGCCTTGAGGACGCTTTCCCACCAAACCCACACCTCTGTGAAAAATAAAGAAATGCCTTTCCCCAGACCAAACAGAAACCAAAGGTCAGGCTTTTGGATTTAGCCATTTAGAACACCGGGGAGGACACATTTGGGGCCCCTTAACGGGAACTGGCCGATGCCTTAAACAGTTGAATTCAGATTTGCAGATTCGCACTGCTGATACTGCCTTATTAAATAGCAAATGGAGAGACAAACAGTAAATTAATTGGTGGGGCATTCAGGAAGCCTATTGTATTAGATTGCTGAGGCTCTCCCTTAAATTAGATGCAGAACACTGCAGGTTTCATCTGAGTATGTGCCACGAAAACAAAACGAGCCCGACCGCTGCACCACCAGCCAGCCCCAGTAGAGTCTGTCCTGATGTCTATGACATCTATTCCCACCTCTAAGCCCCCTTGGAAGGCCTTGGGGTCACCCATCCTTCTCCGCATCAACCCATGGTGGTTAGAAGTGGTTGCGCACACTGTGCGGTTACGAGGGTTGCTTGTGTGAGATGCGCTGGCACACCACCTGGCACATAGAAGGGGCTCATTATTTATTGCGTCTTAGTGGCAAGGTCCCTTTCCTCCTGGGTCTCTGGGTATGTGCAGGCCGGGGAAACATTGGGGACCAGGTTCTTGCGGGCCACCCTCAATGCTTTTGTCCTTGTCCAGGCACAGAGTTCATGGGATCTCCTCACTGACCCGGCTTGGATCTGCAGTTGAGGTGTCTAAGGCCGCACTGCGCTCTCATAATCATATGGATTAGCCAGGTTCACCGAAAGTTCACATGACTCCGCTCAGAGCGAACTCTTTACCTCAAACTCATTCTGTGTCCAGCCCCGGAACACGCCTGTAAAAGAGCTTTCTGTGTTTAATTAATGCCCTGGGTCCTTCCAGTTTGGGCTGAGCTGGTAGAGCCCTGGAGAACGTGTTTAGATGGATTCCCCAGAAAACCACCTTCCTGCACGAATTCCTGGCTTACATGGCCTTGATCTTAGTCTTTTAAAGAGGCTTTTCTTTTCCTGTCTTAAGTTGGGGGAAAATCAGTTGAGTGCCTTTTGAGCTGTGTGTCTTTTTATTTGATATCTTTGCCTCAGAGTAGCCAGGAGTAGACATACTGGCTTGTTCAATGTCAATAGCTCCTGAGAGAGATGGAGGGAAGCAGTAGATATTGCCTGGACCTCTCTTCCTGCCACAAGTGCCATGACAATGCTCTTTGGGGCAAGGGCCAGGGTAGTGGATCTGACCAGAGTAGGAGGTCTGGGCATGTGTGTCCTTTGGGTGGCAGGGCAGGGTTACAGAAAAGGCCCACTGAGTGCCCTTGGGAGACATGAAGCCTGGGTCCTGCTCGCAGAGTCTCTGAGTAAGCGTTTTTTTGGGCGGCAGGTCACTAGGATCGAGCATCTCTGAGCCATTGGGCTTCCTCTCTCACTGTGAGTTTGTGATCTCGCCCCGGTGTAAGAAGAACCCATTTAGATGCTTGCACAAGGATGTGAATCATCTTGATATCACCTAATTCAGTCGTCAAGATAGTCAAATGGTATGCTTTGCTGTGTGTATCTCACCACCATTAAAAATGAAAATGAGTGGAATGCAAAATAATTCCAATAAAACTCAACAAAGGCGTATCTAGGATTCCTTGCAGTGTTTTACTGATCTGTAAGATGCCTGTCTAGCATGCTCTTCTGTAGTATGGAGGTTGTTAGGTATATTAGCTACTGGCCACACATTGTTGGTGTGGCCAAGGAACTGGGTTTTAAAATTTTGCGCCCCTTTAGTCAAGCATGGTAGTTACAGTATTGTAATTCTGGTATTTGGGAGGTGGAGTAAGGTGGACAAGATGTTCAGGGTCATTCTTAACTACATAGAAACTTTGTAGTCTGTCTAGATGGTATGAGACTCTATCTTAAAACAAAACAAAACCAAAAAAGAAACCCATACATAAAAGTGCATAACGTTTAACAAGTTTATTCTTTCAGTTGTTAGAGTTTTAAGTAGCCATGAGTGGCTAGGGGCTGTCGTACTGACCAGCAAAGATCTCAAACATACCACGTCCTGTCCTTGCCTTACAGCGCAGCTTCCTGCTCGCTCATCTTCTGCCTTTCACCGGTCACGATAAGACCTCACGATAAGATCTTTGGAGCCCTGCTGACCAGGAACACAGGGAGCCAAGGGATACCATGGGTCAATTTTCTCAGTCTCTAGGAGTCCCAGTTTGTACTTCTGTGAAGTGGGGGTGATGATATGCCTGTCGTTTCCATTGCTCATGAAGATTCTCAGCTGTGCTGCTGCCTGCGGAAGGAAGGTTCTTCTCCTGCCTGGCGCACACGCGTCAGCTGTTAGCTGCAGTACCCTGTAGATTGCCAAGGGCATTAAGATCTAGGTCACAAGTATCTCTCTGCTCCTTCAGGTGAACACTGTCTTCCCCCTTTTCAGAGCAGTATTAGAGCCGTAGCAGAACTTATGGAGATGAAGAAGTTAAAGGTTTTTGGTTTTAAGCCAGGCACGGTGGCACACGCCTGTAATCCCAGCACTCGGGAGGCAGAGGGAAGCAGCTCTCTATGAGTTCGAGGCCAGCCTAGTCTACAAAGTGAGTTCCAGGACAGCCAGGGCTAACACAGAGAGAACCCTGTCTCGAAAACAGAACAAAGCAAGCAAGCAAACAAAAGGTTTTGGTTTTTCTTTCTTGTCAAGTGAAGTAGCTCTGGCCCAGCAGGTCTGCCCCATTCTCTTTCTGTATTTGCAAGCCCCCACCTTCACGAGGAGGGTGGGCTGGGAGAAAAAAAAGCCTTTCAGAGATTCCAAAGACAGGAGAGGGGAGGGGAGAGGTGGGTTGCAAGGCTGTCGTGTTCTGTGGCATCCTTGGCTTTATGGGTGAGCATCACTTGTCTCTCAGTGGCCTCTGGCCCTGTCTCCGGTGTTGGATGCAGTGGAGCCTCTGCCCCCCCCATACCAAAACCTCTCTATTTGAGCTTCTCCCTGCCTGTCTGCCCAAAGCTACTCTTTGGCCTGACCTTGGCTGGCCACCAGGTCCCCTGTCCCTTGGCCCCAGCTGATTGGCCCATGTGGACCCAGGGCTTTTCGCACATGGACTCCGGCTTCCTCAGACCCATCATGGCTCCTCATGTTCCTGCCTCACCTGTGCCTGTTGAAGTCGTTTCATCCTTCTAGGTGCCACAGGGAGGGGTCCTCAGGCCACTCCACGGGGGCATCCTTCATATTCTACCAAATAGTTAAATAATTCAAAAAGTAGACTTTCTCAGTGGTGATGGTGCATGCTTCTAATCCCAGCTCTTGGGAGGCAGACGCAGGTGGAGCTTTGTGAATTCGAGGCCAGCCTGGTCTATAGAGCGAGTTCCAGGGCAGCTAACATACAAAGGAACCCTGTCCAGAAAAACAACAAAACCAAAAACAACAAAAAAGCGTTTTTTCCTTAACTTTAAAGCCTGGTTCTGCCTGTTTCTTGGGCTCATTGTTTTGGGCAAATTACTT
The DNA here is from genome assembly GCA_907169655.1 of Acomys percivali. NCBI lineage: Eukaryota > Metazoa > Chordata > Mammalia > Rodentia > Muridae > Acomys > Acomys percivali. The sequence goes on from OU015748.1 coordinate 87,079,416, forward strand.
TTCCTGAGCCTTGATTTTTTTTTTTTTTTAAAATCTACATAATGGGGGGAGGTGGGGCAAGGCAACAATATTTACCTCAAGGACTGAAAGAGAAAGTAGATGTAAATGGTTTGGTGCGGAACACGTATCAGATGAATATTCTTCGTGTCGTCTGTCCAGGCTTCCCCAGTCTGTTTGAAGCATCTGCAGTCTGCAAGTTCAAATTCTGAAACTTTACTGGACATCAAAGTGGTGACACTCCGAATTCCAGATTTCTCAACATTTTAGGCTTGAGACTTTTGGATTAGGGGAAGCCTATGCAAATCTAAATTAAAACTCTGACATTCAGCAACAAGCCTTGTCTCAAGTATGTGTATACACACACACACACACACACACACACACACACACACACACACACTTTTTTCAATCAAAAGTTCCTTGCTGGGCGTAGCACTTGTGTTTGGAAAAGCACAAGATCTCTCTTGAGTTTGATATTACAATCCGTATTTGTGTTTCAACTATCAACATACAGAGAACTTTCAAGAACTCAGGATGTATAGTCTGCAGTCTGCCTATGTGCTTGGGGAATGCTGGGCGTGGCTGGGTGGGAGAGATGGATGCGGGGACAAGCCTGCTACCGGCCTTGTCTTGACCTTGTTTACAAGGGTCGAAGGCAAGACATGAGCCTTTACTGTCGTTACACTGCCAGAAGTCAACACAAAAGTTTGTGGGGCTGTTGAGGAGTACCTCTGATTTCCACTTGGGGTGGGAGGATAGATTTCACAGACGGCCTTTGGTCTGGGTGACACCTAACTGACAACTGAGTTTCATTTTACTTGTACAATAAGTGTTTTCTTTGGTTGGAACTACCAGGCACTGAGTGTTTGACACTTAAAGCCAGTTGGGTTGAGACTGCTGTGTCTACCATGTCACAGAATGGGGAGCAGAGCTGCAGAGAGGTCTAGCCATATGTATAGCAGGCGAGGGGTGGAGCCCCAAGTTAAGCCTAGGCCGTGTGACACAGAGCACAGCTCCAGGACTGTGCTCTGTGTGCAACATATGTCTCTCACAGTGTGGACTTTTCCTTCCATGTTCTCCGGTGGATGCACCTCATCCATCTCATGGTTTCAACTATGCTGTCAGGATTCTGAATGTATCACACACAGAATCGAGATTTGCCTCTGGGCTGGGATGAGGGGATAGTGGGATGAAGTGAGACTGCTTGTTGGGCAAACATGAGGACCAGAGTTCAAATCCCCAACATCATAATACTGGGCATGTCTGCGTACTTTCATAACCCCAGCACTATTGGAGGGAGAGAGAGTTGGGCACCCCAAATTCTCCTCTGGCCTGTTCATGTTCATGGGCATGTGTCCCCACATACTTACATGCACAGCATCCTGCACACGCAAGAAGCTCCCAGGGGTCTCAGGAGGGACAGGATCCGATAGTTGGCCTGAAAGTATTGACCCATCTGTTGGTGCCTCCACCTTATCAGCAGAGAGATTGGAGGAAGGCGATGGAGTCCAGTGTGGCCACTTCAGGACACATGCTCCAGAACACTGGGAACCATCCAGGACCTGAGAGCCCCTGGCAGTTAGGGGCTGGCAATGCGGCGGATTAGTTTCCAGGGAGACCGGGATTGCATTCTGAAGCCAGGCTCCTTGCAGCTGAGCATGCTGCCATTAAGGAAGTCTTTGAGTTGGGTTTTAATGGTCGCCCTTTGTTTTGAAGTGACTGTTTACTGAACCTTCAAAGCCAACGCCACAGCAGGATGTGATCTTGGGCCTGAATAATTGCATCAGACACCCCAATAGGAAGCAGGTAGTGAGGAGCCCTAGCCAGGAGTAGCCCATGGCTAACTGCACCCTCCCCCCACACCCCCCCACTCCCCGCAGCCACAGCCGTTGGTGGGAGGACTGAGATCATTCTGAAACCAGGAGACCCACAGTTCCGTGGAACCTGGTTCCTGGGGAATTTGGCCTGTTTGATGGTGCTGGCCTTAATTGGAGATACCCTAATTAAGTCACTGAGGAGGCAGGTTTTTTTCCTTAAAAAAAAAAAAAAAAAAGCAAATGTTTTGAGAACATTTCATGAGGGATTACTTCTAAAAGATAGGAGTTATATAAAACTAATGGAAGAAAACCTAGAAACTTCAATTAAGTGTTTACCCATAAGCACCAATTACAAAGTGGGTTACGAACTCAGGCTCACAAGGGCCCAGACAGTTAAAGGGACCGTGACACTTCCTTTTCCTCCAGTCTTCCCTTTCTCATGTGAGGGGTTACATAAGCTATGCCGGTTTCCCTATCAGCCACATATCTTTGGTTTTTATGTCTATAGTAAATTGGACTGGGGACACAGTTGAGGACCTACTATGTGTCGGATCCAGCTTGAAGCTGGGGGTATAGAGCAGCAGCGAACAAAATAGACATAACTTCTTGCCTTTCTGGGACCTACTGTCTAATGGAGTGGGGTGGCAGATAAGGGATATAGAAGTGGCCATCAATCCTTAAGAACATTAAAAAAACTTTATTTTTATTTTTTATTATTTATCTTATCTGGATGGGTGTTTTGTATGCCTGGTGCCTTGGGAGGCCAGAGAGGGCATTGGGTCCCATGGGACTGGAGTTACTAACAGATGTGAGCCCCTGTGTGGGTGCTGGGATTTGAACCTGGGCCTTCTGCAAGCGCAGCAAGTGCTTTTAACCACTGAATGGTCTCTCTAGCCCCATTCCCTAATACGGTAAAAGAAATCCACTCAGTCGGGCGTGGTGGTGCACGCCTTTAATCCCAGCACTCAGAAGGCAGAGGCAGGCGGATTGCTGTGAGTTTGAGGCCATCCTGGACTCACTTTGTAGACCAGGCTGGCCTCAAACTCACAGCAATCGAAAAACAGTCAAACCAAAAAAAAAAAAAAAAAAAAAAAAAAAAGTAAAAACTAAAAAAAGAAATCCACTCAGTGGCACAACCAGAACAGTATGTCTTCAAGAGTAGTGAGGCAGAGTCTCATGAAGGGGACTTGGAGTAACAACTGATGGTTCACAGTAAAGTGCAAAGGTCCTGAGATGGGGACCTTGTGTCTGACCTATGTGTGGGTTAGGCCAGCTTTTCACTGTTGGGAACAATACTGCAGTACGTACATTTTTGCAGCTTTGTGGTCTTCCTGGAAGGGTTTATCTGTGGCCTAAAGGAATGCACTTCTTGATGCTTCTGGAACCTGGGGCAGAACATCTGTCAGAGCATGTCTCTGCTTACATTCCTGTGTGTGGGCGCTCATCTTCCAGATTGTTTAGGAAGAAGCTGGACGTGGACATTAGGGTTGCTGAGGTCCCAGTTCCTTAGGGCTTAGGCGTGCTTAGGACGTGCTGTCTGATCTCTTGCTGTGGTCCTCCAGTCTTGCTGTCTGGGTAGTTCTGAGAAAGCAAGAGTGTCTTCACATGCAGATTCCTAGGCCCACCCGTAAATTCTTTGCTGATCTGGGGTGAGGCTCAGGAATTTGCCCTCTTAGCAAACCCTTGCTGATTCTCTGGAAGGTCTTGTAGGGATTGCAATAGGGGTTAGCAGAAGGGGCACTCACCGCCAGAGGAAGCAGGAGTCTCTATCTCTGTCTCTCTGTCTCTGTCTGTCTCTGTGTCTCTGTGTCTCTGTGTCTCTGTCTGTCTGTCAGTGTCTCTGTCTGTCTGTCTCTCTCTGTCTCTGTCTCTGTCTCTCTCTTTCTCTCTCTCTCTGCCTCTGCCTGCCTGTCTGCCTGCCTGTCTGCCTGCCTGTCTGTCTCTCTCTGCATGTTTCCTTCCACCGTGGGTATGTCTGGAATATATTGCAGGTTAACATATTGAGTCATGCTAACTGTCTTTGGGAAAATGCTTGTCTTTCTCCTTTCTTTCCCTCTCTGCCAGGAGAATATGTTTCCTCTTTGAGAGCCAGGGGAAGCATTACGCCATTTGGGAAGCTCCTACCAGCTGCCCTCCAGTCTCTGCAGCTTGGAGAAATGCTGTCCCCAGCAGCCTTGGGATCAATGGTTGCCATCCCAGCCTTCGGACGAGACTGAGCTTTTTAGCATGTTGCCCTCTTGTCTCTGCTCAGCTGGCCCCTCACTCGGTGCCCTTGCGTAGTAGGCCCTCATTTAATGTGCTGTTCAGGAAGGCTGCCATCATATGCCGACTCACTAAAGCAGAGCGTAGCTCTGTGTGCTGCTCACCCCTTCGAGCGCTTGTATTGTTTCACACAGCCCCATAACCCTCCTCTGGGGCCAGGAACTAGCTAGCCATTAGCATCATTTACAGATGGAGACAGAGTGGCACCAAGTGATGAGGTCACTTGCCTCTAAGGTCACTCAGTGAACAGATCTGAAGTTGGGCCAGCCGGACTCTAGTCACGCTCAGACTCTGCCCCTTTATGAATGATGTATAGCCAGGGGAAGCGCATGCGCACACATGCACGCGTGTGCTCATTATACAAATAAGCACGGCATCTTCTGTGGTGCACCAGGGCAGCTCTCCCTGCAGTTTGGGGTAGAAATTCGGTGATGAATGAGGTGCAGCCTTTGCCACAAATGGAAACTGATTCAGCAGTGTGGCCAGGGCTAGTCCCCGGGGTGGGTTTGATGAGTTCACGAGCCTGTGCCAGGCTCCGGGAGGGTTGGAGAACATGAATGGGAGCTTAGTGAGGGAAGCAGCATCTCGAAGGTCAAAGTCATTTTGGAGTTGGTGGAGACAAGTCAGAGAGGGTGCGTGCAGGAAAGAGGTGGGTATGCATGCATGTGTGGGTGTGAAATAGTCAGGGTGTGTGCAGGAAAGAGGTGGATGTGCATGCATGTGTGGGTGTGAAGTTGGTGGGGTCCAGACTTTGAACTTTATGGGTCACACGGGTTATGGTGCGTTTTTGCTTGTCGTGTCGTGGATGTTGACAGACAGGAACAGAGCAATGGCTCTGGACTCTGCACAGTGAAGGATCCATGGGGCAGGCATTTTCCTGGGAAGGCTTAATTGCGCACCAACATTTCATGGGAGCCGTAGGTAAGAGCAGCGAAAGGCTGCGCTGGGTGGGTAGATAATGAGCTCTCACGTTTCCTGACATGGACAGTCAGCCAGGAGAGCTGACGAACCGATTTCACTGTCTGAAGAACCAACCGGCAGACCTAGCAGCACTTATTAATGCAATAAAGTGGGAGTGAGGGCAGGCCCTCTCACTTGGCACAAGTCATTTACTCTTTCTGTATCGTATTTTTATGGAAAGGGCATGTTAAATATGTTCATACGCACATGCCACCCTAGGTTGCCGTGAAGCCCTTTGGGTTCCCTTTGGTAATGTCTACACGTACTGAGTTACTGTCATGCTGCTCTTGGGTCCATTTGGACTCCTACGTGACAAGGTGAGTAGCCCCTTTGAAACTTTCTCAGGCAGTGTCCGGGACTGACTGCCTACCTTTCCTCTGCTGGGAGGGACTATCTTAAATAATAATCGAAAAAATAGCAGGACAGTGAAAACCTAGGTGTGTGTGTGTGTGTGTGTGTGTGTGAGTGTATGTGTGCGTGCGTGCACACTCGCGCGTGCTCATGCACACAGGTGAGTTTGGAGAATAGAAAAGGAAAGAGGAGTTCTGTTTACAGAGAATTCTGGAACATGGAAACACACGTGCTACAAAGGGTCGAAAAGAGAAGACCCACAATGCACTGTAATCCCAGCACTCAAGAAGTCAAGCCAGAAGCATCACAGGGTCACTAGCCTAGTCCTGAAAACAAATTCCAGGTTAGCCTGGGTCCAGCCTGGGCTAAATAGTGAAAGCCTGTCTCAAAAGGAAAACAACCAAATCAGATCCCGAGCGCTCTTTGCAGTTGTGAGGCACAGTACAGATACGTGGCCTGGTCTGGCCAAGGCTGCCTGATGGAAGTTTCCAGTGAAAGCTGTTCTAGGTCTACCCAGTACTGTTGACACTGAAATATGGCACGTGGGACCGGGGGACTGATTGTTATGTTTTATTTCCTTTTTTATTTAAATTTAAATAACTCTCAGTCCCTAGTGTTAGCCTCGTTGGATAGCTCATGATAGGTAGATAGATAGCTAGGTAGCTTGCTTTCTGGTAAAGAACTTAAAAACCAAAGCAAATTTGAAGATAGAGCTGACACATTTGCTTGTTGCTTTAATTGTTAAGTGGAGATATACCCATATGTTAGAAAAACATCCTGGGCATCTGACCTGGCAGTGTGGGTAAAAGAGGAAGCTTAGCGCCCTTGATTTAGTCAGAGAGGACGAGCTTGAGAGGGAGGCAGTCTGTGAGGGGGCAGCTGGATGGGGGCCACCTTTTGTGGGTGTGCCTTCCTTTTCACAGGCCCACACGTTGCTGGTGCACTTGGGCAAGCGTGCGAGGGTAGGCGGGCAAGGAGACAGCCACTGATTATCCCCCGGCTGTCATCCACCTGACGGACAGGGATAATTAGTGGATTAGGCAAGTCCCAATCAGAAAATAAAAGCCCAGGACTGGTATTTATGATGGATGGGTTCACTGGGTGCCTTTCATCTGAGAGGCTCTGCGGAGACCCGGCATCTTGCAGGCCAGGGCGGGGAAGTTTAGTTTGGGAAGACAGAGCTCTGGCAGGCATTCCTGGGCCCTGGCTCTAATTATGTACACCCACTTCTGGAAGCTGCATGCATTCCTGAACCCAGAGATGTTCAGCTTGGGTCAGAAGGGCCAGATGCCCCCTCCGTGCTTCTTTGCTTTGTGTCTCCTTGGAGGCTGAGCTCGCCCAAGGAAGACTTAAATGAGCCTGATGCTCTGAGTGATGGCCAGCCTAGAGATGCTGCAGGGATCTGTCCCGGTGCCCACGGCAAATCCGAAGATGAGATAAAATCGCTCAGCATTGATACAGTGGATGGCAGCCCTGTGTTTCCATTTGACTCTGGCTTTTCTCTACACAAAGGGGGCTTGCCTTTTGTTTGCTGGCTTTTCCACAGCTGACCTGAGCATTTCTAGAGAGACACACAGCTCTCCCCAGGCCTCTGCATTCTGTGCAGGTGTCGGTGTGTCTCCAGAGCTGTGCCGCTGTTCTGTCTTGGCTCCTGCAGGACACACACATCTAAAACAGGACCTAATGGCTGGCTGTGCCCCTCTGTCACACTGGACTGGGGCCTGAGGCTGGATCTGTCCCTCAGGCTGCTTAGACTCCCCAGAAATGGTCGTTTCTGCTTTCAGAAAGATCTGGCATCAGATCATTTTTTTTTAAAACCTTTCTATGCCTCACTTTCCTCATGTACAAAATAGCAGTAGCGCAGGCCTTGCTGTGGACGTGTAATGAGACTGGGTTTAGGACAGACTCCTCAGGGAGTGTACGTGGCAGTCAGCAGCGCTCAGGTTATACATGCCACCCCCCAGGTCCCTGGCTCAGAGCAAGGAAAGCAAAGTCTGCATTTTTGCCGAATCTCCAGGGTCAGGTACATCAGTTAATGCTTGAGAGGTTTGGATACAGATAGATTCCTGGTGCCTAGCAACTGTTTAGAAAGTGCTGATATGGCTGGCTGTCACTAGTGATCCTCTCCAAAAGTCCAAAGGTAAGACCTATCGGGTCCTACCCACCTTGCATTGTCTTAGCTGTAACCTCTAGTGAGACAGCCTCTATCTGGCTCCTTCTGGGACAAAGGTCTCTGAGCCAGAACCCAGTTCCCTACAGCCCATCCCTGCTAATTCTGATTTTCTTTACAATTGAATTCTCCTCTGGAGTACTCCCTAGCTCCCCTGGCTCCTCTTAGGTTGTGGGTTTTCTAGCCACATTTCCCTCAGCCCTTCTGTGTCCCTTGAATGGTGACGTGCTATCGAATTCCCTCAGCTGTCCCTTGATCTTGGCTGTCACAGGGGGGCCAGTATGGGAGAAGCAGTTGCTACATTATTTACAGAGCAGCAGTAACCAGCCTGAGGAGGCTGAGGAGTTCCGCAGTTTGTGCCACACCAAGCGTGGGAAGCCATCCCTTGTTTATTAATATGGAACAAACTCAAGCGAGGTCACGCCAAACCGGAGTGTGTGTTGCCTGACTTGTGTGCCTTGCTTGCTGCTGTCCCTGGGTGAATGCTCGGCCTCCTGTCTTGGGACGAGTGGAGTCCTTGAGGGTTGATGAGGAGAAGGCAGTTTATGGATTTAGTTAGTGGCCCAAATTCTTGAAGGGGAAAGAGATTTAGGAAGCCTTCTCCCTAAAAAAAGAAAGAATAGAACTTTCTTCTCTCTTCTTTCCTAAAGGGTGCAGGCTGCTGTCAGGTATATGACCCATGAGCCAGGTTTGCATATCACCTGGCCAGCTTGGGATTAATGTCACCTGTCGTTCGAATGAAGGTCACCCTGGCTGGCTCCCTCTGCTGTCCCATTTGTGGTTGGCCTCTGGACTTTGCCCTTGAAGGTTGGCCTCAGCAACCTTGTCCACCCTGCCCAGTTTTGCTCCTGTTCAGAACAGTTGTGGCACCCCCCTGTCCTCTGGGTTCTTGGTTGTGTCTTCCACTTCCTCGTCAGTCACTGTACCAGCAAAGTCTTTGTCTCACGGTTCAGAAGAGAGAGACACCCTGGCTCGTGGCTCATACATGAATCACATGATGTACTAAGCCAAGGGAATGGACACAGCTAATTCAGAAGAGGAGGTGATAAGGAGGTGATGCAGAGAATGTTCTGGAAGAAGCAACACTTGTGTTCGTCAGTGACTGAAGTTTGAGCAGTTATCAAGCCCCATCTTCCACCCTGGAGTTTTGAAGAGGAGAGCCATTGGTTAGTGTTTGTAGTCATTGTATGAAGTCATGTGACCAGGGAAGACCCTCTCTCCTGTCCAGTGTGTTTTGATGAAGAACTAGGTTTTCTCTTCTTTTCATAAGCAGGATGCTTCCTCCTTCTCTAACTCCCCTGTGATCTGAGTTCACCATTCTAGGCTTCCAACTCCCCCTCCCCTGCGCCCCTCTCCCACCCCCTTCTGCAAGGCCTCAAGTGGCTCCTGGCAGGAGAGGGTCTGTTTTTGCCTGTGACTCTGGATGAAGCAGAAACTGGGGTGTGGGGTGGAGTCTTGTTTTCTTCGATTGTGGTGTGTCTGTAAAGTTCTGAAACCTCCGTGTGTTCTCAGAAGATCACCATAGCGCGTGGGCGCGTGCGCGGCCTTCCCACCACCCTGGGAGTCATTCCTCAGGGTTTTTTTTCCACTGTGCCCAGGACACCTGCGAAAACACATGAAACCCGGGATCATCTTCCTGCCCCTACTTGGTGTAGAGTGAATGCAGGCCTGGCCAGGCATCGCTTTCCAAAGACGTCTGGGTGCGTCCAGGGTTTTCTGAAGCCGGAGCACCATCTTCATCAAGCCTTCATTCCATGCCCCCCATGCCCCTGCCTCATGCCGGGGCTATTAACAAATTGTCTTTCTGTCTTTCTACTGTTTCTTCTTCTCTGCACACATCCTCCTCCAAGCCTTTGGCTTTTGTAGTAAGTCCCTTTTCAGGTGGGTGCAAACGGTTTTTTTTTTTTTCTTGAAAGAAACATAAAAAAAATTATGGTACAACCTGGTTTCACCCTTTTTCCAGTTATAATAACATTTACACTTTTTATTTTCATTTTCCAACAGTCAAGTTTTTGTTTTATGTTCTAAGGATTTTTTTTTTTTAAGATCCATTAAATTACAGGTTGCCTAAAACGGGTGGGTTTGACACTGATAGATCCTCAAATAGCTTTAAATGGGAGACAGGAAAGTGCTGCCTTTGGCAGCCTTCTTGTGGCTGGGTGGGCGTTGGTGGGCGGGAATTTGAGGGCTGTATCCTTTGATGAGAAAGGGGGACACTCCTCTCCCCCCCTTTCTTTTCCTTTCTAATTTGGGAAGAATTGCAGTAAGATTCCAGGTAGGGGCATTTTTTTTTTTCTTTGTTTTTCTGGAAGCCCTGGGAATGGAACCCAGGGCCTCACACTTGTTAAGTGTACTTTATACTGTCGAGCTGTACTTCCCTCCGCTGCCCCTCCAAGGGAATTTGTTAGTGGTTTGAGCTGTTGCAGTTCTCAGGCACACTCATCTCTGTTTCGGCTTAGTACCCCATTGTCTGTTTAGGATCAGCAGACAAAACGGATGACACTGTAGACCTAGCTGCCTTGGTCTGTTCTTCCCAAGGAAGGCTAGTGTATCTTAGCCACCTTTTGCCTCCTACCTTGGTTGGTTCTGCAGCTGGGACTAGGAATGAGGGAATCCCAGCCTGTACACCCAGCCATGTGGCTCCCTGTGAGCTTCCTGCAGGAGATGTCAGTGCCTGCAAATGCCAGGATCCATCTCCTCAAACAGGTACTGTGTGCCAGTCACTGCGTTGATGCTCTTTAAGTGTGACCTTATTTTATTTATTTGTACAGCTTTTCCGAGATCCCACTTATGTTTCATACAGTGTGCCCATTAAAAGGCCACAGGCCTTTGATTTGAAGTATGTTCTTAGAGTTGCACAACCCTTACCACACTTTTTTTTTTAGCACTCGCATCACCCAAGAGAGAAACTCCCTGTCAGCCATCATTCCCTGTTTCTCCCCAAGTGCAGCTCCTGGAAACCCCATAACTGCCTTCTAGCTCTATTTCCCTCCTATCTAATTATAATTAAATATCCTTGACCAGCCCCGCTCACATCTCTATTCCTCCCATCACTGGAACAGATTCCCACCACAGGTTCCATATCAGGAAGAGCAAGTGAGGTTTGTAATTCCGTATCTGGTTTATTTCATCTAATACACTGTAGTCTCATCTGGGTTGTTGCAGTGACAGGACAAGCAGTATCCCATGGTGCAGATACATGGTGTGACTCACCATCAGTTGATGGACAGTGTTGTTGCTTCTGTGTGTTAGCCACCATGAGCAGCACTGCTGCTGTAAGCCCAGGAGTGCACAGGTCTCCTCAGTATCCGTGTGGTCTCATCGATCTCCCAGATCAACCCTGTGAGTTAGCTGTGGTTCCGTGCAGATGTCACTGCAGCAAATGGGAGAACTAAATAGAAAGGTTCGATCTAGGCTGTTCCCAGGTGTCTCTTCTCTACTCCTTAGTAAGTGGTGTTCCTCCTAAGGGCGATGAAATGCCCTACACCTGGTCTTAACCAGGTGACTGAATTGTTTTTAGTTATCATTATAGGGAATTGGGCCCTAAAGGGTCCAGTGACCTCCCTTAGTAAATGACTGTCCTGCCTGTGCCTAGAGCTTAAGTGATGGGCCCATGCCTCTGGCTAACCCAGCATGTTGTCATTGAGTAGGGTGGCTCAGGGTGACCTTGAAGTCACAGTGTGGCCAAGGCTGGCTTTTTTTTTTTTTTTTTTTTTTCCCCCCGAGACAGGGTCTCTCTGTGTTAGCCTTGGCTGACCTGGACTTGCTTTGTAGACCAGGCTGGCCTCGAACTCACATTGATCCGCCTGCCTCTGCCTCCCAAGTGCTGGAATTAAAGGTGTGCGCCACCACGCCCAGCCCCAAGGCTGGCTTTAATGTCCCAATACTCCTTACTATTTTCCAGGTGCTGGGGTTATAGGTGCAAACAACCACACCCAGCCTGATTCAACTGGAGATATCTTGACCGACTGGGCGCTTGGGCGGGAAAATGGCTATTCTCACTTCCTGTTTTATAGTATAGATGGCAGTGGTACCTCCAGCTAGAAGTAGGCTAGCACATCTCTAAATGGCCTCAGGTTTGTCCAGAAGCTTCTTATCAGGTCTTGTGGGGACGAGAGAGAGGCTCTGGCTAGACTGACAGTAGTGAGCCTCCATCCTCAGCACTCTTAGAAAGTACCTCTGTCTGGGCAGGTCTCTGGCGGCTTGCCAGAGGGCTCTGAGTTGCCCTGAACTCTAGTTACTGAGCAGAGTATTTCTCTACAGACTTGATAGAGAAATAGTGAATACAGAGGTTCGAAATAGATCTTTATGGTATCTTGATGAGCCTGCAGTAGTGGCCTGAGCCACCCTCAAGGTAGATTGGTTTCTCTGTCTCTCTGTGTATCTTTCCCCCACCCCTCCCTCCCTCCCTCCCTCCCTTCCTCCCTCCCTCCCTCCCTCCCTTTTGCTGTCTCTTGCTTGCTTGCTTGAACGTGCGCGCACGTGTGTGTGTGTGTGTGTGTGTGTGTGTGTGTGTGTGTGTGTGTGTG
>OU015748.1:87091514-87107379 GCA_907169655.1 Acomys percivali
TGTGTGTGTGTGTGTGTGTGTGTGTGTGTGTGTGTGTGTGTGTGTGTACCACAGGACATCCTAAGGTGCCATCCCCAGGAATGCTATCTGCCTTATTGGAGGCAGGGTCTCTCATTGCTTGGGTACTCACTGATTAGGCTAGATTGGCTGGCCCACAAGCCCTGGGGATCTGCCTGTTTCTGCCTCTTCAGTGCTGGTATTCCAAGCACATACTACTGTGCCCTGAATTTTTATGTGGGTTCTGAGGAGTCCAATTTGGGTCGTTCTGCTTTCTCCCCCACCCCCCATCTCTCTCTCTCTTTCTCTTTCTTTCTTTCTTTCTCTCTCTCTCTCTCTCTCTCTCTCTCTCTCTCTCTCTCTCTCTCCCTCCCTCCCTCCTTCTCTCCCTCCCTCCCTCTGAGACATCATCTTTTGTTCAGGCTAGCCTTGAATTTGCTAAGTATCCAAGGCTGGCCTTTAACTCCGAAGTGCTGCGATTATAATCATGTGCTGCTGTGATGGGCTCCTTTGTTAGTGCTCACTCAGTTCTGTTGTTGGGTTGAAGACACCCTCACGAGCTCAAGCATAGGATCAGGGGCACGTGTCGAGAACCACGTCTGGATGTTGGTCGGTGTGACTCAGATGCAGCTGCCAAAGGGCCTCTACCAGGAACCCTGGCGCATCTTAGCGTTTTGTGGGAGCAGATGACAGAGAAGAGACCATGCAGGTCCCAGATGCACCACTGTAGAGCAGCTGGGTGTGAGCTGGCAGCATATGCAAAACAGACTGCAGGACTAGGGCGGGCTGGTAGGAAATTCATGGTGTAATTGTTGCCAGAACCTCTAATTTGGTCTTAAATATTTTTAATGTAATGACTTTATTGTTTTCATTAAAATGATGCATGGCCCTTATAAAAACAAAACAAAACAACATACCGTAGAGGAAAAGTACAAAGAAGAAAAAGAAGCAATATATTGGTCCAAATCTTAGCTCCCAGAAATAACCCATTTTAATAAGACAGCTTTCCGTGTAACCTCTATGCACATTTTTAGGCAGAATTGATGGCTAGAGAAATATATAAATGGGTACTTTTTAGCAAGGTGTTAACTCATGCATGTAAGTTTAAAAATTAAAAAAAAATTTTTTCCTTTTAAGTATTGGAAGGAAGTGCCTGTAGAAATAGCTGAACAAACAGCTAGACTGCCAATAGCTGTTTCTTTACTCAAAGAAATAGGTTTTCTCCTGTTTCTTAACACTGGTTCCTCACCAGGGGTGGTTTTGCCTCTGCAGGGCATAATTTCATTTGTCATAACAAAGCGTTGGAGGCTTCTGGGATCTCTGTAGTGGGCAGAGGCCAGACATGCTGCTTGCCGTCCTGTGATGTTCAAGGCAGAGCCACAACAGAGATCCACACACCCAGAGTCCTGGGAGTGCCAAGGCCGAGAGACAGCAGCAAGGGTAGGAGAAGTGGCCCGTGGCAGCCATGAAGAAGGTTATAGCATCAGCTCACTCAGGGGCAGTGTTAGACAGCCATGGCTTGGCGTCTGTAGTGAAAGGTACAATATTAGTTTAATTCTGTTTTTTTCCCCCCTTTCTCCTCTTAGCAATAAAAACTAGAGGTGGCATAATATTATTTTTACGTTGTCAAGATGCCTACAGGTTGTATTCCATTCTGTGACTGTTATCCCTGGGTGAACGATTCAGTGACATACGGCATACCCTCATCCATGGTTTACCTTTACTAGGTTTGTTTGGAGTCACCTCTTGATTGGGTGCTGCTTCATCTCAATATAGGTGTGTGTGTATATGTGTGTGTGTTTTGTTTTGTTTTGTTGTTTGAGACAGGGTTTCTCTGGGTGTATCCCTGGCTGTCCAGAACTCGCTTTGTAGACTAGGCTGACCTCGAACTCACAGCAATCCGCCTGCCTCTGCCTCCGGAGTGCTGGGATTAAAGGAATGTGCAATGTATGTGGGGAGGGAGGTGGCAGGCTGCATGCCGGTTTGCCCTGGTCAGAACTGCACCTACTTGGTACTGTACGCCGTAGGGCTGTGCCGTGGGGTCCCTTGGAGAAGTGGGGTTAGACTCCAACAGAGTTCAGTACAAAGGAAGGAAAGGGCTTGTGGGAGGTCAGAACTGGAGCTATGTGAACACTAAGGACAGATGGCTTGCCATAGGCAGCCAGGAGTGAGACGAGTCCCATGCTGGCTGAAGTTTGCCCAGGAACCACCTGTTTCCATAGTGTCCATAGATGCTGGGGCTAAACATCAGCTGGGTGGCTCTATTTAGCATATTTTGCAGCCTTGGGATTCTGATAGGCTGATATTACTTCCCGATAGCCACCTGTCTGAAGGAGAGGCTTCGGTCACCTGGCTCCCTCCTTGTGCTGTGTGGGACACAGAGGAGAATAGACCAAGCCATGTCATGTGCACAGGTGACCCAGGGGAGAGCCTTGAGTGTCCTGGGGTTGGTTGGTTTGTTTTTTCAAGACAGGGTTTCTCTATGTGGCTCTGGCTGTCCTGGAACTCACTCTGTAGACCAGGATGGATGGCCTCGAACTCACAGAGACCCGCCTGCCTCTGCCTCCCAAGTGCTGGGACAAAAGGTGTGTGAGCCACCACCACCTGTCATGTTCTGTGTTATTAAAATTTGGACTCACCGTGTACATCATACTGACTCCAAGGTGTAGGTGTTAGATTCCGCAAAACTAATTCTGGTCAGTGTCTGTGGCTATTTGCAAGATGATACGGACAAGGCACATCTGAAACGCTTCCTCAGCCAGAGCCAGAGCCAGCGCCAACGCTCTGTCTGTGTCATGTATATCAAAGGACACTACAAAGGAAGGTCACATCTGCAGGCCGTTCCTTGCATGGTTGGAATTGGGTGTTTGGCTCATCACAGTGTGACTGATTACTGCCTTTGTTCTGTTGTAGGGGAGCTATCCAGTTTGGGAAGATTTCATAAGCAAAGCCGGAAAGCTGCAGTCCCAGCTTCGGTAAGTAGACACACAGATCTTAAGGGGGAAGGCGAGACAGGGGGAGGTGGATCAGCACACACGTCTCGGTTAAATTTAGAAGCGTCACAGGTAGAGAAGCGTGTAGCAGGCTCTGCTCAGAGCACTATCAATTCATAGTGTCCCCCCCCCCCCCCCCCCCCGTTGAATGTGTGAAATCAGACTCACTTCTGCTCTGCCTCCTGCCACAGGAATGTTCAGAGTTGATTACATAGAGTAATAACGGATAATATTTATGTGGCGCCCCGCTGTGCGCCAGGTATATATGAACTTGTCAGGAATCTCAACCCCACAGGGTTAGGAACAGTTTTCAGCCCGCTTTTCCTAATGAGGAAGCTGAGGCACAGGTGACAGCGTGGTCATTGAGATGCCGTCAGTAGGTGACAGAACAGAGATGTAAACAAGAGAGAGCAGCCTGGTTCCAGAGTCCAAGTTCTTCCTCATCCATCTGTGTGTTCTCTCCACGTACAGAGTTTAATTCTCAGCTTGGACCGGTATGCAATTCCATCTACAGTGAATTGTCTAGAAAGAGCCAGTCTTAGCCAGTGGTAGGCGGGGCCAGGGGTTTAAAAGGCAGCTGACTACAGATGGGTGAGAGGGGGCTTTCTGAGGTGGCGGGGATGTCCTGAAGTTGGATTGTGACAATGGCTGCACACTTCTGCCTTTGCTAAAGGAGAAAGGCACTTACACGTTTAGAAGTACATTTTATGGTTGTGAAAGCAACGCCCTGGAAAGCCGCTCAGGCGTCACCTGCTGCCGATTTTAGGAACCCATGTTGCCCAGTGTGCCCGTGACGTTAACCATTTGCTAGACGAAATGCCCACATGTTGCGGCTCCATCCGTTTGAAGTCAGTGTGGGAGAAGATATGGCTTCAGTGAGCGGAAGCCCCAGGAAGCGTGGGACACTGGAACATGACTGTTTAGGGGTGGGGGTGACTGGCTGGCTTGAGATGGATGGGGATGGATGAGAGGCTGGCACAATAGAGCAGTACATACAAGTGCTCTAGGAAAGAGACAGGTGAGGGAGGGGTGACGTGACATTCTGCCAGTCTGTACCAGAGGCCGCTGCTCAAGAGCCAGCCGCGTACGTGGCTTCCCTGTGGCACAGAAGAACTGGCAGGAGCACACAGGTTTCCTTCAGCTTTCGTTGTGGGGGAGATTTGCAGCCTTGTATGTGACCCCTCCCCCCGCCAGGAGGCATTGGACCTTGGGTATGTACCTTCTCCAGTTTTGGGTCCCTGACCATGTCCCCTCTTCCCGAGCTCACCGGGCCATTGTGTGGGTCTTCATCTGAAGGCTTCGTCAGCCTTCCCGGCATGGAGCTGCCTTGGCCTCCTGGCCCTGTCTCATCCGCTGCTCTTATTTCACACAGGTTAGCATTTCTCTTGTTGGAGGTCTCCTCCTGAACTAAAGCATTTAAATTTCCCCCCCTCCCTTTTCTTGCCCAGCCTCTGACTGTTTGATGGGCTTTCGGAAGGGGCCTGGAGAATGACTGTCCTCTCTCCCTTTTGCTGCTGAGAAAGGTAGAGCTTGAAGTAATGAGTTCACTGTCTGTCTTGAACACGGAAACTTAAGGAAGACCCCATAGCACATGTCCCATTTCCCCATCTTGCAAACCCCCCCTCTCCCCTGGCCTCTAGGTCTTCTGAGGCCAGGGTTCATTTCTTTATCAGCTTAAGTTTGTGTCCCGGAGAAAAGCTGCAGTCACCCCGCAGAGGCAGCACGTCTGTCTTGGGGTATTTAAGCTGAAGCATCTACTCTTTTAGCCCTTGGTGCTTTCTTACATACCCTGTGCTCAAAGAAAGGGCCTCGGCATCCTGCGTGATGTCAGAAAGCGCAGTGCGACCATCACTTAAAGCCTCTCCATCCCTCAAAATTAACCAGCCTCCTAGTTTGCAGTTAGCACTCTAGTGACTGAAATGGACAAGGCTTGTCTGCAGCTGGCTTGTAAAATGTGGTTGATTGGCATTGAGTTGAATGAGAATAAATACATCAAGTCAGCTTGTCAGATATTAATCATAAGTCAGAATGAGCTACTTAGAGACCCCAGGATGTTTGATAAAGATAACTTTTCCAGTGTTTTCATTTGATGTCAACACTTTAAAAATGTGTTTCAAATAGGTGTGTGTGTGTGTGAGAGAGAGACAGAGACAGACAGAGACAGAGAGAGAGAAAAAAAGAAAGAGACAGACAGACACTGAAAGACTGGTTTTTATCTTTTATTTGTATTTTTATTTTGTTTTTTTTTTGAGACAGAGTTTCTCTGTGTAGCCTTGCCTGTCCTGGACTCACTTTGTAGACCAGGGTGGTCTCGAACTCACAGTGATCTGCCTGCCTCTGCCTCCTGAGTGCTGGGATTACAGGCGTGTGCCACGCCTGGCTGAGACTGATCTTTAAAGTTGAGCAGAATATATTCTTGATCCACTTGTAACTCTTAGGCCTCATTTTTTGAAGTTTTGCTCCGAGGGACTCAAGTGTACTCAGAACCTTTTGTTCCGTGGACACTGTTGCTATGTTTAAGACAGATCATTTCTGTTTCTACATTCTGAACTGTTCTCTAGTCCTTATTCTTCCTGTAGTGACTTTGCTTTCTTAGGAAGCTCAGTAGAGACTAGAGTCATGTAATAAACACTCGAAGAATGCATCAGTCTTTGAGTTTGGTTTGAAGTCCTTGCGTGATAGGGGGCTTTTGTTGGCTTGTCACAGAGCAGCCTGGGATGCTGGTTGTTTCCACAGATGATGATATTGCAGGCCACGGAGTGCCCAGTGCTTCCATCTGGTAGCTCTTAAGGGCATGGGTCAGAATTAAGGAAAATTCCTAAGGCATGAAATGAGCCCTAATTTTTCCCATTGTTGCTTTTAGGACTTCAGAAGATCCACTTGAAAGAGCATCCCGAGGCTGACCAAAACAAAGCAAACAAACAAAACAAACAAAACCAAAAACCCGCTATCTTAGTTTCATGATAGTTGGGATTTAGGAGGAGAGCTGTACCTAGCCAGCACCCAGTGCTACACGGGGTTAAGCTGGGCCTTGAGTCACAGGCCTGGGACATTGATGTGATGTCACAGTGCTGGTATGAACTAGTGGTCTCTGAAATCTCTTTCGTCTTGTGGTCTCAGCTTTCCTTTTTCTGCAATGGATTGTTGAACTTTCTGCTCTCCAAGGTTTGGTTCCCTGCCAGTTCACATGTACATATATTAGTTTCCAATTCTAAAGCAGCTGTCACCTGTGCTATCCATACTTTAAACGATACTTTCTTCTTCGGGGGTAGAATCATCTCCCTTTTATTTCCTTGCAGAATTTTGCTTGGCAGTTTACACAGTCCGACCAGGTATGCCTAAAAGTATCCACGTAAACAAGTATCCAAGCAAACAAACAAACAAACCAACCACTATCAACTGCTGGGTTATTTCTCTGGAAGGTCCTGTTCTCTGTGTAGCAGCGGTTTTAGCTCAAGAGCCGTGATGGATTTGCCAGTGAGACATTCCTCATGCTTTTGTTATCTGTTTGCATTTTAGGACGACAGTAGTAGCAGCAGCTGCCTTCTTGGATGCCTTTCAGAAAGTGGCTGACATGGCCACCAACACACGTGGTGAGCAGATGGAAGGCTGCCTTCCAGCGCGTGGGCTCTCCCCCCCTGGGTGGCTTCTCGGGGAGATACGGCGGCTGGAGCTATCAGAGCCTGGCTGACTCACAGTTTGCATGTATTTATAACTCCGTGGGGTTGTGCACATTAGAAGTTGTAACTAGTTTCACAGATTAGTAAAGCACATGGGACAGCTAGACCAGAAAGGAGAGGAGCCGCTGTCCCCTCCTGAGGTGGCCTGCTGTGGGCGGGGCTACTTGAGTGGCGTACTCAGTATAGAGCCTCAAGCTGCACCTCTGGCTCTGCCGGGTCCCCTCCAGCACAGGTCGCCCTGCGCTCTCTCACGTTCCTTGTGGAAGGGGAAGTACTGGAGGTGATTACATGGCTGCTGTCCTGGATTCTCCTTAGACAAGGAATCCTTTTATAACAGGCATGGCATCCCGTTTGCCGTCTCCGTCTCCGTGTCCCTGGTCTTCCGCTTCTGACCACGTGAACAAGTGACTGATAGAGTCCTGACGGCACCCCCACAAGACAGAGCGGCCAGAGCCTAGTTCATGTTTAGAATGTGTCTATAAGAGCAGTGATCAGAAGGTGAAACCTTTTGAAAAAGATGTGATGGTTTCGGAGAATACCAGGGTTATTCGTAACGTGTGATAGGCACCAGGAGGAGAACGTGGATACTTTTAGGCATACCTTCATGCAAGGGTGTCCCTCCCTCTCATCCCCACGCAGCCACCCACTTCTGTCTCTCCCTTGCCTGGTCATTCTGGGTTTCCGAGTTGCATGCATAGCTGTGTACCTGGCTCCCTCACCGTCTCGGTGACAAGGGGAACTCTGGGTGTTTAGGACGATGTGGGGGTTGTTCCCACTTCCTTCAGTGGGCCACAACCATTAGCTGTAGGCACTTAATTAAATATTCACATAGATTGAAAACTCCAACGCCTTTTATTGTAGGACTGTCATGAGACCACAGGCATATCAATATGTTTCCGCCATGTCCCCAAAGAGCACACAGTTTGATTTGAGTAGGGACGCCGAGATGTGTAAATAAAGAATGTCAGTGCAGAAATAATATGTGTGGTACGGTAAAAGCTGAAGCGTAGAGTGCCAGGGGAATATAGGAAAATGAGCAATTAACCCAGCACAGGGACTCAGGGATGCGTTCCCAGGGGAGGTGTTATTTCTCCTCCTTTCTGAGATGCCAACAGTATTGCATAAAGTTCCCACGGAAATATGACAGTGACATCCGCATCGAGTTTGTCTTTGTGGTGTGGGTCATAACCTGTATAATTTTTAAACGTCTTTGAAATTCTTACCTAACTTATATGTACCTGTTGTAGAAACTTGGGCAACTTTGGCCTAAAGAACTTAGCATTGCCTTTAATCCCAGCACTTGGAAGGCAGAGGCAGGCGGATCGCTGTGAATTCGAGGCCAGCCTGTTCTACTAAAGCAAGTCCAGGACATTCAGGGCTATACAGAGAAACCCTGTCTTGAAAAACGAAAAACCAAACCAAACCAAAAAAACCTCAAACCCCCCCCCCCAAACCACCACCACCAACAAAACAAAAAACCCCAAAACATTGCAAACCAGTGTTTGCTGCTGTGAAACATGGGTGTCCATCCACAGTGCATTTTCTTTTCCCCTCAGCCATGTCTGGAATTGTCAGCCATTGTAATATCTTTCTGTAACTGTCAGTCATGCATGCAGTGTTTGCTCTGTGTGTGTGCGTGCGTGTGTGTGTGTGTGTGTGTGTGTGTGTGTGTGTGCGCGCATGTGCGTGTGCGCGCTATGGCGTGCATGGTGGAAGCCAGAAGACAGCCTGCAGGAGCTGCTTCTCTCTTTTCTAGCATGCGAGTTCAGGGATCAAACTCAGATCTTCATTTTGGACCACAGATGTTATTAGCCACTGAGCCCTCTTTTTGAGACACAGTCTTAAGTAGCCAAGGCTGCCGGGAGCTCATTTTGTAGCTGAGGATGACCTTGAACATCTGATCTTCCTGCTTCTTCCTCTTGGGTGCTGGGGTTACAGGTGTGAGCCCTCATGCCCAGCATGGGATTGTGTTCCTCAGGCTCTAGAGTCAGAGTATGTGTTTAGATTTTACTGTTAAATTACTGGGTGGATCATAAAAGTGACCGGAAGGGTGACCCTGATTGTCTGTGACTTCCTGTGGTAAGAACTCGAGTTTCTGAAGAGGCTGCTGGCAGGGTGCATCTTGGTGGGAAGTTGAAGGGCCTGGAAATTCTCAAGCTTCCAGGCGAGGGAAAACCAGCAATTGTTTGTTGGAAAAGAAACAGGAAGAGGTGCTTTGTGGAGGAGGTATGGAGTAGAGCCGGGTTTTGGTGGGACTGTGTCTGTGGCTGCAGGCCTGGCTGTCACTGTGAACAGACGCCTGGGTGACATATCTTTAAGCCATTTGGTGTCAGGTCGTTTTGGCAGCACTGTTTGTTTAGAATCCAAGCGCACGGTTGCTTTCTTCCACTGGATGTGGGAACCTGTATGCCTTAAAGAATAAATGGTTGACAGGAGCTGTTTCCATGGTGATGATAAGAGAGACTTGGAAGTACTTCTTATGTCAACAATGTAATTTTTAGTTTAAAAAAAAAAAAAAAAAAAAGGAAACTTAAAGAATGTACTCTTACCGGGTGCGGTGGTGCACACCTTTAATCCCAGTACTTTGGAAGCAGAACAGGTGGATCTTTGTGAGTTCGAGGCCAGCCTGGTGTATAAAGGGGGTCCAGGACAGCCAAGGCTCCACAGAGAAACCTTGTCTCAAAAAACAAAACAAGGGCTGGAGAGATGGCTCAGAGGTTAAGAGCACTGACTGCTCCTCCAGAGGTCCTGAGCTCAATTCCCAGCAACCACATGGTGGCTCACAGCCATCTACAATGTGATCTAATGCCCTTTTCTGGCCTGCAGGCAAGCACTGTATACATAATAAATAAATCTTGAAAAAAATTTAAAAACAAAACAAAACAAATAAAAAGTACTCTTTATAGGAAAAAAAAAAAGTCTGAAATCCACTATGAGCCTCTCCTCTCTCAGAGATTGGGTTTAGTGTCCTTTGTAAACACTTCTTTCACCCCCAGCTTCATTTCGGTTTGTACGTAGTTCTGCATGGGTGTTTTTGGATGCCGTTTCTAGGAAACACTGATCTGGTGATACGATGTTCCTACTCCACACTGTGGCACCCTTACCTTTCCTTGCCAGCACCTGTGGACCCACCTTGTTCCTTCCAGTAGACAAGTAGAGTTCAGGTGCCAGGATAGATTATTATTCTGAGGCTGTATTTGTATCATCCCCAGGCATTTGCTATTACATGCTGTGCTGAAGTTAATGTCTGGTTTTTGTGTGTACTGTATGCATTTGTGTGTGTGTGTGTGTGTGTGTGTGTGTGTGTGTGTGTGTGTGTGTACGCGCGGTAGCCAGAGGTAAATGCTGGTTGTCTTCTTCCATTACCTATTTCTCTGCTGCTCTCCATCTTATTTTTGTGGGTGTGTAGAATGCGTGGACATATTCATGTGTTTGGCTGTGCGTGTGGGTGTACAGGCACATGAAGGTCGGAGGTCGATGTCAGGTGTCTTCCTCCATCCCTCTGCACCTTACGTTTTGATCTCATTTAGGCTTTGTGGAGCAAGAGCTCCTGGGATCCTGTCTCCGCCCTCCCGCCCGCCCTCCAGCTCTAGGCTGCTCACAGGAGCCTGCCGCTGCACTCAGCTGTGTGTGCTAGCTGGGATGCAAACTCACGTCCTCGGGCTTCTGCCGCGGCGCTGTCTCTCAGCTGAGCCGTCTATTTTTAGTGGTATGTGCATCACCAAGGGAAGGCTGGGTCTGTGGAAGGCTGCTCACAGGTGGGAGAGTACTATTTGCTCTGCTGGAAGAGTGTCCTAGTCTAGTGTCGTTGTGTCCATTCCCCCCCCCCCTCCACCGTGGCGCCGCCGCCCCCCCTCAGCCTTCCTTCCCCCCACCCTTATCCTCTCACTTTGGAGGCTTTAGATGCATTTTAAAATTCCTCCAGTTAGAAGCTGGTAAAAGTGAATTACTACTGCTCCCCTCTCTTCCTGTTTCCTCGTTGTCCCCCCTTCCTCTCTCTTTCTCTTCCTTCCTCTTTCCCTCTTTAGTGTTTTGAGGAGCAGTCTGTGCCATCTCCTGCCACCATATGCAGGTGTACCGCAGAGTGCTGTATTCCTGTCTGTCTGAGAACCATTACCCTTTCCACATCTTCCTTCCTTGCTCCCCGCCCCCAGCCTCCAGAAACCACCATTCGGGGTGCAGTTTCTCCAAGACCAACTTTTTGGATTCCACGGGAGTAAGATCACGTGATGCTTCTGCTCCTGACTATTTCCCTTAGGTGGCGATTTCCATTTCTGTCTGGTCAGAGCTTCCTTTTAGGGTCCCGCTGGCTACCTGCTCCGTGGTTTCTTTATTCACTGGTTGACAGTCTTCATTTCTTGGCTGTTGAGAACAGTGTTGCTATAGTCTTCCACATGCCATTTCCCTCCCTTTAAATATTACTCAGGACTTGCTGGATCACGTGCTATCTCTATTTTTAATTTTTCAGGAACCTCTGTGGTCCTCCAAGTGACTGTACTAGTTTATGTCCCTGCATAACAGGAAGAGCTCCCTCTCCCCACATCTCTATCAGCACCTGAGTTTTGTCTTTTCTAGTTTCCTTTATTTGTTTTTTGTTTGTTTCAAGACAGGGTTTCTCTGTGTAGCCCTAGCTGTCCCGGAACTCACTCTGTAGACCAGGCTGGCCTCGAACTCACAGAGCTCCACCTGCCTCTGCTTCCCAGGCGTGTGCCACTGCCGATTGGCCTGCCCTCTGTACTTTGAGCTGTGTATTTACCTGGAGCGCCTCTGCGTTTCCACATACCTGCAGCCATTTGCAGAAGTTAACTGTAAAAGCACATCCCCACTGGGCCAGCATTCAGAATTTCAAGATAATTTTAACTAGGTTTCTGGTTCCAGAATATTATCTAGAAATTTTGTGTCATTTCTCAAAGGAAACAGCGCTGAAAGATTTTTGTGATTTTCATGAAATCTTTAGCATGATTTATTAGCAAAATTTACTTAGAATTTTTTTTTACAAGTAGTTACTATGAGGATAAAATCAGTCAATTCATAATATACTTTTGTAGAATATTGAATCTGAACTCTATTTTGATCTTGTTTTTCTAATAAAATCATATAACTTGACTGTTGTCCTGTATATATTGATTAATAATGAAATATAATGGAATGAGTTTTTCGGTGCTAGGCATAATTCTATATGCTTAGCTTATACTCTGCAATTATCTCATTTATGGAAAATATGAAAACATACTCTCTTTGGATTCACTGGTCACAAAAATTAGTTTGTAGGCAAAGCTATGCACACCATCTCAGATTTTATGGCTGTCTCTGGAGTTGAGAAATCTTTGAGTTGGTGAGTATGCATTTGTCTTAGTTACTTAAAAACTGAAGAGGGAGTGGATAAACAGGCTTCTAAGTGTGCTGCAGTGGAGGGCTATGAGCCGGTGAGATCTGTACACCTGTAGCGCCGTCTGGTCCGGTGCCTGCTGCGTGCAGCCTCTCCGTTAGAGCTGGCCCTTTGTGGCCACAGCACAGTTTGCTTAGGTCAGCAAGGGCCTTTGAAGAGCACAGTGCTGCATGGCTTTCAGTTTTGCATGTTTTTGTGCCTCTGTAATTACTTCCACAGTTTTTGAAAACCCAACCTGCTCAACCTGGGGGGATGTGCATGCAGATAGATGGTGATGTACTAAGCCTGTTCAAATGAGCTCAAGGTTCTCAGAAGGAAAGAAGTGGGCTCCAGGCAGACTAGATCATGTTTAAAAGTGAGCATGGCCTTAACATTGAAAGTCCTGATTGCTAACGTCCTTTGACTATGTCCTGTGGTTTGGACTCTGTTCTGAGTGGTTTACAGATGGCGTTGTCCCTTCTTTGTTATTGGAGATCCTTTACAAGACCCGCATGGGATGCCTGGTGTGTATGCTTTCTCATATGCATGCATGCATGCATACATACACACATAATACATACATAATACATTCATACTACACACACATACATACATACATACATACAATTGGATGCCTGGTGTGTATGCTTTCTCATATACATATATAGATGCATGCATACATACATACATAATGCACACATACGTACATCATACATACATACATTGATTGCCTGGTATGTATGCTTTCTCATATACATATATAAATACATGCATGCATGTATGTATGCATACATATATATTGTGATAATGTTTACTGTGTAAATCCAGTACAGTGAGATCAGCAACAACATCTAATAATGAGAACAATTAACAACAAAGATACTCCAAAAAAAAAGCTGTTTAAAACTTAGGAATTGTTTGTTCCTAGAATTTTCCATTTAATGTTTTTGGATCATGGTTGACTGGATAATTAGTAAAACTGGGTAGGAGGACCCAGAGTCCTTTTGATCTCACCACACCCTGAGATGAAACCTCCATGGGATAGAGTCCACACAGGCAGAGCACAGACTCTGACGCAGGTCATGTGTACAGTGAGCTGGAGCACTCCCAGGGCCTGGAGGTGAACCCATATGTTAGGATTTCTGATGTAGGGAACTTCTGGCCTTAGCATGTGCTTATGTTTGGTTTTAAAGTGACTTTATCTCAAAAGCACTAAAAACCCCAACCCATGCAAAAGCAGAGTAGCAGCACCTGGTGGGGAGCCCAGGATATCTGGGATGGACTGCTGGCTATTGTAGCTGTGTGACCCCAAGTTTTAACTTCCTCACTCTCAAAATTGCTGGGGGTGGGGGGGGCTGTCCCAAGATGAGAGCAACAAACCTTTTCTTGCCTTCATAATCCTTGATTTGAAATACTGCGTGAGTCTTGTTAAATTGGTTAAGTATGGATGAAGTTGGATGGTGTAAATTTCCTCTTCTAACTTATCTCCATAACTTCTACTTTGACTCCAGGGCGAAAGGCGTAGAGGAAGCTACATTAATCAGAAGAAAATGTGGGGTGAGGGCAAGAGAAGAAAAGTGGGTGCCAGAGATGGGCATTTGGGCTGGTTTGGGTTGAAGGACTCCCCTAGCAGTTGGAGTTGTGTGTGGTGGGGACAGACAGAACCGGGGCCAAGATCAGTGAGCTTGGGCCTTCAAGGCAGGGAGGAAAACCTTTGTGGCTTAGGGTTAGTAAAGCAAGGCTGCTCCCCTAGACAGTGCGCAGTTTTAGGGTATGTGTTTTGTTAAATGCCTGTGTTTGTACATGCGCCATCTTCCAGGCTCCCCCTGAGCCTCTGTATGTGTTGAGGCTCTCCCATGAGCCATTTGAGCCCCATTACCTACAAACCCTTCGTCTCTTTCAGGAACGCGTAGGGCCTTAAGGGCACATGTTGGTGTTGGAGCCTTGCTGTCACCACTGCTCCCACAGGCTGGAAAAGCTCCAGCCTAATTCTTGGGGAGCCCCGAGTCCTAGATAATCACTTATGAGCTGCTGACATAGTTGAACAAACAAGCGACTGCACACAACAGCTCCCCTACTTGCTGGCCTTGGTGGATCCTGCTGAGGAGACTGGATTCCTCGGGGCACAGGAGCTGGCACACCTGGACAGAGTGCACTTGAGAGTTCAGAATTTGAATTCTGGTGACCCCTCTTTGAGGGTTCCAGTGTGTCTGCATGTTTAACCATAGCAGGAAGTCCCCTGCCCCCAGGAGGCAGTCATGGCGCAGGGGGTGGGTGGGAAGGTGGCCACCTGCATTCGGCTGGTTCAGGGAGGGGAGGGACTCTTCCCTTGTTGGGCAGATGGTGCTGGGGAAATTTCCAAACTCCAGCCAGGCTGCTCTTGTTTGCTCCAGAGTTTTACTTTAACCATATTGTCTGAGACTGTCAGTAGCCTGTAACTTCTGAAGACTTCAGTATTTGACTCTAGAACTTTCTTTCATGTAAATGGAGCCATATGATTGCTACCTACAAAGCACTTCAGCCTCAAGCTGGAAAAAAAAAAAACTTTTTTTTTTTTTAAATTAAAAACTATAAAGTCTTTCTTGTAGAGCTAGAGCTACATATTAAAAAAAATAGTCTTGAAATACTAACTTAAAGGAATGTGATCACATTCATTCGTTAAATACAAAAGGTTTAAAACTGCCTTCCGACAACCTGTGGCTCAACCCATGGCCACTGCTGGAAGCTGGCTCTGTTCTCCTCCTCATCCTCTTCAATTTATTTACCTTTATTTTATGTACATTGGTGTTTTGCCTGCCTGCCTATGTGAAAGTGTCATATCCTGGAGTTATAGACAGTTGTGAGCTGCCATGTGGGTGCTGGAATTTGAACCAGGGTCCTCTGGAAGAGCAGTGTGTGCTGAGCCATCTCTCCAGCCTTTGGGCCACTTCTTTATCTGTGGTTATTTTCAGGCACAAGAAAGAATTCCAGAGTAGTTAAGAAACAGGTTTGATGCCAGCTTCTCCTTAGGAGCCCCACTTAGCCCGTCAACAAACTCAAGGTTAGCTTACTGGTTTTTTTTCTTTCCAGATGATTATATTCCAGCCAAGGCTTAAGATGTAGCGTGAAAATACAGGAAGAAATTTAATGTAAAACATGTCCTAAGAAGCTGAGGAGAAACTGGTCTGTTTTCCTTGCAGTTGTTAAGTACCTTGTTTCAGGCTCTGGAGCTTTGTTTCCTAGAGTGTGGGGCATCATGGGTATCTAGGGATTGGTTGTTGGTATCCTCAGAGTTTTGACATGATGCACTTCACAGTTTGCTCATAGAGGGATGGTCAGCTTAGTGGCTGCAGTCTCTAATGGGAGGGAGGAGGAGTGTGCGTGTGCATGTGTGTATGTCCACTAGATTGAAGATGCTATGGAAAAAACTATTGAGTTTGGTTTTCCTGTTTTAAATGTGACCTCTCAGTTTTGATTCGTGAGCTATACTCAGGAAACCTTGAGCGTGCCTTGCTCTCCAGTAGTTTTGCTTTGAAATGTTTCAGTGCTGTATATTGTATGTGGGTATGAGGTGGAAGAACAAAGCTGTAAAAAGTAAGAATTTTCATGTAGTATCTAGTGAAAGAGGAAATGGGCTGAGCAGAGTCAAAGCATTTTTTCTCTCTTGTTTTTTGTTTGCTTGTTTGTTCAGCTTTGCTTTAAATCGCAGTCCTCTGTTCTAGGATGTGATGGATCTATATCACCATAGTGCCTGACATGAGGATGCTGGCTTCTTAGTCTTCAATGGTAGAGATTGTGTGTGTGTGTGTGTGTGTGTGTGTGTGTGTGTGTGTGTGTGTGTGTGTGTG
>OU015748.1:87107389-87132917 GCA_907169655.1 Acomys percivali
GTGTGTGTGTGTGTGTGTGTGTGTGTGTGTGTGTGTGTGTGTGTGTGAGTGTTAGAGAGAGAGAGAGAGGAAGAGAGAGAGAGAGAGAGGAAGAGAGAGAGAGAGAGAGAGAGAGAGAGAGAGAGAGAGAGAGAGAGAAACTGTTTAATATGTTGACAGCATGTCTGAAGGACTAGTTTTGTTCGTTTGTTTTTTGTTTTGTATTTCAAGCTAGGGTTTCTTGGTGTAGTTCTGGCTGTCTTGAAACTCACACTGTAGACCAGGCAGCCTGCCTCAAACTCAGATCTGCCTGCCTCTGCCTCCCAAATGCTGGGATTAAAGATGTGTGCCCCCAGGGTTGGCTTTCCCCCTTTTTAAAGTGTGTCCACTCATGTGGTGAGGAATATAGTTTTACTCCCTTAAAATATAGGCTGAGCATCTATTGCTGTTTTGTGAATCTGAAACCCAAAGTGCCCTAAAACCTTTTTGAGTGAATATGATACCACAGTGGGAAATTCCACACTACAAAAATTTATGTCATGTTCAAGATTATTAAAAATACTATATAACATTGCTTTGAGACCATGTATAGATAGGGTGTATATGAAACAACCGAGTATCGTATTTAGACTTGGGGTCCCATCTCCTAAGCTTGGGGGGGGAGGTGAGCAACCCCAAATACTTCTGGCTCCAAGTATTCCATTCAGTCACTGTAAACTGCGGACGGGCATACAGTGCTGAGGGTAATGGAAGAAAGACGTGCCCCCCACTGCTTGCAGATGCAGTAAGCGAGGAAGGCCCAGCCTCTGGGCGGGGTAACTTTGACCTGCCGTCCATTCTAGGTACACAAAGAGGATTTCCATGACCCAGAGGAGGCTGGTTTCAGTGAGATGATTTGTCTAGACTAGGGAAGCTGGCAGTGTACGTCCATGACACTTAGTTCTGTAGAAATGCCCCATGGTCACTTCTCCAAGTGGTAGCTGGATGGGAGGCAGGCATGCCTTCACATCGGTGTATATTGGCTATTCGTAGCAACCATTGCTTCATGGAACGTGAAGAATGACTTCGGTACTGAGTCATACAAAAGAAACGGCCTGTTGTCATTGATTGGGCTTTATAGCGAAGTCCTTTTAATGTGACTTGTCAATTGTTAGGTGAAAGAACTGGAGCTTCAGACTTGGACTTAGAGTCTTGTCTAAAGTGCTGACCACAAACCTCTTCCGGGTCAGCCAACTTGTGTCCCCAGCCAGTCTTTCCTGTGCCGACAGCTTGTACTGTCCTGACTTGGGAGAGAGTTACAGTGGCTTCATGAACCTTTGTCTGACCACCCTCATGCCATCTTTACTTTATGCGTGTGTTCACACACATGCACACGCACACACGTGTGTATTTATACACATTCATGTACATGCTTCTAGAGTAGATATTGCTATAGTTTCAATTGTATATATAACGCGTGAGTAAAGAATGCCTCTCTATAAAGAATGTATAAAGATCGTGTGCCAGTTGTTGCTGTGTATCATAACATCTAAAATCTATGGCTGTTAATAAGTAAACGCAGATTCAAGATAAGTCCCCCAGCTTGTAAGCCTCCTATCCAAACGTTTTCGAGCTGAGATTGCAGTCTGCCATGGTACCAGGCTCGTGTCATCCCTACAGGTTCACTGTCCTGTTGCCTTCCTGGATTTGATGTTTTCCATGATTCCTGGAGCCATTTTGACTTGTCAGCACACTATATTAAGTCATGTGCATTTGTCTTAGGACACACAACTTTAAGGCATGGCCTGTGAATAGAAAGCTGCTCCCCCCCTTTTTTTCCCCTGCTTTTTGGTTTACAGTCTATGAAATTCAGAGTTGGCATTGGGTCTGGACAGTAAGAGATGACGTGTTTGGCATTCTTATAAATCACAATATACACAAAGGCTAGAAATAGCAAAACTACTTTACTGATGCTTTTATATATATGAATCTCAAATTTTGTTCAGCCATCTGTGGCTAATGAGGTCGGAAATGTTTAATTATGTGTTTGGTTATTCTGAAGGGTAAATGTGTGTATTCTGGAAAGCAGTGAACAGCATACTTCTGGCAGTCAGGTGACATCCCTCTTAACCCTCCTTCGACACTAAACGGGTGGCTGACAGCAGCACCTGGTCTTGTTCACACGTGGTCTTTATTATGGCCCCTTGGTTGGGAAGTAACAGTTGACAGAGACACAACGTCCTTCGTGGTTAACCAGCGTCTGCCTGGTTGGTGTTTGGCTTTGAAGCGTGTCTTCCTGAAACAGCGCTAGGGAGAGTAACGGCCTGTAATTCTGGACGGAACTCACGTGTAATCTCACTCTGGCGTGTGATGGATGGCAGCCAGGCTTGTGTTCTGGTTCCTGCTGTGGACCAGATGAGCACTAACCGGGAGAAGCATTTGCCCCTCCTCAGGCCAGGGCTGTTTCCCATCTCCCTGAGTGTGTGTATCCAGGTGAAAGGAAAGCCTGAACTTAGATAGGATGTGTGTCTTTCTGGGTGACTGATTCTGTCTGTGCGCCGTGTTTTTCTGTGTTAGGCAGTTTACATAATGAAACGGTTTACTCAACTGGCGACCCCTTTGAGCTCCCAGGGCCCTCCCTGGGATGCCAGGAGCTTGGCTTTAAACAGAAACCACTGCCTTGCCTTCCACCCCACCCTTTTCTTTCTTTCTTTCTTTCTTTCTTTCTTTCTTTCTTTCTTTCTTTCTAAGATTTATTTATTTTATTTATTGCATATGAGTGCTTTATCTGCAGAAGAGGGTGTTAGATCACATTATAGATGGTTGTGAGCCACCGTGTGGTTGCTGGGATTGAACCCAGGACCTCTGGAAGAGCAGGCAGCACTCTTAACCACTGAGCCATCTCTCCAGCCCCCATCCCACCCTTTTTTTTTTTATCTCAGCTCACTAACCTGCTTTCCCTCTGAACCACCCACCACCGCACTCACAAACCTTTGTAGCCTCTGTTGCTGAAATACTGGTTAATGAGAGACTGTGCTCACTGTAGCTCACACCGACTAAAGGCATTTTCTGTGGGGTAGTGGTTTTTTTTTTTTTTTCTTTTTTTTCCTTTTTGTAAAAAGTGATTAGTCACAGAGGGATGAGCTTGACTTGATCTACCCATGCCCATCTCAGGTAAAAATAGCAATTTGGGAGATAAACTTGTTGTCACACCAGCATCTTTCTAGTATGACTCTGTTCTGCCACAATGTGTTGTCTTCTTGCCCTGCCTTCTAAAGTTCCCGCTCAAGGAAAGGTGCGAATGTGAAAGACACTTGTAATGTCATAGCCACCTAACATGTGCGGGTTCTTTTACTGTAGGAGAAAGAGGGTTTTGGAAATAATGCATGAAATAGATAATGACTACTCAAAAGCTCCTTTCTCTCCAAGAACCTGGAGTAAATTCTTCGGTTGCATATAAGGAAATTTGGCAACTTAAAGTTTTCTGTTACCTTGTCTTTGTGGATGTGTGTATGGTATGGGAGGGTCATGCCACGGTGCACAAGTGGAGTTCAGTGGACAGCTTGTGGCTGTTCAGTGGCTTTCTTCTTTATACCATGTGGGTTCCAGGGAGCAAACTGCAGGTGGTCGGGCTTGGCAGCAAACTTGTTTACCGCCTGAGCCATCTCACCAGCCCATGATTTTTTTTTTTAATGTTTTTAAGACTATGTGCACCATATGCATGCTCAGTGCCTGTGGAGCTCAGAAGAGGGCATGCTCCCTGGAACTGGAGTTAGATGTCTGTGAGCCACTGGGTTGGGGGCTGGGAATCAAACCCAAGTCCTCTGCAAAAGCAACAAGTGCTTTTAAATGCTGAGCCATCTACCCAGCCTCCCCCCCCCCCTTTTTTAAAATTGAACCCAGGGCCTTATTATATACTCTACTGATCTTTAAAGAATTTTCATTGTAATGTTCTCATTTTTGATAGCATGAAGTAAAACTTAGCTGGAGAGGTTGCATGTTTTAAGCTTGTCTGCTCTTCCATCCCTCCTCCTCCCACCTCTCTCTGTCTTTCCTTGATAGGGTCTCTTTTTTTAAAAATTTATTTATTATTTATTGTATATGAGCACTTTATCTGTAGAAGAGGGCATCAGATCACATTATAGATGGTTGTGAGCCACCATGTGGTTGCTGGGAATTGAACTCAGGACCTCTGGAAGAGCAGGCGGTGCTCTAAACCACGGAGCCATCTCTCCAGCCCTAGAGATAGGGTCTCATGTAAGTCCGAGGCTGGCCTCAATCTCGCCTCGCAGCCAAGGTTGGCCCTGAAGTCCTCCCCCTACTTTCTGAGATGTCTCTAACTCATGCACTCTCAGGGCTTACTGCATGCTGGGCAAACACCCTCCCGCCTGAGCTACAGCCACAGCCACAGCCCTTCAAGTCTTCATATTCATACTCCAGGTAGTGTTCAGTGCATGCTTTTGTAGGCGAAGCCAAGTCTTAGCAGTGAAGTCACTTGCCCTGGGCCCAGGCTACTAGGGCAGAAGTGGAGATGGTGGCAGCTTCTGGCTTCATCTTCTCACTGCTGCAATCACTGAGGAGCTGTTTGCTTTGCCTGGTTGGTTTCACAGTGAGGATGTGCAAGTGGGAAGTGACCAGGGCTGTGGAAAGAAGTCTGTCCTGTGTTTTCCATGGATTGTTACTTAGGACCCCGCCCCTCTCCCTGTTCATAAGGAATTCTTTGTCATCTGGTGTTACAAAGCGGTTTTCTGCTTCTATTCTGATCCGTTTGTATGGAAGCTATGTTTGTTTTCTTTTAGCTTTTTGGGGGGAGGAAGACAGTTTTTTCTTATTTTTTTATTCAGTTGTTAATAGTTGACATAAGCTTATTAACAGTAAGATTAGTTTCATTTGTATGCTTGTGTTGCCTTAGAATACACACACACACACACACACACACACACACACACACACACACGGAGAAAAAGAGGGAGCGAGAGAGAGGGATTCCCAAATGTTTACACTCATGGTGGAAGTCTTCATTCTAGTAAAAGACATGGTTCTGGAAATCTGCAGATTTCCTGCTGTGTGTGTCAAGGCCTAGAAACCTAGGTTACCATGGAAACTAATATCCAGCCACTGGATGGTACTTCCGCTTAGAGCTCCATTGAAGTGCATTTCACAGTTCAGTACAATGGTGCTTCTTCCTCCCTTTAAAATAGAGGGAAGGGGGAAGGTGGAGGTTACAAAATAGATGGAAAACAAACACACAAAAAACCAAACCCACTGTTCTGCTTAGGCTAGAAGAAACCCTTAACACACACCCTGTTAACCCAGTCCTTTGAATTGAGGTGGGGCAGTTTCCCAAATAGCCAGGAGTACCTGATCTTAAAGGATTGTGGAAGGGGCCCAAACAACCCCTCTCCCTGTACTGTGCTCTGACCCCTGCCACTGACCTGCTCACTCCAGCTGCTTTTGCCTCACTCTGTGCCAGAAGGGCTTCTTGGTGGCAGACAAAGGATGTGGCCACCTGACCCCCACCCCCAACCGCTCAGAACCATACCCAGAGCCCAGGCTCTTCTTGTACCAGGATCCCAGCCTTTGATCTGTGATTTTTGTCACGTGATCTCCATCTGTGCTGTGGAGAGGCGGATGCTAATTACGAGAGCGGTACTTCATTTGGATGATACAGTTTAAACCTAAGTGTAGGCTGTTCCATACTGGAACCGGAGGGAATACTGGGCTGTGTAAACACAACCCCTGACCTCCCAGGGGTAGGAGCTCTGAGGGACCCTGGACCCAGGTGCGTTTGTGGGGGGAGGACGACTGCGTGGAAGATGACAGTGACTGAGCCCCAGATACCTTTGCACATCCACTGAGCCTTGCTAATGATTTTGAAGAAGAGCAATTTTTGTCTCCATCCTAGTTTGGATGGATGCCTGCTGGGTCTTAAACCTGGAAGATTCCTACCAGCTCAGGCTGCAGGAACCTAATTTGCAGAGGAGGAGGCTGGCTTGGTCGTGGTACAAACAACCTGGCCACATAGTTGTGAAGCTGCCCAGCTTGAAGTGTCTGGGTCTGGGGGAGTATCTTGACCCTATGTTCTTTCCACCTTGGGGGAGTGGTCATACAGATCCACTTAATTAGAATTTAGACCAGGGTGTCTTAACCTCAGCACTGGTGACTGCAGGTGGCAAGGTCGTTCCTTGTGGTGGGCTCGCCTGTGTGTCACAGGATGCTCCGGGGGCACCTCTGCCTTTTCCTTCTTTCAGGCTGATAAATAAGAAAACATTAACAGTGTCAAGTGTCTCTTGGGAGTGAAAACCACCCCCTTGTTGGAAACCACTAAGCAGGACCTTTTAAGTGTTGTTGCTGGGCAGTTTAATGGAAGAGAGGCTATGCCTTTTGCAAACCACTTGCAGACAGTTTGGATCATTGTTCTAGGCCTGTTTTTTTGGTTTTCCTTGTTTACATTTTTATTTGTTTAATTTTTTTTTTTTTTTTTGGAGGGGGAGCATGCCACTGAGTGCATGTTTAGGTTAGAGGGCAATTTGGGGAGTCAGGTCTCTCCTTCCATCATGTGGGTCTGGGGTGGGAGGGGCAAACTCAGGTTGTCCTGCTTGGTGGGAGGGAGGCGTCTTTACCTGCTGAGCAGTCTTGCTGGCACTTCAGGCAGCGTTTTCATTTGTACTCAGCTAAGTTACGATTTTTAAAGATTTGACAGCTCAGGCAATATTATATCTGAGAACCCAGCACTGTGAAAATTCCACATCACACTGGAAACACCCGCTTGGCTCTAACCCCCAAAAGGATGAAGTGAGGTGATAGCAGTGACAGGAGGAAGAGCCTATGTGGTGGTTCCAATGACAAGAGCCCGCTGTACGGTTGAATACTTGGTTCCCTGTTAATGGGACTGTTGGGAAGGAGGTGTGGCCTTGCAGTAGGTTATGTGTCACTGTGGGTGGCCTTGAGGTTTCAAAAGGCCATTCCTAGTGCGCCTTCTCTGTACCTCGTGGTTGTGGATCAAGCTGGGAGCCCTCAGTGGCTCTGCTGCCATACCCCTGCTCCCTCATCATGGACTCTTAACCCTTTGAAACCACAAGCTCAATTAAACACTCCGTTTTATAAGTTGCCTTGGCCATGGTGTCTTGTCACAGCAATTGAAAAGTAACTTAAGACTGAGTGCTTAGCATCCTCAGGCTATGGGGCTGCCTTCCTGACACAGCTTGGTGGCCACTGCTCCAGGAGTTTTCTCCTTCCTCACTAGGTGGCCATGGGTGGCTGGTCCATTCCGACAGGCCTAAGCTCTGTTGTCCATGAGATGACTGACAGGTTGGCCATGCCTGTTTATCAAGGTGACCGTGGAACTCAAATAAGGTCACGAATGTGAAAGTTTCGTAACTGGTCAGGCTTGGACGACCCTTAACTGGAGATTGGTATCTTCATGTCACATGACTTCTGGGATCACTGCGCACTGTCAGACCATAGGCTCTTTGGGTCTCTTGGAGATGACTGTGTGTTTTTCTGATCCCACTCTGCCCCTCTTGCCCTGGCTCTTCTCTGCCTTCTGTGTGCATGGTAGTTCCTGATTTACATCTTCCAACCCATAGATTCTGTGGGCTAGATTACTGAGATGTTTATGATCATTCTAGTTTGTAACATACAGTTTATAGTTACCGTAAATAAATATTTACATATTGTGAGTGTGATAGCTATCTGGTTAATGGCATTTGTAGTCTAATGTAGGTCCTGCACAGTGATGTGAATCTGGAGTTTGTATTTGGCTCCCTCAAGTACTGACTGTGTTCTGGTCCCCCTCTGTGCGGCAGCATATGCCTCAGCTTTCCTTCTTTGCACCCTCAGCCTCCTCTCTGGGTTTTCCTTAGGCTGTCCCACCTCTAGGAGCCCTTCCCCCCTAAAGGGTCTAAGAGTCTTCCCCCCTCCCAGCTCCGCCAGAACGTAGGCTTCTCTGTCACATCACGGGTCCTGATGTCATTGGTTCTGTCAGTAGCCCTAGAGCCACTTCAAGGTGAGAACTCACCTATTAAAGAATAGTGACATAGGGCTGGAGAGATGGCTCAGTGGTTAGGAGCACTGACTGCTGTTATGGAGGACCCGGGTTCAATTCCCAGCACCCACATGGCAGCTCGCAACTGTCTATAACTCCAAGATCTGACACTCTCACACAGACATACATGCAGGCAAAACAGTAGTGCACTTTAAAAAAAAATAGTGACACAATTGGTTTTTTCTTTTAAATTTAAGTGAACTAATATTATATAAAATTAACCATTTTAAGGTGAACAGCTCAGTATTACTTAGCCAAAATACCTATGCCATGGGTGTAACCCAGCCCTCAGTCATTAGGCATTTCATCACCTCTAATGAAACCCTGAACCCACCAAAATGGCAAACGCTGTGGGGCTGGGTAAAGGTAATGTTTACACAACCTCATGAGAGCGCATCATACGACAGTCTGGTACCCTTCAGGATGTTAAAAGATCAATGCTGTCACGTGTATCTTATCACAGACGAACGCTCATGCCATGAAGCGACCATTTCTTTTCCTGCCATTTGCCCAGCTTCTAGGGCAGTTTTGTGTTTCTTAATGAGCATAAGGAATACCAGGTTTCCTTTTGGTATTTTCAACTGTACTTTGTTTTAGACTTTACTGAGCAATGAAGTGGGTTTTGCATTTATGTTCACTCTTTTTGCCTATCTGAGGGCTGTGTACTGGGGGTATTATCATTTGGGAAACTTCTCTGAAACATTTCACTAGAGTTTATTTAAGAGTTTACTAATCGTGTTTCCAAAGCTTCATAAAGTGACTCTTAAGGATTAAAAAAAAATAATTATTGTTACTTGATTCATTGTGCATGGTGTTTTGCCTGTATATATGTCTCTGTTCCACACGTGTGCCTGGTGCCTGAGCCACCATGTGGGTGCTGGGAATTGAACCTGGGTCTTTTGGAAGAAGCAGCCAGTGCCCAGTGCTCTTAACTGCCCAAGCCGTCTCTTGAACTGCACATTTCTCTGTGTAACCCTGCCTGTTTTGGACTTGCTTTGTAGACCAGATTGGCCTCGAGCTCAGAGTGATGCGCATGCCTCTGCCTCCTGAGTGCTGGGATTAAAGGTGCTCTTTGTTTTTTATTTAAAACAGAATAAAACTTGATTATTTTTCCGTGTGGACATTTTGTTTGCGTGTGTCTCTGCACCACCTTGTGTCACCTGGTGCCTGTAGAGATCACAAGAGAGCATGGGATCATCTGGGGCTGGAGTTACAAATGACTGTGAGCCTCCACATGGGTGGTAGGAATTGAACTAGGGTCCTCTGGAAGATCAGTCAGTTCTTTTAGCCACTCAGGAATCTCTCCAGCCCCTGGAATCTCCTTCTGTAGTTTATCTGCCTATTTGTTCTTCAGTCTCTTTCGGCGGGCAGATCATTACCACACTGTTTCTTTCTGGCACACTGAGGCATAAGGAACGGACTCTTTGAGGCACTGTAGTGGTGAGCACACATACCCTATAGGATGGCAGTTTTCAATTAATGCTTATTTCATGGGAAGAATGAAAGTCCAGCATTTTATTTTTCCAGGGATTAATGTTTCTAGCCCAGTTTTGTTCTTAACTCACGGCTGCTTTGCTTTGTTCATCTCTCTCTCTCTTTTTTTTTTTTTTTGGTCTCTTTTTGTCTTGTTCACAGCTGACACAATGTTGTTCTTTTCCTCTGCTCTATAATTTATAAAATCGTATTGCAGTTGGCTTGAGGAGAATTTACTTAAGCATAGTCGAGCCTTCAAGTTTTCCTTCTGGCATGGACAAAAGCATCATTAATTATGAATATGAATTCCTTTTGGAAGTGACAAGATTGAACATTTCCTCCTGCCAGCAACCAGCTGTCTCATTCTGATGCTCGACAAAGACGGTTTAGAGATTATTTTTCATGTCAGTGGCATCACATACTTAAAAAAAAAAGATGCTAAAGAGAATGCAAATAGTTTATGTAGAGAAAAAAGAAAAACCTTTTCTTTTTTTTCCTCTGTTTCCATTCACGAGATGCATTTGTGGTCTTCAAGTTCTGGGTGGGGTGCAAACCAGAGTCCAGCTGTGTCTTGCACAGGTGCACCTAGTTAGATGGCAAGTATTCAAGAATCCCAAGGCCCCAGATTTGGCTTCTCAGAGAACCTTGAGCCTTACTGTTTATTTGGTGATGGGATGGGATTAATGGCAGCTTCCACGACCTGCCAACCCTTCTCATGCGTGATCACACAACATAGTCACACCACACCACCAGGGGCTGATGTACTGGGCCTTTAACCCAGTGTCTGGGCCCTCAGTGTGCGCATTCACCTACTGTCTGACTGTCTGTAAGGTAGTGTGTGGTGTTTCGAATCCGCTGTTCCCTGCAGGCTTTGCTGATTGAGAAGGTCAACTAATACAGCATATTGGTTTTCTTGTACTGGAAGGCCATGTTGTCCTAGGGTGTCCTGCCTATGGCCTCCACCTGGGCTTTGGTGGGCGGCAGAGGGAGCGGCATTGTTGTATTTCTTACCAGGGTGTCAGAAGCCAGCACTTGACAATTCCCTACGGAGTTTAAAGTCCAAGGGCTCATATGTGCGTGGATGTGCGCGCACACATACACACATACACAAACACACATGTATATGTATATGTACAGGCTGATTCTATAATTGTGTTCATGAGATGAAGGTCCACACTGTGGAGTTTTTCACTTATGTCAGGTCACAGATCAAAGGGCTTCATACTTTGTGGCATTTTATGTGTTTGATTTCTGGATCTCAGGAATGCACAGTCTATGTGTGTAGCATGCTGCAAACTGTCAGAAGGCTTTGTTTCAGCTTGTAATTCCTTGAATGCGGGTTTAGCTTCACTCTTTGCTTTTTATTGGCTTACTGTCAAAGTTATTTATTGCAAATTATTGCCGCCCCCACCCCCCCACCCCCCAGTGAAATTTTGCTTCTTACTTAAAAGAAAAATGCCCTAATGCTAAACACTGGGCTCCAGTCATACGGAAATAACATGAAGTCAGGCAGTTCACATTTTCCATCCACTTCTTGAGAGCCTTAAGAGCAGCACCAGGCCTGTCAAAGAGAATCCCTGCGTCAGGGCGGGAAAGGCTCAATGTTTCAATAGCAAAACAAGTTGTCCCTGTATACCACTCTTGCCAGTTTCTCTTCTTTAGGAATGTGTAGAGGAGCATGGTTTGGCTGGAAAGGCTGTTCACATTTCAGGGCCAGTGTGGAGCAGGTGCGGTAGCTAGAGGGTACCTGCCGGCCAAATTGCCCAGGTAACTTAATTTTAAGCCAGCCTGTGCATGTGGTCCTCTAGGAAGAGGCAGTTAAAGGGGCCTCTAAACATTCTTGAGATCAGTGTTGTCTCTGCTGTGATGTTACTGCTTTGCCCTCGCCTGGTTCTCTTTTGGTTTGCCCAGACC
Source organism: Acomys percivali (assembly GCA_907169655.1). Classification (NCBI taxonomy): domain Eukaryota; kingdom Metazoa; phylum Chordata; class Mammalia; order Rodentia; family Muridae; genus Acomys; species Acomys percivali. The sequence continues at coordinate 87,118,782 of OU015748.1, forward strand.
TCTAAATATAAACTGTATCTTAAAACACATCAGCGCCAGGCATGGAAAGCAGGGCCACGCCGAACCCCATAAAACCAGCTTGCCGTTTGCCCACAAGCCGAGAAAGATTTTCAGGTCCTTGGTACAAACACAGCGATACATTGTGATGGGCAAAAATGACATGGGATTTAAGCTGAACTATGTGCCCATTTCTGGGAATGCACCTGGCTGGTCCACCCAGGGCTTATCTGTGGTCGCCACTGTACCTTGACCTAGCTGAGTTGTTCTGGCACAGACTAAAATGGCCTTTTCTGGGAAAATTCTCCTGATTTCATTTAAAGTGGAGTAACTTGGAGGAGGAAAGAGAGATGAAAAATAAGTCATTTCTTTCCCAGTGTCAGTAAATTGAAATGTTGGAATGAACCTGTCTCTTAAGTAGTACGCCCTCTCCCAATTTGTTTATTCTTAAGTTGAGAGCCTTGATTGGAGGAAACAAAAGAACAAAATTAACACCAGATGTTTACGTTGCCCTTAAGGAGAAGACTTCCACATTGTCCCTTAGTCTGCTGTGGTCTCTCTCCCTTCTCCCTTCCCGCCCCTAGTACCTTTTCAATTGTCAATGGTCTTTTCTCTTTTTCTTTCTTTCTTTCTTTCTTTCTTTCTTTCTTTCTTTCTTTCTTTCTTTCTTTTTTTTTTTTGCCTTTGCACCCCATAGGGAGCACAGTATGAGAATGTTCATCTGCCCGACTCTATTATGTGTACGGTGAAGAATATTTGAAGTGACATGCGGCAGCCTGGTTCTTTAATCAGCGTGCGTTTGGCACTGTGCTGGCTGACGCCCAGGGCCTGGATCCCCCCAAAGGCTTGTTTCCCAGAGTGAGGTTGCCGTTTTGCCCCCTTGACACGCCCATTGTGGTTGAATTCACTTCATGCCAAATCTGAAACCCAGACTTTAGATGGGCAAAGGAGCTGAGGGAACTGGGACTTTTTTTTTTTTTTTTTTTTTTTATGACTTAAGGCTCTCCCTGTGTAGAGAGGATTGGTTGGTTCTCTTTGTTGTGGTGAGGAATGATCTTGGAAGCCAGACATTGACAACGTTGGTGATAGTACTGGCCCTTTCTGTTGGTGGGGGTTTGATAGTGATCTAGTTATTCTTCAGATGGTTACCAAGATGTTTACAATTGTCGCAGAGGCTTGCCAGGTGTCTGCACAGGGAGTTTTGAGGCAGCCGAGCACCTGGATGGTGCTGGAAAGCTGGCTTCCACGCAAGAGCAGCCAGGGTACCCTGAGGTCACCGAGGCAGCAGTGAAGGAAAGTGCCAGGGATGAGACCTTTGTCCTCCCTCTCCTGTACCCGCCCCCCATTCCTACAGTGTCTTTATTATTTTTTTAATTTGACCGTTCATGGCACCACCTTTGCATTTGCCGTGCACATCTGGAATAACGTCCAGCTTTGTAAAAGCGCTGCCATACGTTCTCAGCTGAGTAGTTTTTTTTTTTTTAAAGTCTAATAATTGGCAGTCACCCTTTCATTCCTTTGTGTCTGACTCTACCGTGGAAATTCTTTGCCATTTTTCTCTTTAAAAGGGAGCCCAATATTGGAACCCAATAGGCTAATGAGGAAGGCAGCATGCCCTCAAATACCATCCATAGCACCAGCGTTTACATACGTGTTAGAATCAAACGCAAACGTGCTTTGAAAGTTAGAGCCTGCCACGGGAGCGCTCACGGCGTGCTGTGCACAGTAGTCAAAAGATGGAAGCTAGCCACCCTGCCATCACTGGGTGAGCGCGGGAGCTGACAGTGCTGTCTAGATTATAGAATATTGTCCAGCCTTAAAAAAGAATGAGGTGCTTATGCAGGTCACAACTTAGATGAATCTCAGAAGCTCCTTGAACTCAGGCACCCTCGTCATACAAGTCACCTTATGTGGAACATTCTAAATAGGTAGACAGAGAGCTAGGAAGTGGTTGCTGGAGCCTGGGGGAGGGCAAAATGGAGACTCAACCGCAAAATGAGTCAGTGAAGACGTTTTGGAGTTCCTTAGAGGCCGAACCAAGGTCCTCTGAAGGTTCTAAGTGGCACTGACCTAATTAAACCATTCTGTGTACTTGCAGTCGGCCCAAGTGACCCCACACGCCTGCTATACTCTGGCCTTGTCAGTCTTCGACACAGCTGGTCTGTGCAATGGAGGGTCCCTGCAATGGAGGGAGCACCAAACACAATTGTATACACAGCAGGGACTGGAACAGGGATCATGGGGAATGGAATTTTTCCCATCACAGAGGAAGCTGTGAAGAAGTGGAAGTTTGGGCTGATTCCTCCCTCCCCCCCAACACCTTCCCTTCAGAGGAGGCCAAAGCACTTGACTCCGTCGTGAGGGCAAGCTTGCTTCAAGTCTTTTTTTTTTGTTTGTTTGTTTTTGTTTTTTGAAAGGGGATTTCTCTGTGTAGCCTTGGCTGTCCTAGACTCACTTTATAGGGTAGGCTGGCCTAGAACTCACAGCAATCCACCTGCCTCTGCCTCCTGAGTGCAGGGATTAAAGGCATGAGCCTCTGCTGGGCTCTAGGCTGTGAGTTTTACCAGCAGTGTTTTCTCAGCTTGGCTGCTGTCCCACCTGCCTGACTTGCTTCCCTCTGTTGGGATTAGAAGCAAGAATGATAGTGATCTTAACTCATGGGGTAGGTGGGAGTTTTTAAAATAAGACTGGGAAGTGCCTGGCAGAGGTTTAGTGCACACGTATATCAGTCTTGCACAGTTGGGGTCTCTTGAGTTCTTGAAAAGGGGGTGGGAGCAAGTCCTGTGCCCCAGAGTGACATGTGGCTCAGGGGTCTCTTCCACTATTTTCTGAAGAGGAGCCTCTGTATTTGGAGGGGAGGGGAGGGGAAGTCACAGTTGAGTGGCACTGACCATAGCAGAAAGGCTTCCTGGCTTTGGGCAGCAGCTTCCCTGGGGCCATTGTTTGGCTAGGCCCCGTAGTGGCTTCCATGAAACGCAATACTTATCAAATACCCTTAGGTGTGGGGTCAGGGTGTATGGGGAGGACAAGAAATAAGAAGAAAAGAAACAGTGTTTCCTGTCCCAACACCAGGGCCCCAGCTTCAGGATGCCCTAACAGGAGGCAGGAGAAAATGCATGGCTTCCAGTCTGGGTCTCCCTCCCCTGTAGTGACATGAATTGATGGGGCCCATCTGTCTGCCTCAGCAAACAGGATGAAGTCATAGCGCTTAAAATAGCACCGAGACTACATCAGTCCTCTCTCCCTCACCCCGCTGGGGACTTTCACATAGGATTTTGGAGTCCGGGCCTGGGTGTCTGGTTTCCCTGGTGGGCCCACATCTGGTTCACGCGCGTGCCCAGCTCTGCTTCAGGCACGGCACTTCTGAGAACCATTGCTTTCACGGAGGGCCACGTCGGAGACGCTTTGTGTGGTCTCCTCTTGTCCTTCCATTCGCGTGGCTTTCCTGCCTTTGTCCCCCCCCAACACTGTCATTACGTGTTTCAGTGCCACTTACACATAATTCACTTTACCAAGGCCAGACAAGTGGATACAATGCACAGAAACTTCCTTTCCGAGCTGAAGGTAACCCTGAGGAAATCTTCGCTTGCTTGGCTCAGAGCCAAGTGTTCCAGTTCTGTTCTCCGAGTCTAGCTAAATAGGAGAGGAAGCAGAGGCCAGCCCGGTGTCTTTCCTGGCAATAAGCAGAAGGTAGCAGTCTTCCATTGTACCCTTCTTCCTGATTATTATTATTATTATTATTATTATTATTATTATTATTATTATTATTATTATTATTATTATTATTACTACCACTGCCTTTGTATTCCTCAGTGACTGAGACTGTCCCAGTTTACGTCACACTTGGCACAAGAAGGGACACCCCACACTCACTACTGTCCTTGGAGAGAATTACAATGCGCGTATCCCAGATGACTCTCCAAACGTTGCAGCTCCGTGATTTCTTTTCAAACTTTGACACAGCTCTGGCCTCCCAGGCACTGGAAATGTTGTACTGGCTAGGCCTCTCCTTGTCTATTGCCAGAACACCTGAACTTGTCTGTCCTTCTGCTGCCTGACGTAATAGGTCACAAGGGAAATGGACCTCAGACAGGGTAGTAAGAGATGATGTGACTGCCCTACTAGGCCTGGTCTTAAACTTGTCTTTAGGACATTTCAGCTGTTCTTCTACCTCTGTGAATCTAGTTCGAATGAGCAACCGCAGAACAGGGTCTCCCCACTTTGGTCCTCTTCTGCAAAGTGACCTTCATCTAAGGAAAGCGGGGGGGGGGGGGGGGGGGGGGGCATTAGGGAGAGGGCATATCTGCACTTGGTGAGCAGAGATTTTGGGGCAAGAAACAAGGTGGTTTCTGGCACCCAGGACCATGTGGATTTGGTTAGAAGGACACAGGATAGCCCAGTGAGAGGTCTTTAAGGTGTAGTGGGTGGCTGGCTTGACATTGGTTAAGTGAGACCCGGTGGCTAAGACCAGGGAGAGGAGAGTGAAGGGGACTGGGTACACATGCAGGCCGTGGTCAGGTCAGGTGGACCTTTGGTTCTGGAGAGGGCTTCTAGCTCAGGAATGTTACGTAGAGAGCAATAATTAGAAAGAGCCTCACCGAGCATGGCGGACTAGAACAGACGTGTTACAGTGCCAGCAGCTGGAGACATCCGTGCCCAGTGAGCTTACTCTGGCTGGAAGATAGTGCCGTGTCCAAGAGACCCCCACAGACAAGTGTGCCAGGTCTGAGCCACACGAGGTCTGATGTTTCAGATGGAGGCTCAAGGAGGCCCGTGTCTCATACTTTAGTAAGGCACCTTGGCTTTTCTTGGATGATCAGGCCTTCAGGCACTCGTGTGTCCAGGTCCTAAGCCATTTTAAAGTGATGCTTCGGAGTCTTGAGAGAGAGAGAGAGAGAGAGAGAGAGAGAGAGAGAGAGAGAGAGAGAAGGCCATTAAGTTACTTCTAGATTCTAGACTTTTCCTCCTTAACCTCAGAGACGGGAAGAATTGCTTGCTTAGTAATTAGGATAGAGGAGTTCTTATGGCCTGCCCTTAAGCCTCTGGCTTCACTGTCTCCTGTGCAAATATCTTAAAAGGACACAGTGAGAGCTCCTGGTACGGTCTGGGTGCCCTACACAAGGTGTTGATCACAGTGCCGGCCTCGCAAGGCCTCTCTGAAGCATACGAACTTGCCGAGCTCATACAGTTATTTGTGTTTTAGCTACTAGCTGCTTGTGGACTTGTAGAGCTCCATCTTGGGTAGGAGAGAGGTAGAACTCTCACCACTGCCTGCAAGCCCCCCCCGGGGCTGGCTGCCCATGTCCCCACCCCAGTCACCATTGCCACCTCCTGTTCACTGTGTTTATCTCTGCCCATCCCAGAATGAGTGCGCTTGCTCTTCCCTCTGCTGGAGGTGTTACTCTCCAGACCTGCGGGTGGTTCCGGCTCCAGCTTCCGGCAGTCCCAGCCAGGGCATCCCTGCCGTCGTGCCTCTGTAACCCCGTTGCTCCCTTCTCTGTCTCTAACCTATCTATTGTACTTTATTCTCACCACTTCTTTCACCAGCGTCCCTCCCTGTGGCCTAGAAGCTCCAGGAGACCACACGTATTGTTATTTATCTCCATGGTAACTGGTGCTCAGTAAATAATCACCGAGCAAATGAGCGAATCGATGCAAGTTTTAAATTAGTGTATCAGCTATTTTTCTATTGCTGTGATAACATGCCGTGGCCCAAAGCAACTTATAGATAAAAATGTTTATTTTGGCTTAAGATTTCCAAACAAGAAGAGTACATCATAAACCAGTGCGGTGGCACACGCCTGTAATCCCAGCACTCAGGGAGGCAGAGGCAGGTGCATCTCTATGAGTTCGAGGCCAGCCTGGTCTATGAAGTGAGTTCAGGACAGCCAAGGCTACACAGAGAAACCCTGTCTCAAAAAAACAAAACAAAACCACAAAACACCAAAAATAAAAGGTACATCATAGTGGAGAAGTGTGACAGCAGAATTAGCAGTAGTAGGGCAGCAGGAAGCTGGGCAGTCGGTTCTCAACAGAACTTAGAAAGCAGAGAGCCCACTGGAAGTGGGGTGGGCCTATATACCCTCAAAGCCCAGCCCCTAGTGACGTACTTCCTTCATCAGGGTGATTACTTCCTAAAGGTTCCATAGCATCCTTGAACATGTGTTCAAATATCTGACCTATGGAGGACACTTCTCATTTAAACCTTCATAACTAATGAATGTAAACACTGCATGTGCCCTGCACATAGTGTTCTGCAAATACTTGGAGCAAGATGCTGGTATCGGCTGCCTTTAACCGAGTTTAGGGAGTCTTATGTGTTACAGCCATTTCTTTTCTTTCACCACTTCTAAGCCCTGAAGAGTAAACATTAACTTTGTTTAGTCACATCGAGTCAGGAGATTTTAGCTCACGGTCTATGAAGGTCACCGCTTGCTTTGTGTCTCTTGAGCCTTTGAGTGTGCATTGACAAGGTCACTTAGCCTCACTGGAAACCAACTAGAACACATAGCTTGTTGTTTCTGAGTCCTTATAAAACAAATACATTAAAAACCAAACCAAACCACCTTGACTGTGTTGCAGAGCCAGCTCTTAAGAGTGTGCATTTCAGCTTTGGAGACAGAGGTCTAGTACGTGCTGGGCAGTATGGATCTCAGTTTGCACAAGCGCTAGGATCCCGGCGTGTTTGATTCACCCCTTGCTTGGCATCACTTACCATAATACCTTCCTTTAGCAAGAGGCTGCCACCTACGCAGTTTCTCAGGCTGTGCTTTCTACTAATTGTTTGTTTAATTAGAAAATGAGTAAGTATTTATAGAGAAAGTAGAACCCAAAGCTGTGGGGATGAAACCTCCTCTAATTGTGTGGTGCAATCACGATCTGCCGAGGACGGCACTTTTGGTGTGTGGGGGGTGTCAACCCTTATTTTCCTCCTGTTGTTTACTGAGAGGCTCCCTCTCGCCACCTAACATTTCAAACAGACATAAGGAAATCCAGCGGCAGGAAACTCACTAGGCAATGAAGGGTTTCAAAGCCAGACACAGTCAGATTATCTGTATCACTGAAGGCATGTGGATGTGTGGGAGAGGGCCCATGCGTCGCAAACAAACAGGGTCTCCTACACATCTCAGGGACGAAGCAAGCCAGACCTGATAGATAAGCTTTATGGAGTTTGCTTATGGTTGGGTGAGACCCTGCTAAGAACGGAGGTTATTTTTTGGAACAGCTATATGCGTTGGTCTCAGATACACTGAGACCTCCATCTTAGCATTCCTGCGTATACTTTTTCGTTTGTTTTCCGGTCACATCCAATGGTATTGATTTTTCCATTCTCTTATCATCAAGCCTGGCATGCTATTAGACAGTGTCAGGATGTGCGTGACGCTAAAACCTTATAGGTCTGTTTGCCATTTTGAAACAAAATGGCCTCCTCGTCTGTTTGTTCCTACGAGAGGGAGAACCCATCTGCAGACCCACTGTAGGGGCACGAAAGAGAAAGGGCAGCTTAAAAATGGAGAGGAAGGGGCCCGGTTCGCGCAGTGCCCGTGAGCTGTGTGTGGAGGGCCAGCGTTGCATCTGTGGATCAGGCTGATCTGGCAGCACCCCTGCCTTCAGGCTCATCTTTCAGGACGCCATTTCTTGGTTGTGAGCTAGGATAAAGTATGTGGGGGTTTTTTTTTGTGTGTGCCTATAAGAAAACAAAGATGGATATAAGCGCCGCCTTCCTGCTCAGGTGGGGTCAAGTGTAGCTGTTTTCCTGAGGCGCCTCAGTCGTTGGCAGTCTCACCACCATCTTAGATTTAGAATCTTGCAGCGGAGGTGAATGCCCTGGAGTCTTTGTGTGGTTCCCACCTCCCAACGCCCCCAGACAGGTCCTCGCTTGGTGCTTTGAAGCTCACAGCCTTGCTAATTATGGGCACTTAAACTTCTTCCCTCATTTGTATATCACATGAAATATACTGCTGAAATCATTTTCTAAGTGGACTACTGAATGATAGCTCAGAGAGGTTGAGTGTTTGCTGGTCTTCCAGAGGACCTGAGTTTGATTCCCAGCACCAACTTGGGTGGTTCACAAAGCTCCAGGGGATCCGGCTCTATCATCTGCCCTCTATGAGCACACACATACTCACGCAGATGCGTCCATATAAATTCACGTTGTTTACGCCACCGCCACCACCAGAACCTTTTCATGTCCCAAACTGGAAGCTGTGCACCCACAAATCAGTGGCTCTCCATGTCTTTAGCCTTGCAAAGGGCTGAGATTTAAACCGGGGGTTTTTGCTTCTATGCTCATCTTGTCTCAGGCTTGCTGACCCCCTCCTATAAGTCTGTCGTGTTGATTGCTACTATCTACAGGTCTAGATGAGCCCAGGCTTGCCCTTACTGTCTAGCTAAGGTTGAGTTAGGAGTGAACTAGGTGTGTGTGTGTGTGTTGCCGAATCCTCCCGGAGGGATTTGCTCAACCCCTTCATGCTGCCGTTCTTCTGTGCTCCGCGGCAGCATCTGACTGGTCACTCCACCTGAGTGTTTCTTACTATTGATTCGAGCCTCACTGGGTCCTAGTTTGCCCTCCTGTCTTTGTTCCTGTTTCAGTCTCTTACTGGATTTTTCCTTTTATTCTTATTCCTGGTGTTCTTACAGAAGAATGTGAGGCATCAACCCTTGTCCTCAGAGAACACCAGAAGCAACTCACATCTCTGGACCTCACCCCTCTACAAGCATCCCTTGCCCGCAAGGACCAGACCATAGACCATTCTTCCTTGTTCTAGATTGTTCCAGACCATTCATCCTCCACTGTTTCTCCCATGCTGGACCATTCTTCCCTCGCTAGACCACTTAACCCTGTGGGGAACCATCCCTAGGATGGCTGTGCACTTTAATCTACCTGGTTTTGCTTGTGCCGTTTCCTTGTCTTTGTTCTTTTGTCTCTCTCCTTCCATCTGTAGTTTTCTTCAGTGCCCTCTCCTGCCAGAATTAATTTTCCTCTGGTTGTACTTGCACAGCACGTAATGAGAACATCTATTTAGCATTTATAAAAAAGAGCTGCATGGAGTCCTGGAGAGTGATGCCTTCCTTCCATGTGTGATGAACACAGTCACACATTCTTGTATCCATTCATCCCACACCACCACCGCCGCCATCATCATCATCACCACCACCGCCGCCATCATCATCATCATCATCATCATCATCATCATCATCATTCTTATTATCTTTGCTCTGGTGAGGTGGCTGTAGAGATGGCTCAGATGATACGCCAGGGAGTATGATCCAGTACCCAGGCCGAGTGGAGGATGAACACAGATAAGTAGGTTGTTAAAATGCAGCGGGAACATAACAGTAGTTTACGTTTCTTGAACATTTACTGGGTGCTAGGTGCCAGCGAGCACGCTGTATGTGCCATCTCTAAAGGTGCACAAATGCTCCTGGAAGCGGGTCCTGTGATTTGGCAGGTTGAATAATGGAAGCGCAAGGCTGGCTTGCAGTAGACTAGGACAGACTGTCCCGCTGCAGTGGGTCGGCACAGGCTGCACTTTTACCACTTCATACCATCAGTAGCCGTTAGCCAGCCACGGGCGGCTTCCTGGAGGAGGATGCCGAACGGGAACGGAGATAAAGTAAGCAACAGGCCAAGATGCCGTGGAGTGACTGAGTTTTGGATAACACTGTGAACTAGTGTCTGTAGAAATGGAAAAAGGGGGAAGGCAAGTTTAATTAATTAAGTAAATGGGAGTGTGGTGGGGTAGGATGGGATGGTGGTGGGCATCGAATTAGCCCCTACAGAGGCTATTGAATTAAGCAGAGACGTCTTTGGAGAACCTTATGCCTTAGACACTCCAGGTCTAATTTTTGCTCACGATGTTGAAAGCCATCTCTCTACCCTAGACACATTCATGAGCCAATTCCCCTGGTGTCACCATTGGCATGAAGGCTAAGTGTCCCTGCCTGTGGGGCGGGGCTGTCAAAATACTAGTTTCCTCAAATCCCCTTTGTTTTATGTGGCACTAGGGAAAAAAAGATCCTGTCACCTAAATTATGATGTGTCTCAGTGTGTGTGTGTGTGTGTGTGTGTGTGTGTGTGTGTGTGTGTGTGTGTGTGTGTGTAAGGGTTGGCTGGATTAATTTCTAGGATTGCTGAAGCCTTTGTTAGGGTTCTTGGGAACAACTGTTTGTCGGGGTGGTGGTGAGCAGCTCCAGACATGTGCGACACGGCAGCCACTCAGTACCTTGGGTGATGATGTTTACTTCGGGAAGGAGGCAGGCCTCTGGGCTCAGTGACTAATGGCCTTAAACTTGAAAGAGTGCCCACTGCAGATTTTATGGATTTCAGAGGAGGTGGGTCTCTTGAGAAGCCAAAGTCCCGACTGCCTGCCCACGGAGCCCTAGGGGTTGTGAGTATGTGCACTTCCAGTCAAAACACAACCCAGTGGTTATACGCCTTTTCCAAACCTGAGGGGAAATGAAGGGCTGGTTGTAGAGTGTCGCCTCTAACCCTGTGTGTTCCTCAATCCCGATCTGTGTATTCCCAACGATTAGAGAGACATTTGGCCGTCTTAAATGGCTGGGTTCAGATGAGACTGTCCGGGTACCACCAAATTAAAGGGCAACGGAGAGCTACTTGGAGAACCCAGCCTCTAGCATTTGTGGTCCAGAGAGGCCTTTATCTAGAGGCAGGTCTTGCTGGAAGGAGGTGGACACGCCTGTGTCTCAGCAACCTTAATTAGGGCCAGCGACTTGGCAGCCCCCGTGATGACTGGTTGAGCCTATGCCTGTGGCGCTTAAGTCACAGAACCATTCCTGGGAAAAGGCCAGCGAGGCTGGGTGGCACCAGGGTCTCTAGAGGGCATGGCCCCACAGGTGCTGGCTGCCCTAGGCGTTCCAGTTCAGCTGGCCTCTCCTGCGGTCCCCACCGGCACTGCACCTGCTCATCACAGTGAGCTCCTTCTCTTCCCTCCAGCGCCTGGTTACTGTTGAGCCCTGTTTGGCTGTACTTCCCAGCTGCATGTAGATACCGGTAGAAACTTGTTTTTTGTGCTAGCATCCAAAGTTGTCCAGTCTTCATTAGCTTTGTACACACTAAGTCTGGGTTCCAGCTCTCAAAAAGGCTTCTCAGAGCTGGGTAGTGATGACAAATGCCTTTAATCCCAGCACTTGGGAGGCAGAGGCAGGTGGACCTCTATGAGTTCGAGGCCAGCCTGATCTACAGAGCGAGTTCCAGGACAGCCAAGGCTACACAAAGAAACCCTTGTGTCCAAAAACAACAACAAAAACAACAACCACTACCACCAATAACAACAAGGTCTCCCAGGCTCCTCATCCCCCTGTTTCCATGGTACCCTGGTTCCATCTCGGTGTTTTTCAAATTAACTTTCTGTGCGTGTTTTTGTCCTTCTTGAAAAACAGGACAGCATCTTACCCTCCCAATATCTGTTGAGCTGTACAGGTACCCAACCATTTATTTAAAGAGGGCTCTGAAATGACAAAGGGGCAAAGTACCCAAAGGAAATACTCCCAGAGCCTCTGTTTGTAGGAGGATGAGAAGCCACATACGCAGAGGAGCTAAGCAAGGGTAAAGCATTTGTTGTGTTTGCTGGGTTGAGCTCAGGGAGGCTAGGGGCAGTGGCACATACCTATAGTTAGTGACCAGGAACCTGAGGCCAGAGGACTGACAGTGATCCAGTGTGTATGAGTGTGTATACACTGTGCCTTTGGGAAGTGAGTGTGCAGCCTCCATTACCACCACCCCTGCCCCCCCAATGCTGCTGCTTCAATGAGGAGACAGCCGCAGAAAGCCCTACATGTAGAGGGGATCCAGCCTATCACAGGAGATCCCCTCCCCGCAGAAAGGAGGGATGGGAAGGGGGGAGGGAGCGCTCTCTGCCAAGCGAGTGCAGAGCCAGCCCACGTTCAGATTTTGAGAACATCCATATCGTAGGCTTTTTGAACATGTTTCATAGAGTTATTGTGGCTGTGTAGATTCCTTCACTAAGTCAAAGACTCAAATTTAGCACAGGATGGGAGGCAAGTGGGAGGAGGAGTTTAGCTACAACCTAACAACTTCCTTTTCAGTTAGAGCAGTGGGTGAGTGATTTGTGTTGTGTGGGAAGGTTTGGCTGACATACTGCTTTGATTTTATTTTCACCCGGTCCTAGGGTGTGTGTGTGTGTGTGTGTGTGTGTGTGTGTGTGTGTGTGTGTGTCTGTGTGTGTACACACGTGCGTACACATGCGTATCTATGTACATATCTTTCTCAATACCCAAATAAATATACACTGTGCCACGTGTCAGTGATTTCCTGTCACCTCTCTTTTGGGTTCAAATGCTGCCTTTCCTGGGCTCCTGATTCTGTGGCCTAACTGATGCCAAGTCACTCAGATGATTGTGTAGCGCTGAAACCTAACTCTGGGCTGCCGGGTGCTGTCACCCACAGCTGAGCTCAGAGCCAGAGAAGCCTTCTGTGTATATGTGTATTGTCTTGAAGCCTAAAGATGTTGTGGGGACAGCTGTGTGACTTTGACACCCTCCAGCTGTCATGATTTGGGGGTGGTGCCTTGGAGTGTGTGTAGACAGAGGCCTACTCTGATAGTCAGGCTGTTCGGATTCCATGGAAAAAAAACATCACTAGGCCACTTTAAGGTGGAGGACAGGAAGAGAGGTTTTGCTCTGACCAGTTGCTCTGTGTGGCCTCTTTATTTTAGCGTGTTCAGGACAGCTCTCCTGGTTTGAAGTTGACTTTGTTGGTCATCATAACGATAGCCATTCCGTTTCATTAATGTCTTATGTTACCTAGATTGGACTAGAACAGCCCAGATAGAGAAAGGGAATCCAGGATGAAAGCAAGGCTGTGGGCACTACAACAACCTAACCTAGACTCTTTTCCTCCCAGGATTCCGGTGGAATTTAACCAGTGGAGCTGACGCAGTTGCAATAGATGCTCTACTTACCTATATAAGCCCCATCGTAGCTCTGTCCTTAATCACGTCAGAAATGGGCTAAGACACTCCCCATACTCTGGGTAGCTTTTCTGGAAAAAGCCTGTTGCAATGCAGGTATTTCATTTTACTTAAAGGGCAACTTTCCAGATGGTGTAGAGCAAGGCACGTGTACACGCGCGTACACACACCATTCACAAAGTACAAACTGTGGCAATCAGGAGAAACTCCCTGGGAAATCTTAAGCGGTCACACACAGACTCTGAACCTTCGCAGAACTGGAGCTCTTCGTTATCGACATAGTCTGTACTGTTTAGCCGTTATTATTTTAACTGCTGTTAAGGTGGGAAGGAACAGGAAGCTGATTTTAATTGGGAGCTGCCCCTTACATCTCAGACGGTCTGTGCATTCTGGGTGTATCTCAGAATCTTCAATAGTGTTAAATTCTTGCCAAGGGCACTTGCTCATCAGCGTCCCTCCTTGGTAGAGTGTTAGTGTAATGCTTAATGAAGTTCAAAGCTGCAGGGGCCTGTGCACGTTCATTTGAAATAATGCGAAAATTCTGTTTTGGCTTAAGTTGCAGTAATTAAAAAAAAAAAAAAAAAGATCATTTCTCAAAGTTCGAGAAGCTGTAAGTCTAAGAAGATGCTACCAGGAGGCAGCTGGTGAGAACCCACTTCCTGGCTTGCAGACGTTGGCTTTGCTGTATCCTTACAAGGTGGGGAAAGGTTGTCTTTCTCATGTCTTTTCTTATACTGACTATGATCCTACACAGGCAGAGCTCAAAGACCATAACATTGGAGGTTAGAATTTCAGCGTGTGAGTTTAAAAGAGACACAGACACCCAGACCACAACAGCTGGAGAGGGACCCATCTGTAAAGCTTGTTGTCATAACCGGAAGTGGGTCGCCTGCTGGGTGGAAGGTGGGCTGCCGTTAGTCCTCATTAGACAGTCTTCTTTTGTGCAGTGGCTAGTGATAAATGTAGAGACTCAAAACGGGTCAAAGGGGAAAGAATAATCGTCCATGGAATCCCTAGCTGTGCGGCATCTACAGTACACACATCCTCCTTCCCCAGGCTTAGGGAGCATCATGGAAGAAGAGGTGGAAAGCTGGTCATAGTCGGAGGTTGGGGAGGACAGGGGCAAACAATATCTTCTGGTGTGTGTGTGTGTGTGTGTGTGTGTGTGTGTGTGTGTGTGTGTGTG
>OU015748.1:87134087-87148257 GCA_907169655.1 Acomys percivali
CCTGGAGGTCAAGTTCAATTCAGCTCTAGTGAGATCTTGGCAGATGATATACCGTGACAGGAGCATTTATACATGCCAGACAGGAAGTCTGGGGTGGGTCCAGCCACCTGTAAGAGCTTGTTCTCAAGAGGTCCAGGTAAGTGCTGTCTTCATCCCAATCCTTTTGAGCGGCAGCATCTCCTACAGGGTCTAACCTTTAAAGCACCCAACACCTTTCATAAGACTGGGCATCCAACACATGGACCACTGCACATTTGCTTGTATGTAACACACACACACACACACACACACACACACACACACACGCACACACGCACACACTTTCACTTCCAGGTCTTCTCTACTACTGTCCGCAGGACACTTCTGTCCACCCTGCTCTGGAGTTGAGGCTTGAGGAAGTTTGCTAGCAGCTGGTAGGTTGGTGGTGACCCAGCTCGCTGCTCTCTCGTGGGGCTGTAGAAAGATGTTTCTGTAAGCGTCCTCTGACAGGACCTGCCCCTGAGTGTAAGCAACCCTAGAAGCTGCAGTTCTGTGGTAGGAGAGGCCCTTTCCTGCCACCAAGGATGCCTGGCTGCTCCTGGTGGCCATGGCAGGGGTGGGGGGTGGGGCAGGTAGTCAGCTGAGATTGCAGCACCCTTTGAGCGTAAGTTCCGTGTTGCAGCTGGTGAGTGTAGGCCTCCTCCAGTGCCCTCACAAAAAGGACCACATACTCTGCACTTCTGTGATGAAGCTGGGCAGGCGTTCTCAGGCTAAGCAAAAGCTATGAAGAGAGCAGTATGGCTTCTCCAGGGCATTGCAGATCCAGGCAGCCCTATGTGTCTGGGGCAGTTAAATACATCTTGGGTTTCAATCACTCAATTCTTTTTCCAAGTTACTTCTCTACAGAGAACAACTCAGAATTCAGGTGGTCCAGATGAAGCCACCGTGAAGTCACGTGTGAGTGAGGTATCCAGGGAAGAGAAGAACATGATGTGCTTCCTATAGGTGTGTTGAGGTTGTCTCAGTGGTAGTCCCCCCCCCCCCTCCGCCCCCTTTTGGAAGTGTTTTTGGTGGCCGAGCTTGAAGACAGGCTACTGTCCAGTTTTGAAAGCCTCAAAAGTTCACGGTCTTGTAAGTGTCCGCTGGGAATAAAGAAGCGGGGGAGGTCATTGTGTCTTCAAGACCTCTGAAGTTGAGAAATGATGCTAATTTGTACTTTGTTCCCTACAAAGATGCCGTGAGTACTTTCTGTTTCTTTTCTCCAGCTATTCCTCTTCTCTTGGGTAGGGCCAGGAAGGGGCATTTTACATTGAGGAGGGGGGCTATGCCAAACTCCCCCCAGATCTCAGACATGAACGCAAATGAGGCAGAGCTCGGCTGCTGTCCACAATAGTTCTTATCCAACCAGCTCTGACAACACAGAGTGGCCATCTGTTGATAGGCGGTATCTTTGTGTGCGCACTAAGATGCCAGCTTTGTAGGGAGGAACCAAATGTTTTGTGGGCATTTCTAGTCATGACATAGACGACCATGCCCAATTCTATAGCCAGGGCTCTTTACAGCTCAAAACGTGTCTGCTTTTAATTAAAATCTGTCTTCCAGTGGAAAATAAGGGAACTCCACAGACTCAACATAAATGACAGAATTAAGACATGTCATTAATAAAGTTTATGCTGGTTTTATACTGACATGATTATACTGTGGATATATTGGAATTGGTGAATTATATTAATGAAATATTTTCCTATTTAAAAATATAAGTTAATATAATAGGATGATTAATCTTTTTCTTTATTGAAAAATTGCTTTTATGTAATATATTTTGATCATGATTTCACCCTCATCCTGCACCTCCCAGAGCCAGAGCCTCTCCTACGTTTTTGTTTTTGTTTTTTTTAATTTAAGGCAGGCTCTTACTCTGTAGCGCTGCCTGTCCTGGAACTTACTATGTAGACCAGACCAGCATCGAACTCATGGAGATTCACTTGCTTCTGCCTCCTGAATTCCAGGATTAAAGGTTTGTTCTGCCACCCTCAGCCCTAAAATTACTTTTACTTTGTTTTTTTTTTTTTTTTTTTTCTTTTGCAGCCTAGCATGATTTGCACTGTGGCTTGCCAACACCAACATTGTCTTTCTGAGACATCCTTCATGCATAGAAGGCATTCCTATGTGAGCTATGAAGCTGGGGAGATGGTCACTGTATGCCACCTAACTGTGAAAGAGTTAGTGATATGAGTGACTAGGAGGAGGTTGCTGAACTGGGTTGCTTGAAGCAGGTGAATCTAGGCAGAAAGTGGCACCCGGGGGTAGGTGGCCTGTGGACTGGGATTTAAAGCTGGGGAGTGAAAACGCTTGCAGGACAAAGAAAGGGACAGCATTGGGTGCATGGGCGCTGGCTAGCTTCTCCATTTCTGGTGGGAGTCTAGGAGTCTGTGGGAGGGGTATGGAAGGCCGTCTCATGGGGACCTGGTGGCAGATCTGTGCCATACAAGCTACTAGGTTCCTTTCCTGCCTTAGGGATCTTTTTTAAGGACGGGGTGGGGCTTTCTGCAGATTGTCCGTTGGGCTTGTGTGACCAGCAGGAACTCAGTTGCTGAGATGGCTGTTTTTCTCCCAGAGCCCTTATCTATCTGTTTGTGGTTTGAGGGAAGGGCTCTCTGCATTCCAGAATGGCCCACTGCCTTTATTTAGATGACAAGACTCTGGGGGGCGGGGCGGAGAAATGTTTTAAATATAACACATTCCCAGATCCAGAAATCTATGCCCAAAAGTGGCCACATGGACTGTACTTGGTGGCTGGACAAAGGGAGAACAGGCTGGCACTGTCTCTGAAAATGCACGAACCCCTCTCCGAGTGGGCATGCAGTGCTCCAGCTCTCCCTCAGACTTCTGCCTGTGGCCACCATCGTCAGTTTGCTCTGGCATATTATCAGCTGAAGCCAGATGTCCTTTAGAAAAAGGCTGTCGCTAGCTGAGGCCTCCACGCTGACATCCTAGGAGCTGGCCTTTCTTAGCTCATAATTTTAAAAATGGCTGTAATCTATGTTTATGAGGTGACTGTGTGGACGAGAAGGATAAAGGTGGTATGCCAGTCAGGTAGATTTGCTTCACAAATAGCAGAACCCAACACTTAATAAACAGCAAATTTGTGCCCAGCTTTGTTGTAAGCACTTGAAATCATTTACCTCATTTAAGCTTCATGACAGTCCTAGGAGGAGGAGGAGGGAGGAGGAGGAAGAAATGGAGGATGATTTCTGTTTCATTGGTGATTGATTTGGGCAGAAAGAAAGTCAGGTGATGGGTCAACCATCCCTAGATTGAACAGTTGAAATTTGAATCTGGGTTTATGCAGTGTACCTGTACTAATTGTGGGATCCTTACTCACTGGCCCTTAGGGATAGACAGGAGGCTGTGGGTAAGTCCATGCTGACTCTTGCTGTGGGGCCATACCCCCTTTTTGAGCCTTAGTTTCATTCACCATGGAAAGGGCACCAAACCCTGCCCTGCCTCCCTCGAGATTTGCTTTTCAGGGCCAGTTGCCTTGACACAGGGAAGTGTAATTGTAATGTGAAGGCAGGGAAAACACTGCAAATGTCAGGGATGGAGGGGTGGGGTGTGGATACCAGGGAAGAGGTGAAGAGACATGGATGCCAGGGCTAGTATATTAGGATAGGTCATTGGCTCACAGTGAGATGGCAAAAGCGCACCTAGTTTAAAGAAAACCCCTGAGCCTGGCTTAGGTAGGTATTGGCCCCTTGCCACAAAGAGGACAAAATACAAAGAAAAACTTAACTTCCTTCTTTCCTTCCCTTCTTTCCCTCCTCTTCCTCCCTTCTTCCTTCTTTCCTTGATCTTGGGAATCAAACTCAAGGCCTTGTTCATGCTAGGCAAAGATGGAGGCCTGTCTAAATGTCTGTCTGTGGTCTGTGTGTCTGCGTGTCTGCCTCTGTATTTATATCCCTAGCTATAAACAGAGCACTTTGAACTCATTCTGCAGCTCAGGCCGGCCTCAGAATTCCGTGTTTTGGTCTAGACACTGAAACCTGTGGTTTGGACCCATTCACCTGGGCCAATGTTCCTTTCCCTCTTGAGCTCTTAGGCCTGCCCCTGCCACATGTGTGCATAATAAGCTCCCGCTATGGCTCAATGATGTTTAGATGCACGGCATGTCAGACAAACACCATCCATCTTCTCTAGTCAGACATTGTCTTAGACAGCTGACTTAAGGGGTCAGCATGAGCACCTCAGAAAGTTCTGAGTCCTTGCGTGAGTGTATCAGGAATGGGCGACGTAAGTATCTGCATCCCCTTGGAAATTGTCTTTTAAGGACTACTGATTCAGAGAGGGTCTCACAATGTTAGCACCAAGACGCCTGGAATTTTCTATGACCAGGCTAGCCTCAAACTTACATAGATCTGTCTGCCACCATGCCCATCCTATGTATTTCTTTTTAAATGTATTATTTGTGCCACATGTGCCACAATGTGTGGATGTGGGGGGGGGGGTAGGTCAGTGGACAAAAATCTTTGCAAGGTTTTCTCCTTCTATCTTTACGTGGGTTTCAAACTTGGGTCACCAGGACCACATAGCAAGCACCTTCACCTGATGGCCCCTGGCCCTGTCTACTGATTTGCTTCTATTCAGTCCATAGCACTTAGACATCAAAGTTTGTGGCTTGATGTTCACCCATTAACATTAAGGTCCCATCTGCCCCCATCCCCACCTGCTGTTCAAGGGACCGGAGGTGGAAAGAGCAGGTAAATATTTAGGCATTGATGCTAGTTAGCAATAGTAATCTTCCATGTAATTTCCTTTTTTCTTTTTTCACCTAATAGAAAAGATTAATTATGTTTATAGGATGCTAAAACTAAGACTTGGGAATATGAAAGTCAGATAGTTCAGAACTCCAGTGGCAAATGTGTTAGGATGCAGCCTTCTATACTCTCAGGTGGAATGAAGTTGGTGTGAGCAAATTAACTAGAACTTGTTTCTCAGTTAGCCAGTTTTCTGCCGAGGCTGCGCCTCTGCAGCTGCCAGTTGATTTCAGGGACTTTGGAGCACCTAGACTTCTTTCATCTGAGGCCAAGATGAAAGGAGACTGAGATAAGGTTGCCAGGGAAACGAAAAGGCTACAGGATCCCATGCTGTTCACGCATTTAAATGCGGTTTGGGGTTTGGGCAGCCTTTTTAATGCAAATGTTGGGACATGAAAATGAGCAGTGCTCTTGTGCCACATCTTAAAGAAATTGCTGCGGGCTTAGTGTAATGCCAGCTGTGGGCCTAAGGGTACTCTAGTCTGCCCTTCCTTTGTGTATGGCAGAGTTCGCTGATGGGAAGGTGGGTTTTGTAGAATTGGACTTGCGAGCATCTATCTGTGTAGTGCTGTTCCTTGGTCTCCATTTCCACTTCATGTTCATCCCACAAACATTTCTTCTGCGGTACTAAAGTCAGTGACTTTAAAAAGTCAGGGCTGCACCTGAGAGACTCCCTCTTCTCCTATTGAAATCCAACCGTGACAAGTTGTCCAGCCTGACCTTGAACTTGACAGAGCCCAGGTTGGTCTTGAGCTTGCTCTCCTCCTACTTCAGCCTCTCCAGTAGCTGGAATTATAAGCATGCGCCACTGGGTCTAGCCAACTTTTCAATTATAACCTTTTCTCTGATTTCAAAGTAAACAGATTCATCATTACAAATTCGCAAACCACAAAACGATTACTCCTGTGTCATTTAAAAAAACATTGCTCACCCATAGCTTCCCTGTCTGGAAGTACCAACCATGGCTTGTATTTTTCTATTCATATACAAACACATACAATTTAACCATGTGAGTGTGTAATATTTTAAGAATATTGATAACCACTTGAACTTCGTAATTTAGGGTAAAAATTGTAGCTTTTATGTTTTTGAAATATGACAACATGAAAGTTTACTTGGCTAGCCTTGAGCTCACACTCTTTCTGCTTTAGCCTCTGGAGAGCTGGAGTTGTTTTTTATTTTTATTTATTTTTTAGATTTTCGAGACAGGGTTTCTCTGTATTATCTTGGCAGTCTTAGGCTAGCTTTACAGACCAGGCTAGCCTTGAACTCAGCGATCTGCCTGCCTCTGCTTCCCAAGTGCTGGGATTAAAGGTGTGTGCCACCACACCCTGATCATGATGCAAATAGTTTTCTGTGGCTGCAGATACATTAACTCACAGGAATGTGATCATTGCATAGCTGTTGTCCCCACCTTAGCTAGCTCTTGTTTCCAGCATCACAGTTTTATCAGGAGGGCAGCATTCCTGTGAGCTGTTTGCATCACTTAGTTTCTGGGCAGAACAAGCTCCTCAGGTGGCATTTAAGTAGGAGACAGCACTTTAAGGGCTATTGCTCTCACACGCCCAATCTTCCCAGGGAAGGTCTGGCCAGACACCTTCCTACCAAGTGGGGAGGTATCTCATTAATACTAGGTGTTAATTTTTTTTATTCTGCCATTTTTATAAATGAAATGAAAGATATGTGATCTTCCCCTCCCCCCACACCCCCCCAATACAGAAGCCTCTCCCCCCACACAGAAGCCTTGGAAGAGCAGCTACTATGGTTGAAGAGTTACCGTATGTAGGATTATATAAATCTGTAAAATATCTGCCGTCCTCACAGCTGTCTGACACTGGCTCCTATGCTCCCATTTCACAGATAAGGAAACAGGCTTTGAGTAAGTTACTTGACTGAGGATTCATTTCTGCTACATCATTACTCTTTCTGTCTATTAAAAAACATCTGTCCACCCATCCACCCATCCATCCATCCATCCATCCATCCATCCATCCATCCATCCATCCACCCATCCACCCATCCTTTCTGCATGTTGCTAGGTCCCAATGGAGAAGTAACCCCAATGTGCACAGCTGAAGCTTCCTGTTTATTGGGGCCTGGACCATGCCCCTTCTCTACACTTTAATCTAACTCTTGGGCTTCTTAATTCTTGCGTGTTTTAATGTCGCCCAAACCAAAGCTCAGAAGTGCTTACCGGTGGTACTAAGAGGAAGACCAAAATAACGGCCTCTGTCCCCGTAACCTGCTACATCAGTTCGGGCAGATGAATTCCTGTGCCTACTGTAGTCCCTGTCAGCTTGTTTAGGCCATGAGCTTCTTTGGGTAATTATATTACATGAAACATTGACTGTGAAGAGATGTTTTCTGAAAGCTCAACTACGTGGTTTGTAGAGATTTGAATACAACTCAGTTCTAAAAAGCCAGTTGGCTTTAGGTGTGGCTGAGGTTTGGTATAAACAGCTGGGGAGGTCGAGGGTGACCACCTGGAGAGACTCTCCCAGAAGGAACCGGAAATTGGCCTTGTAGGGTGCGGTTTCACTTGGAAAGATCACAGAGCTTAAGTCAGAAGACCTGTCCTCACAAGAAAAGTCTTGCACTTCCGATTACACGGCTGAGGGATGAGTGGCCCTGTCAGGGTAAATTGTTAAAAGATTTACGGTCAAGTAAATTGTTTACTGTGCAGAGATACTATTGTGAATCCTTCCAGGTTTGGACTTAAAATAATCATCCAACTGACAGGCTGTTTTCTGTTGAGCCAGAGTGAGCCAGTCTCAACTCAGAGGTCCAGTGGGAAGTAGGCGGAGGGGTGGGGTGGCAAGAATGAGGTGGGCTCTGCCCGCACTTGAACTGCCTCTCAGCTGAGGGACCCAAGGGATTTGCAGCGCTCCGTGGGAGTGGAGTGCTCCCAGCCAGCACCGCAGCTCCAGCCACTAAACCAGTGTGCACAAATGGACTTGAGAAAACAGACCCCCCAAACAGATTCACGCTCAGATGGTTCAGCTGTTAAGAGCCCTGACTGCTCTTGCAGATGATCCTGGTTTAATTTCCAGCACTCACAGTGTGGCTAACAGCCACCTGTAATCCAGGCTCAGGGGACCTAACAACCCCTTCCAGCCAGCCTCTGCAGGCACCGCACGCATGGAGTGTACAGACATGCATGCATGCATGCAAGGCTAGCTACTATATACATTCAATAAAAATCCCAGACATTTAAAAAAAATTACATTTGCATGTATGCCAGTGCACCTACCTGTGTGTGTAGGCACACATTCAGGCGTTTGTGTGGGTGCGAGGCCAGAAGTCAGTCTTAGGCGTTGTTCCTGAAGAGTTGTGCACCTTGCTTTTTTTTAATACAATGTTTCTCTGAGTCATGGGGTTCCCCAGGTTAGCCAAGCTGGCTGGTCAGGGAGTCCCAGTCATTCTCCTGTTACCCCTCCCTCAGCACATGTGAAAACTACCGTGCCTGGCTTTTAAAAAAATGTGGGTGTTGAGAATCAGACTAGGGTCCTCATGCTTGCATGACAAACACTTAGAGTTACCTTCCCAGCCCAGGAAGCATCCTTTTATGTAGTTAGATGCCCAGTAAATGGCAGCCACTTGTCACTGACTTGTTATGTCGGTCTGTCGTTACAGGGTTTATCTTTAACAACATTGAGTGTTTTCACTTGGGGGGGGGCAGGAAACAGCAAAAATAAGTGAGTGAGTAAGTAAACAAATCAAGTCAGTGTGATGCCAGCCACCAAGACAGTGACCTGAGTTAAGACCTGCACAATCGGGGAGGACAGACCACACTACGTTCAGATGTTTTCTGACCTTCACTCATGTATGAATGCAATGCACGTGCACACACAGATACGTTAGGTTAGACTTCTAAGATCCTAGTGCAGGAACAGGCAGGAACATTTGTAACAGTATACACAATAGCAATGTAAGCAATGGGTACTGGCAAGTATCTGGCAGCCTGTGTTCCTTCCAGGAACTTTGTTTACACTCCTCCATTCCACACCTTCATTAAAACAGGTGGTCCAAGACTTACCTGCTTGCCTTTAAACCTAGCTCCTTACGCATTAAAAAAAAAAAAAATATAGAAGCACAGTGTGTGTGTGTGTGTGTGTGTGTGTGTGTGTGTGTGTTATTAAAAATGTATAATAAATACTTGAGAGTTCAGCTATTTTATCAATTCAAATTAGCTTTCCTGGTTAATAAAATTTTTTTTTTACCACTTGGGGAGTGAATCTTGTGCATTTCCAAAATGTGCACTAGTGTTATAATGATTCGTGATAAGGAAAAGCCACCTGCCTTCTCTGTTTGTAGTTCCTATGGCCTCTGGGTTCTGTCCCCCTCCTGTGGCATGACCGTTGACAGGGATGGGCGGTCCTCAGAGGACCCTCAGGTTATTAACTGGGCTACTGGAAGAGCTCCGTTGGCTTCACGCTTGGATGGTAGTAATGAGCTCTGTGGCCCTGCCTGTTCTTTAAGGGCTCCAGGGAACAGGGGGGCCAGGAGCTATGGGGAAGCAGGCGTCTGCTGATCCCGTTTCCTTCCCCCCCCCCCCATCTCCCCATCTCTTGGCCTGAGGACCTAAGGGTGTGGCTCTCTATGAGGGAGATTGGGAAACAGATGCCTCTTCCTGTATCAGATGTGACTTTTCTCCTTCCAAGCTTATTTTTTGATGATTAGGGGTTCCTTTGAAGCTGTGCTCAGCATTGTTAATTCAGAAGTAGGGTGTTGGTGGCATTTGTGTGGCCCTTCTTAGCATTGCCTTCACTGGTAGAAGAGAGCGCTCCTCATCATCCAAGTAGCAAGGTCAAAACCCGAAGCCCTTTGTCATCAAGTAATTTGAAATGCCCCCGATTCTCTATGGTAAGGTGAAGGCATAGTAACTGCCCCACATATTTATTAGACTTCTGCAAGAGGCGCCTTTTGCCAGCTTAAAGAGCCCATCAGCAAAGTCATGCTCTTCAGACCTGAAAAGACCTGGGGATTGGCAGAACCTTACAGAGAGGGAGAGACCTGTACCCTTCCACAGTACACCAGGATTTACGGAGCATTCCTAGTCCCAGCAGGAATGTGCCTGCCTCCCCCCATTTACCCTTGGCGAGCGCACCTACAAGACTGTGTGTTCTCAGGGTAGGTGCAGGCTCAGCCGCCTTTATTTTCATATTCCCATGTCAGCTCCCACGCCTGGGTTTATAGTCTGCACAGAATGGAAGAACAGAAGTGTGTGTTCACCCCAAGTGTACCTCTGCAAGGCAGCCCACTAGTCCTGGGGTGTGGCTCACTCCCTAAGAGACTCGCCCCCCCCCCCCCCCCAAGAAGCACCCTGTGTTGGCTGAGACTCCAATGGGACATAAATCTCATCCCTTCTAGGGCATGAAGGGACATGACTGGCCACCTGTTTCCCTTGGTAGTTGGGCCAAGGCCAGGGCTTTGCAAGCAACCCACACTCCCGCCCTCCTGCATTTCTTCAAGGGTTCACAGTTGTGGTGACAGATACCAAGGCCACCACCAGCTGCCCTCCTGGTCCGGTCCCCCATGCTGTGCTCCCTTCCCCTTCCTGCTGGGGAAGGGCCTTTTCAGGGGTCATCCCCACCCCCCCCCCCGTCCGCCCCCTCCCTGGTATGTCGTCCGCCTGTTCTTCCAGGCCACTGCCAAAGCCTCTCTTGATTCCTACCATCTCCCGCTCATAGAATGGAGTTAAATTAACACACAAGTTCACTGAAAGATAATGCTGTCATGGCCTGCCTCAGTTTTGGAGGAGCAGGACGCCTCTTTGGAAGAGAGTCA
The DNA here is from genome assembly GCA_907169655.1 of Acomys percivali. Taxonomy (NCBI): domain Eukaryota; kingdom Metazoa; phylum Chordata; class Mammalia; order Rodentia; family Muridae; genus Acomys; species Acomys percivali. The sequence continues at coordinate 87,144,668 of OU015748.1, forward strand.
AACACAGCTGGCCCCAGCCCACCGCTTCCTCCTCCTCACTAGATAGGGCCAGATTTCCCGATGGTCTAACTCCCCAGGTGCTTGGGACATGAATCATGAGCATGGAAGGGGAGGAAGACAGCAGTAGGCTAAAAGTTAATTCTTCCCTCTGCTGTTCCACCAATGCAGGGGAAGTCCTCGCTTAGTTTGCTTTATACTCCTGCATCCTAAATCGTATCATCCTGAAAGGCAGAGGTGGTGTCATCCATAGAGAGAGGCAGTTGCTGTGGGCTTCTGCCTATGACAAGTGCTGACCTTTGTTCCTTTACAGGGATTTAAAGTCATTGTGCAAGGTCATGATGAGGAAAATAACTCCCTAGCCAGCCCCGGCCAGCAACAATGGGCCCTCGGGTGTTTTCTCAAGTTTGTAAAGGAACTTTCAGACTATGTCTGTGGAGGCAAGAAAATCAGGAGTTCAAAGCCATCTTCCCTTACATAGTGACTCTGAGGTCAGGTCTGCTGAGGCTCTGAGTAGGCAGCTGATTCTGTGTCCTCAGTGGACTCATGAGGCCACAATGACCATGACTAAGGGACAGCCAGGCTTGTAGGCAAATTAAAGCCTCGTTTGTCAAAACTGTCAGAAAGACCCTGTTGTGTTCCCCATGTTTTGAAAACTTTTGTAGCTAAACTCCTGCCACTAGTCACTGTCACATCTTCCTAGTGTATGGATTCTCACAGCATGTCTAGGGGGCCAGAAAGATTGCTCAATTGATTGGAGCATGTGCCACATCTCCAGAGGACCTGGGGTCACTTCCCCAGAGTCACAGTGGCAGTTCCTAACCACTCGTAACTATAGTTTCATAGAATCTGAACCCCTCCTTCTGACCTCCTCAGATTCTGCGTGCACATGGTCTATACACACTTGCTTGTGTACACACAGACACGCTCATACACTCACCCTTGGACTTTTGCCAGCAGCCTGAGTTGGGTGGTAAGCCGCTCTTTTGCCCTTGCATCTTGGAATGTTAGCTGGGTACTAGAGACCATCCTTGGACTCACCCCGATGCTCCGTGTCCATCTCTGGGCACTTTCTTTGGCCCAGGCGAGACTCCCGGGTACGTTAACCTTTCTCACTGTTTTGTTTAGCGGCCAGCTAGAAAGCAGGAGCGCAGCCTGATGAAATGAGAAGCCAGGCAGCCATAAAATGAGACGACTCCATGGAGCAGTCGAGCAGTTAGTTGCATCAGAGACGGTAATAACTGACAGAGGACACTCTGATAGCGAGAAGAAGATGCTAGCCACTCTCCTTGTCCTGCAGCCACTTGGCGTGACCCTGGGGAGATAACCACTCTAATTAGAACAGGTAACTTATGTCAAGACTTTCATTGCTTTAGGTGATGGGCTAAGAGCTTGCAGGGACAGACCCACGTAGGCATGTGGCTGGGTTACCTTAAGCCTGACAAGACCACCCCCCCGACACATATGTATATATAGTGTATAGCCAACTTTGGTGCCAAAGAAATCCCAAGTCTGTAAAATGCATGTGACCATGCCTAGGACTCTATGACGAAATGCTGACATGCCACCCGAGAGGTGGCTCACACCAGCAGGCTGTGCATGCACTGTTTACTGTAAGAGTTTTATTTTCCCAGGTTGTCTCCAGTTTCCGCCTCATTTGTCTGTTCTTCTTCTCCTTTGTGATGTTCCCCCTTTTTAGCCACAAAGTGAGGGTTACTTACAGGAGAAAGGGAGAGGAAAGGGTGGCGTTCAGAGGGCATATAAGTGGGAGTGAGCACCTCCATGTGCCAGACTTTGGGGGAGGCATTCAGCTTTGCCCTCTATGGAAGAGGTGAGGCGAGAGGGTTGGAGGGCACAAACCAAGAAGTTCCCTAGGAATCTTTAAAATCAGCTCCTTTCTGTTGAAGTCAGAAGATTAAACCATTTCTCCACCTTCAATGTAATGGGGATTCTGTCAGGTTGATAGCTGGAAAGCCTTGGGTGGGACCCCAGATGGTGTGTTTTGTCTGAATTCTGAGGGCCAGAGTTTTTGCTTTTTTCCAAGTATTTTTGTTGTTGTTGTTGTTTTGTTTGTTTCTATTTTTAAAAAGCAACAGGAAGAGTTAAAAAAAAAAAAAAAGATTTAGGTCAAGAACTTTGAAGGTTTGCTGCTCCAGCCATAAAAATCAGCCTAGGGGCTCTTACCTTGCCTCTGCCAGGATGGCAGATAACATGGGTGTCTGTGGTAACAGATGACGTTCTCAACGTCTCTGTAAATCTTTGTGTGGTGTGATTTTCGAGGACAAAGAAAGGAGGCATTGAGAAACAGGGGGAGTGGGTACTTCTCTCATTTTGAATAAGGTCAGATCTGTAGATTGTCTTCCTTACTGGTCTGAAGAAAGCTTCCTGCTTTGCTCATTTGTCATCTGGTGGATTTTCATCATCACAGATAAACTCCGGCCTGGACCACAGCTCGGAGCATGAAAGAAATGTTTGCACCAGTTACCTGTGGAGAGCCGGCTCCACCCACTCCTGTGGCCACCCCTAGACCCGCTGTGCACTTTCTTCTAGAGCCGTCACCAGACATTTAAACAACGTTGAAAGCATTTGTTGTGACATGGGTTTTTGTCCACTGATGTGACATGAATCTCCCCTTCTAGAATCAGGAATTAAAGCCAAGTTCTAGACCAGCTTGGGTGACAGAGCCATTCCACGCTGCTATTCTTAAGTTACTTAAGTTACTATTACGGGGGGGGGGGGGGAGCAGGCACGCAGGATATATAGCTCAGGCTGGTCTTGAACTCCCTGTTTAGTCGGGGAGGCTAACCTGGCACTTCTGATCCTCCTGCCTGCATCTCCCAGCACTGGGATTATAGGCATGCACTTCTACACATGGTTTCTTGCCTGACTGTGTGGTGCTAGAGAGTGAGCACACAGCTTCACGTATACTAGGCCAGCACGCTACCAGCTGAGCACCCCGAACATTGTCATTAAGGTGCCAGTGATGGGGGGGACTAGCAGGTCAGCAACATAAGAAGTTTATCTCTTCAAATGTTCCATCCTTGCTTGGTAGAATAAATGGGAGATGAGCCGGAGTTTCCAGAAGGTTTTGACCATCAACACTGATAACCGAGTCTAGAAGAAACCATTTAGTAGAAGAAATCTAGAGTTTGAGGGTCCTCAAGATGGCTGAGTGGTCTAAAGGGCCAGACTCAAGATCCTCAAGTGGGAGTGTCCCTGAGTGCCTCTTCTCTCTCAGGAGTGGGAGGCTAATGTGGCTAGGTCTGTGAGGATTGCGGACTCAGCAGTCCTCCTGTTTCAAATGAAGCTGTTAAGGGGAAGAAAGACTTCGGATGGTAGCTAGCTAGCATATGTGTCATTAAAAAGCAGGCTCAGCGCACTGGAGAGACAGCTCAACAGTTAGTTTATCCTGGTTCTGTGCCTAGCACATGCAACTTCAGTTCCAGGGGATCCACTGCCCTCTGTCTTTTGAGGATACCAGTCATACACATGGGACACATAAATATATGTGCATGCATGAGCGCGCGCGCAAACACACACACACACCACACACACACACACACACACACACACACACACACACACACACACAC
>OU015748.1:87148267-87164146 GCA_907169655.1 Acomys percivali
CACACACACACACACACACACACACACACACACACACACACACACACACTACATAAACAATTTTTTTAAAAAAAAGGATGCCAGGAGGATTTGCTCATTACATTTTTCCTGTTGTGGTTATTTTTTATTTTTTATTTTCTCATTAAAAGTAAAATTCCCCACAACCACAGTACGTTCTAGGACTCAATCCTGATATCCCCGTAGCTGCAACTTGAGATCTGGCCTCATGGCTGGGCCGTGGAGGGAGCCGTAGTTTTTTGCCAACCTTGCTTTGAGAGGGCTGTGCGTGCGTTCACTCTGTGCGCAGGAGAGAGCCACCCGAAGGCGTGATGAAATAAGAGTCCTTGGGGGAAGTTGATGGGGGACTCGGGCTGAAAATGGCTCCAGTTGTGGATAGACAGGAGCTGGTAGGCTGAAGGCTTTCCCAGCAAGAATCTGAATGGTGGCTTTGGAGTAAAGGGCGAAGCCAGTACACACTCAGCCTTGGGATGAGGTGCAGGCTAGAGCTAGCTGACCACGGTGTGAGGTCAGGCATGCAGTGCGCCTGTCACCCACATCTGGGAACTTAGGGGAACAGCAAGGTCAGTAGAAGGGCACTTGCCGTGCCAGCAGGACCTCATGTGGCCCCTGCACAGGTACTGGGGCTTCCGTACGCCTGGCTAGGTACGTGATCCTCAGGTCTGGCAGAGCCTTGTTATGAAAGCAGCTTGCTGTGTTTGCTGACTCTGGAGAGTAAAGGACATCTCGTGTCACTGGAGACACAGTCTCGTCAAGGGTACCCCTCCCCCAACAGCTCACTTCTTGCCGCACCACGTGTGTGCACATGTACTTTAGAAGCAAGGCTAAGACCTTGGAGTGTGGGCTGAGACCGTGGTGTGTTGTCGGCTGATGAAATGTTTACACCAACCTCGGTCTCCCCCCCCCCCCTTTCTTGCTCAAGTGTACTTTTGCCTCTAGGCACGGGTTAGGAGCTTTGCTTTGGCGGGTCTGCTTGACTCAGGAACACGTTGGTGGGCAGCTGAGCATTCCGACACACCAAGCAAGTTCTAGAACACCAAAGCCAAAGGTTTCCATGATTATGCAAGAAGTGAGGGGTGGGGATTGGCTGTCTGGCCTCTGGCTCTGAGTGCTGACAGCCACGCCTCCTGCTCTACCCTTCCCTGTCATATTTCGAGCTGGGTATGCGTTGCCTTACGTCCTTGTAAACAGCAGCTACACAGGTCAGGGCTACCTAACTACCTAGGTCACATAGCCTAGTACACTGTGTTTTTGCCAGGTCTGGAAGCACAGTGTTCAGAAGCCTGTGTTCTTGCTGTGGCACCAGTTCCATTTCAGGTGCTTGTGAGCACCCTGGGTCTTGTTAAAACTCTAGAACGCAGAGGTCTGGAGGGGCTTTCTTGGCTTGCAGGCCACCCCTGCCACCCCACCCCACCCCCATTTCCCTGGCATGCGGAGGTTTGCTCCACCTCATATATAGTTTGCTTTTTCTGGCTGGATCTCTTTGGGTTCCCAAGCCAAGGGCACTGTTGTCCCACACCCTCTCTCAGAGTTGCTGTGAGAAGAAGATGGATAAGAATGAAGAGGAAACACCAGTGGCCTCTCCGTCCTCTGCTCCCTCTCTGCCATCCCTTCTCCTGTGAGGATTCGAACTCTCTCCCTGTTTCTGCAGCAGCCCCACCTCAGCTTGTCCTCACACGGTTGATAGCTGGAGGAATAAGCTCAGGCCCAGAGTCACCTCTTGATGACTCTGCTGACAGATGGCTTGTCGAGAGGGCAAGTGACCTTCACTCAACTCCGCTGCCTCAGGTGGCTTAGACCAGAATCTGCGGGGGTGGGAGGGGGGGGGGGGGGTAGGGTCCACAGCCCTTTTGGAACGAGGCCTCCTCCAGGTCGATCCTGACAGTGGCCTCCCCGGGGAGGTGCAGGGTGCCTTCCTCCTCCTGGTTACTATTTGTGAGACGAACAGGGAATGATTTTTAAAGAGGACTCTTATTCCAGGCCGCAGATGGAGCCCTTAAGAGAGCCTCGGGCAGAACCTAGTGAGCGGGGCCTGGTGCACGTAGCTTGGCCTTCCCACGTCTGTTCTCACTGACTCCCTGCTCTGAGTGAGTCAGCAGCGCAGTGGGCTCTGTTCAGGACTGTGTAATGTGCATAAGGTGCACTTAAAAGATCGCTATTAAAATAATGAGTATTAACTAATAAGGGAAGAGGAGCCGTGCTCCTCCAGAGCTCAGGGGGAGGCCTTGCTCAAGGCGTCTGGGGCAAGAAAACAACACCTTGTTTTCTAGTCAGGTGAAGACAGGCCATGGCCTACTGTGTGTTGAGTATCTGCCCAGTCAGTCAGTCTCCTAGAGGCCTGGAAGCCACTTGGGGGCGCTCTACTGCCTCCATAACTGGTATCTTGAATCTGGTGGAGGTGGGGGCAGGGCATCTGCTATATCCAGCTCCAGCCAGTGGTCAGGTACCCTCAGCTCAATACCCAGCCCTATACGTTCACAGCTATGAGCTTTAAATGATTTGATCTCCAGTCATGGTTTCTACTTACATATAAGGGATATCACACCGGTACCTACTCCCCATGCACAGGGTCGTTAAAAGAATGAAAACGAATGACCACCTTGCCTCAGTCTGGGCCTGGCTTTTGAGTGGCCGGCATTGCCTCAGGGTGTGTATAGAAACGTGTTGTTAGTTGGGTGGTCACTGTGTAAACATTAGCATGCACTTACACAAACTAAGATGGCTATGGTGTCTCCATAACCACAGTTTTGGCCTGTCATTGACCAAAATAATCACCATGAGGCACAGGATTGTTTATATGAACTCGCATTATTAGCTCATTTCCTTCCTTGTCCCATGACCCTCTTGGTGACCCCTCCCCCTATTCATGCCAAGACACAGAAACCACAGAAAAACACTGAACGATTTATTCTTTCCTATACATGCATACCTATGATAAAGTTTAATTTACATGTTAGGCACAGTAAGAGTTCAACTGCTCTTAATAAAGTAGTATTAATACACTGCACTAAAAGTTATATGAACTTTCATTTGCTCTCTCTGTCCCTGTTCTAGAACAATGCTTTAGGGTCACTGTTGGCCTCCATAGTTGAAACCACACACAACGGTGGGGGGGGGGTGGGGGGGGGGAGTGAGCTGGGGTCAGGTGGTAGAACTGCTGCCTGCTGTAGATAATTTAGGAGTGTATAAGACAAGTGTCTGTCAAGTCCAGAGTGTGCTATGGAATAGCAAGAGAGTCACCAGTACCCCAATAGGCTCGAACTCTGTATCTACCGTCTACAGCGTGACCTCTCCCAGTCATTCTCTTAAACGAGGAGTGGACAACAACAGTGACCCGTCAGATTGCTATTGAGATTTCACACCGTGCTTCTTGCTGTGGCGTGTGGCTCATCACATGCCCTTGGTGGTTAGCAGCTGCCCTTGCTTAGCTGATGAAATGGCTGTGCTCCTGATGTTAGGCCACTGCTGGTCCGGTACGGCTGACTTTGGTGCCCCCAAAGCCTTCTCATTAAGGACAGTGGGCTTGAAGGTGAGCATACCACAGCCTGGTCTCCATACACTTCGTTGTTATTATCTTCCTGCCTGTTCTCAGTATAGTTACCACAATGGCCTGTGGGCCCCGACTCCCACCCCCCAGCCTCTCATCCCCAGGCGAGCTGTTTGGGAGCGTGAAAGAAGCCTTCCTACTAATAAGGCCGTGAATGCCGACTGGGGTTAGGAAACCTCCTGCTGCTGGTGTGTGCCATCAGATTTAGCATCCTGTGGCGGTGGCTTAATTGGAAGAGATAATTTGTGCTGTGTCCTGGGGACTGTGATGGGGAGTGAGAAGTCCAGGGGTTGTAGCTATCCCAGAACTTGCATGTCTCAGAGGATGGGAAGCAGCCCCCACCCCCAACCCCCCACCCCGCTGGATTCCATGCCTGGTCTAGGCATCCTCCTCTCTCCCCACCACCGCCTCCGCTTCTCCTAGTAAACAGCCATAGCTCTTTTTCCAGCCTGAGGGCTTGCCGGCCTCCCAGTGGCCTGTGGAGGTTCAGACACCTCACACTGGCACCCAAGCTTCGGGCTCTTGAGTCACCTCTCTCGGTTATCCTAAGGATAACCCCAACTCCAATGAGCTGCTGATCTCAACCCCCCCCCTCTTTCCCCCCGCCCCCCCTCCCCCCCCCCCCCCCCCCCCCCCCGTGGCTCTGTGTTACGAGTTGCATCAGTCCTGCTTTTAGCCCTGACCCTAACCCATGACCCCTCTGTGACCTTGCACAAAGGACCTGTCCTGCATAAGCCTTCTGCTCCTGCTTTGTGCAGTAGAAACTTTGCTGTATCTTGGAAAACCGGTGCCTAAGAATGGACTTGGCTAATGTCACAGCCCGACTCGTGTTCTCCCAGCCAACCGTCATCCTTTAATTAACACGCTGTGCTTTTCAGTCTGCAGGCAGCATTGGGCTCCAGAGATAACTGTGTCAGAGCCTCATGATCAGTGTCGTAGGGGAAAACAAGATGGCTTCACTTTCTCCTTTGATCACTGGAGGGAGCCTCTGCAGGTCCTGGAAAGGTTTCCGCATGCACCTTGGCATGGGCCACACGGATGCCCCTAGGGAAGCAGTATCACACCATGTCTCCAGCCCTCCTCATATGTAGGCTGTGTTGGCCAGGGTCAGACATACTGGCTCAGGAGTCACAGCGCCCTGCCCGCTGCCGCCTAGGGAGACCTTGCTTTGAGCTGGGTCAGCATGCCTCCGCCTGGGGCTGTCACCATGGAGATGTGGTCCTTCTGTCTTGCCCTCTCTGCCGCTGCAGAGGCTAGGGTGACACGCAGAGTGTGAAGTCTGTAGCCAGGGGATCCCTGCACAGAGTTTGCACAAGCCTCTGATGGTTCCTCCTCTGGTCTTTGCCATCCCAGACAGCAGGAGATCTCCCTGTCTCCTCCTACCGTCAAGTGGACCGCCTCCTGCCAAACTACCTGTTAATGGGGTGTTGCTAGAGCCCCACTCCATTTCCACCTGCTGCTCTGTGGTTGAGATTGTTCATGTTTCACAGGGTGCTTTGGACTGGGGCAGCCTTGGCTATGGGATCCTTCCTTCCTTCCGCCCAACATTCTGGCAGAACTGTAACCAGTGCCCTATAGTGCGCTAATGAGACCTTAGCATGGTCTGATGTCGTGACCCCTGGACCCAGGGCTGGTGAGACGGCTCAGGAGTTAGGAGTGCTTGCTGCCAAGCCTGATGACCTGAGTTCGATTCCTGAAACCTGTGCAGTATGAAAAAACCTACTCCTTTAAGTTGTTCTCTGACCTCTGCATTCACACCTTGGTCACCCCACCCCACCCCACTCCTACGCTTGACCCCCCAGCTCTTTGTATCTGCTGTGGTTTTTTTTTTTTTTTTTTTTTTTTTTTGTCTTGTTCATGCATTCATTTTTATTACTATCACCCTTTCCACTATGGAGTGTTGGCTAAGTGACCTGGCCCTGGCCTGTTTCCTTTCTGAATTCCATCCTCCCTTTTGCTGTTTCGCTCAGACTCTGGCTTCCTCCTGTGTACAGTAGATGATGCTCAGCACACTTAAGATGAAATCACTGGCTGCTTGACTGCCCCTAGAGCCAACCAGGATGTGAGAGGTAGGACGCGTGTAGAGAGCAATCTTGAAAGCAGCTCTGTTGACTTGCAAGACGTTCCCGAGATCCGGGCTGTTGACTGCCGACCTTCCCTCATAGAGGGAGGAGCTGGCGTGGGTCATTGGATCCCCATCTGAAATTCCAGCATCTCCCTCCTGGGCCTCCCAACCCAGCTGATGTGATTCTACACTCGATACACGTGGCTATGCAGTCGTGGGGTGTGTGTAGTATACAGGGAAGGGTGATGAGACGGGGCACAGCTATAGGGAGGAACTGGGGTGACGCTTTCTGGTAGTGCAGCTGTTTTGGGGTGACCTACATTCCTGTAAGTAACTTCTCATCTATGCTCTGTAAGAAAGCCCGGTAAACAACACTGCCTCCCCACTTTGGACCTTACTGGACTTGAACATGTTTTGTTGCTGACACTCTATAAGGTGGTAGACGGCAGTTCATGTCTCACTAGAGCAAGACTCTTCCCCTGCCACCCCCCCTCCCCCCACAGGAGGTAAGGCGCTGATGCCTGGATGCTAATTCTGATGGCTCGATTTCCTGGGTGGAAATATGGCTGTGTAAAGGTGAGGGTGCCAGTCTAAAGGCGGGTGCGCCCCTCCACGGCTCTGCAGCCATGCCTGGCATCCTGTTTTCAAGGGAGTGAAGGTCACTGGATGCCTGTGAAGAAGGCGCACCTGTGTTCAGGGCAGGCGCATTGGGTCTTTTTCCCAGCAGCCCTCAGGGCCGCAGGTTTTGTGCCGAGTTTCTTGGTTGGCGTTTTCTGTCAAGTCCTAGACTCTGTGGGAATGGGGTCGGGTAGGTAGAGTTACTGTGTTGGGTGACGCTATGCATTGTTTGGACTTTGCCAAAAAAGCCACCCTTCGTCAAAGGACTGGAAGTCAGTCAGTCCTCAGAAAGCTCATCTGTCTCAACTTTTATAATCCTTATGTTCTCAGCTGTGCACTCATTTCTCCAGACTGTAATTTTGCCTTCAAGAGTGAGCCTGTCCGGTCAAAGCATAGGTGGGAAGGCTTCAGCCTTGTGACACTTCCCTCTGGATAGCTTTTGCCTCTGAGGGGTAGTTCAGGCGCGTCTTCCTCACAGTATACACAGTAGGCTGAGAGCTCCACTTTACCTATGAGCCCACCGAGGCTCAGAAAAAGCCAGCATTGTGCACCTATCAAGAGGTGGACCCAGGGCAAGAGTGGCGCTGTTGGACAGTGATGAGGGCTCTTCGAATGCCGTCATCTCCTCTACTCTCCTTCCAGGCTTCAGAGCCCAGTGCTCTGCCTAGAAAGCCATTTCCCTGAAAAGGACAGAGTTACGTTTTTAGATCAAGGATCCAAGCACTCAAGCCCCGACAGACTCAGGGCTGTGTGTTGTTACAATTGCCAGAGTCTGTCTGTCGCTGGGAAAAAAAACAGAGGCATGGGGAGTGGAACATTTATCTGTGAAATAGCTACAGTGAGTGTTGGGAGACTTTCTCAGGGACTTGCCAGACTTCTGCCATTTGAATGTGGAAGTGGCAAACAGCTTTGTAGAGAGTCCTGATTCATTCCTGCCTGTACTCCCTGCTCTGGGCAAGTCCCCCCTCCTTGGGCACCTATTTCTAACGCTTTCTGTTGCTCCCCATTCATCTGAACAGACATTTATGTCAGTGCTGTCCATGTAGCTGGCACCATTTGGGGGATATTTGGCTGTCCTAATGGCCTCTGAGATGCAGCCAGCTCCAGCTGCCTCCTCCAGATGTTTGCATCTGTTTGGGGGGGCGGGGCACTCCCTGACGGAGGTCCCGGTGCAGGTTTGCCTCTCTCTCCCTGGCTCCCTCTGTTTCATCACTCTGCAGCTATTGCACTGCCTAAGATACCATTCCCAAGGTCCCACCTCACCTTTCCTTTCTTTTATCTCTGCCATTTTTACCTGCATCCAGACCCTTTCTAGTCACCTGCTCTCTTTCTATCCACTCCACGCCTTCTCCGGTTTTTCCTTTCCCAGCCTGTGCTGTGAGTTTTCGGGGCCTCCCATGCCCTGCTCAAACACACCGCATCCTGCTGCCTTCTGATCTCTGTTTAGTGTAGAGCACTTTCACGGTACAAGACGAACAGTGTGTATATGCCTCCTCTTCACCCACTCTGCTCTGGTGAGTGGGATTATTGGGCAAAGACTATCATGCCTAGATCACTTTAGTTGTTTCTTTCTTTCAAAAAACAACAGCCCTCAACTCGAGTAAAGAAAATAGAGAGGCCTGAGGCCTCTTAGTTTGAGAGCAGGGTCAGTCCTTTTCTTTTGCCATATGCAAATCCTGCTTTCGACAGTGACAGGCCTCCTTGAATATGTGCACGAATCAATACACATGGCAGATAAACTCTAGTTTCCAGCTGGCATAACCAGCTCATTTCCGTCTCACCACAGGAAACAATGGCTAATACCTTCAATGCACAGACTATTGGCAACCCTTTCCATTTTCACCCCGAAGTGTACAATGCCCCTGTTTTGGGGGTGCTTTGAATATTAGATGCTATTTGTTAAGTTTTGTTTTGTTTGTTTTGAAGCCGAATGTGAGTGGTTGAGTCTCTAAGTTTTCATCACTTGTGCCCATCTGTAGATTCAACAAATGTTCAATTTGCAGACGAGAGGTCTTAGGGAGACAATCACACAGCACGGAACTATTTTAAGAAATCAGATTTATTTATGTTTACTAAACAGAAAATGCAGCATTTTCCAATCACATCAGCCTTTCCATGCGGCTGCTTGCAAAGGTGATTGATCAGTACATTAATGGGAACCATCTGGGAAGCAAGGCAGGTTTAATGTGTGTGCGCACGCGAATGTGAGCACACGCTGTTGCATTACATGGGGTCTCTGTAAGAAGATGAAAGGTTGTGGGAGTTCCCATGACAACAAATAAAGTTGGAGTTCAGCGTTTGTATCAGGGTGAGCGTATTTTGAAACAGCCCCGTTAAGGAGTGTGGGGATTCTGACGTTATTATCACAGCCCTTCCGAGGAGGTTTTGAATAATCTAATTCTGGGGATTCGCTGTCACTCGTGTGCTTAGCCTCCTGGAAGGATTGGTAAAGGCCAAGGAGGTTGGATTGTTCTCACTCCTTTGTAGAGGAGGGTTCTCAGTCCCCCGACCTTGCCACAGGCCCCTCTATTTTTTTTTACTCAAGTTGAGGGCTGTTGTTTTTGAAAGAAAGAAATAACTAAAGTGATCTGGGTATGGTAATCCTTGCCCAATAATCCCATCATTGGGGAGGTTGAATCAAGAACTTCAGCAAGTTCAAGATTAGCCTTGGCTACAGGGAGAGGCTGCCTCAGCCAAACAGATATAGGTATGACTACACACACCCCGAAGTGTACAGCAGAAAGCTTTGCTAGATATAATGAGATGATTATTTACAGTTATGCCAACTAACCTGTCCAGCATCCCCCATAGCCACGTGTGAGTGCTGGGTAAGGAGAGTCATCTTAGCTGAGCGGAGAGCCAGCCCCTAGTAGCATGTTACCCAAGAGAACAAGACCGGTCCAGGCCCAATGCCCACTGTCCAAATGTACTCAAGGATCTTTCTGACCCCTCCAGGGACAGTCAGGGCTTTTCATAGAAAAGGGACCAGAACAGTCCCAAAGTTGACAGTCACTGCCATTCCCATCAGGCCTGGCTTCTTTTGGGGGGGGGGGCTTCATAAAGACCTGTCCTCTTTGAGACATGGGGGAGGTCCTCTTACAACTTCGCTGAAGGCCCCAGCCATGGCTCATCATGCTGTGTCCGTGTGACATCTCAGCGGGACCTCAGGCATTAAATATTTAATTGAACAGTTTCACTGAGGGGATATTGTGACTCACGTGGAGACTAATCACCTGCCTTTTTATCCAGCACTTAGGTAGATCCCCGGTTAAAAATTTAAAGGCCAGAGTCCCAGGGATGGCTGTGGCTTTATTGTTTCCCTTGCTTTGTGGGTTTGGGTGGGTGTGGGAGTGGAAAGGATTTGCTGGTGGAAGAAACCTGGCTGGTGGGGGGTTTCACGGCAGAGGGAGCCTGCCCTCCACCCCCAGGCCCTCCAGAGTCTTGATTCCCCAGAAAGACTTTGGAGGGCTGGACCTAGGTCTTACAATGGATCTTGAACCACTCAACTGCCTTAGGCCTTTCTGCCTAGAATTCCTTGATCTGTCAGAGCTCAGGGGAGTGATGGCATTTCAGTATCCTGCTTTCATTTATTTATGTTTGAACTTCAAGGCTTTACATACTCCGCTTTAAATTTTTATTTTTTCACACAGGAAGAACCAAAAGTCTTTGTAAAATTCTGTGTCTTTTTCTCTCGGTCTGACAGTGCTGTTAACAGTGGAGCCATCCTCACCAACTCTTTCTCAGACTCAGTTGAGGAATCTTGCTCAGTTTCTCTGGGCAGCACATAGACTGAGACTGTTAGCTTTTTAGGTGACTGGCCCGCACTCCCCTCAGAACCATTGGGCCTGTGTTTCAGGAGGGCGGAATTGAGGCTGGGGGGGTGTGTGTGCTTCTATGGGGTTCATGTGCACCAATGACTGGGAATGAGTTACCGCTGAGTGCAATGACCTTCCTCAACTTTCTTGGGAATTTAGTTTATTGCCCTCTCTGAGTACCTCAGATTTTTTTTAGAGGGGCGCAACCTTGTGTTTGTCAAAGACAACAGAGACCGTCTTGGAGCTGGGAGCCACCAACCCTAAGCATTTCTGCACCTGTTGGAGGTGAGGATTGGGGGACACTGGAGCAGGGCAATGAAAGTGCTGCTGTCATCTGTGTCCTGCAGTCCTTCTGGAAAACAAGCCCAAAGCTTATGTCCCTTCAAGGGGAAGCCTTCCAAGATGACAGAGTGTCAGTATGTGGGTGATTCATCCTGGACCAGATACATGGTTCCTGCGAGTTGTGGCTGTGAAGCCGCGTGACCTGGGGCCCTCTGTTCTGGGAGTCGGAATGGGTGATTCTATCATCCAGTCAGCAAGCGATTTCAAAAGCTACCAAAGGGCAAACAAGTCTAAAAGGACAAACCGAGTCTATTTCGTGTAAACTTGTGGCATACCCTTGCCCTCAGGGACCCTTCCCCCATCCTTCCTAGTGATTTGTTCCTTCTTTTTTCCCCAGTGCTCAGCAAATATTTTCTGAGTGCTGTTCCGTGCCAGGCACTGTACAAAGAACGGGGAGCCCCGCCTGCATGAAGCTTCGTCCTAGCAGCAGAGAAAAGAGATGGAGGCAGTTAGGACAGCCCTTGGGTGTCACGGGGCGCAGAGATACAATAAGGCCTCTGCAGAATTCAGGGGTGCCGCTCAGTCAGGGTGGCACCCCACAAGGCCCTGGAAGGGCTGGCAAGCTAGGAAAGAGGACCAACCTCTTCTGGGGAAGGGGCAGTGCTGGCAAGCAAGAGAGAGAGAGAGAGCATTTGGGAAACTTGACAGGATGCTGTCACCTATAGCACGTGTTGGCAGTTCGTGGCAACTTTGTTTCCCGCAAAGACACAGGCGACAGTTTAGAAGAACATTTTACAGCTCTGCCCTGTTGCCTTCTAACTTTAGTAGATGCCAAGTCCATGAGATTGGGGTGAAATCCACCCCTCATGACTATTACCCCTATTAAGCACGTGCAAAGAAAAAACCGAGACCAGCAAACTTAGCAAACGTCCGTCAGCATCATTTGCAGCAAAGCACCTTCATCATCTTTCAGCTGTCATACCCTAAGCTGCCACATACCATTACTGCCGAGTGCCACGGAAGGTGTGCAGACGTCACCAAGGCTGTCTGGCGTGGTGTCTATCCCTTTTGTCCTTCCGAACCATATGTCAGTGAGCCTGTTAACAGATGGTCTTCCTGTTCATCCTCTCCTGTCTTGTCTCGTGTCTGTGAGGGCCCCTCTTGTGTCTGTCTCACTGCGTACAAGCAGGCAGCTTTGTTAACAGAGAGCTGCCCCTGTTGACAAAGGCACACGTGAAGAGCCCTGGACTTGGCATCAGTTTTAGGTGGAAAGAAAATAGCTTTGGATTCCCAGTCCTCGTAATCATCACCCACGGTGCAGGAAAGGCCGGTGTGACTTTGTAGCAACTCAGCCACATCTCCTCTGCCAGCTGCCCAGGTCTTACTTTGGTCAGTTGTAGGCCATGAAAACACTGCACCATAGAAACCAGTAGTGTGATGATGTTGAGAGGCACGTGGCCGGTGTTGACTCATGGCATAAATGCACATCAGAAGTCACATGAAAAGCGAATGTGTTGGGTGCACTTTGCTGTTTGTAAAGCGGGTACATGGTGGGTGATGGGGTACACGCAGGCCAGTTCTACACTGCCTCGGTAGAGGCCAGCAGCACCTTTACTGACTTACCTTAGCCAGCAGGGGGTCCGATCCATGGACTTTGGAAACGCAGGACCCTGTTGAAAGCCTGCCTCTTTCCTAAGTTAGCTGTGTGGCTAGGGCAGCTTAAAACTGTCAAGAATGCTATTTTAGGAAGGATTCAGGTCTGGTCTGTGCAGAAGGGGTACTTTACATAGGCCGGGAGACCATTCAAGCCCACAGTACTGTCTCTACCTGGTTGTCTTCCTTCTAAAGTGGAACATTCGCCCCATGTATGACTTACCACACAAACCGAGCTAGTGTGTCTTCTAGATTGCTTGCCATAGGGTGCGGCAGGGACAGTGAGCATAGCGTAGCGGTAAGCTGGGAGGACCTTCTTTTCCGGTCAGGCTGGTTTGCAGTCTATATTACCTGTCTGTGGCTTTTCCCCCTATCTGGTTGTTTGTCAGGGATCTGATTCCCAGTCCCTTACTCCCCACTTGCCAAATGGCTGCATCCTGGGGTCTTGAGTGGCCCCCAGGGGCTTGGGGTTAAGGGCTGGGCATCAGAGGCCCTGCAGAGCCCCACCTCTCCCCTCTCTCTGGAGTGCTCCAGACCAGAGCATGCCGAAAGCATTACTCTCTTAAAGATTTAGGTGAGGTCCCTTCTGCAGTACGCAGATGACTTTTCCAGAACTTTCTGAGCTGCCATGGGTCCACCCTAAGAGGCGAAGAAACTGGGTTCTAGGTCTTTCATAATTGGCTGGCCAGGGTCATCAAGGTTAATGAATTTCACGAGCGAGTGATTATTTACTTCCAAGACTTTGGAATGCCATACCTCTGGGACGTTTTGGCTCTTTGGTAGGGATGTGATTTGTAGGATGGAAGAAAAGAGGCAGAGACTGTATGCTTGAAACTGCTCTTGGCTTCCTTCACTGGCTGCCAGCTTGCCTGAAGATAACTCTCTTGCCCCTGGTATTTTGGTTATGACTGTGGAAAGTGCCTCACTGTGCCTGTGGAGCCTGACCTGTCCCTTGAGGCTGAGCCAACCACCCCGCCCACCCGCACTCTGCTCAGATAGCCTTTCCAGCTGTTGCTCAGCTGCTTGGTTACATAATCCCGATTGGGAAATGTTAGGATTTGCTCCAGACCAGAGGTCAGCCGAAATGCTCGACCTTAGGCGTGGATTTCTGCTGGTTAATCTGATTGTTTGCTAACCGATCCCTGTTCTCATAAAGGATTGCAGAATTTGAAATGACAAAGCAATCATGATTTCCTTTTCAGCTGCTAAGTGCATCCTTGCTCAAGGAGTGAACTGAGAAGGGCTTAGTTCTATCCCAATCTTATCACTGATGCTAAGTTGTAACAGCAGAAATCCCTCCACGCTCAGAAAGGCCCTGTGGAAGGACAGCAGGGAGCTCAGACCGTCTTGTTCCTCTCTGTGTGCCTGTGATCCCCTCTTCCGTCTTAATTCCCATGACATCATATAGTGGCTCTTAACCTGTGACGGAGGGTGACCCCTCTGAGGGGGGATGGGACAAAGGATCCTCACACAGATATCCTGCACATCAGATATTTACATTATGATTCATAACAGTAGCAAAATTACAGCTATGAAGTAGCAATGAAATAAATTTTGTGGTGTGTGCGCACGTGTTCTACTGCAACATGGGAGGGTGTATTAAGGGGTTGCAGCATTAGGAAGGTTGAGAACCATGGTTGTAGGGTGCTTTGTTGCAACTGGACTGTAGACTGATGTCAGGGGTGGCCACATTGGCTTCTGTCCTTTCCATGTCCAGCACTGGCATGCTGAGATCTAGTCACAGCACCCAGCCAAGGGCAGGATGTCAGAATGCACTGAACATATTGGTGGGCTGAGCTCCGGCAGTGTAGAGTGAAGCAGATGGGATGTTTTTACTGCCTGGAGCAGAAGACTGACAAAAGCCACAGAAGCACCGGTAACAAGGAGCACAGTGAGCCGAGCCCAAGCCAGTGCCTGCTCCAGCACTGAGCCAGTGTGCCCCCTCCAACACTGGGTTACTGTACCCCCTCTAGCACTGTGCCAGTGCCCCCCTCCAGCACTGAGTCACTGTTCCCCCTCCAGCACTGGGCCACTGTCCCCCCTCTAGCACTGAGTCACTGTCCCCCTCCAGCACTCACAGCCGAGCAGTGCACACCATCACAGGCTCTTCCACAGTTTCATGGTGGAAGTCAGCAGATCAGCTGTACAATGTGGGGCTGAGAGGACATAGGACCTTGATGCTTTCAGTTTTGCTAGTGGCAAAGGGGAGTGGGAGTCCAGGGAGGGTAGAAGGGGCCTAGTGTTGGGGCCCTGGGCCCAGCCTGCCTGAACATCAGGAACACCAGAGAAGGACCAGTGTCACTAGACCCTCCTGGGACTCTGAATATCAGGTTCCAGGGCTGACCAGGCTGGGGAAGGAGGGAGAACGTTGCTCGTCCCTTGGCTTGTCTTTCATAGCCGTCCCAAGAGTAGGGACCAAAGCTGTGTTGACTTCACTGGGATTCTTGAAGGCTTTGACATTTAATTTTTAACTGCAGATGCACATCTGGTTAAACTTACGTATCAGCCATTCCTCAGCCCCCAGTACAAGCTGTATGCGTGGTGGTGAGCCTCACATCGCCAGACCATTTCATCTCGCAGAACCAAAACTCTGCTCCCCTGTCCCGGCACCCCAGGCCCTGGTGTCTGCTAGTCTCCTTCCTGATTCTGTGGATCTGACCGCTGGGATCATGACGCCCGGGACACACAGAATAGAATTTGCCTCTTAGTGAACAGCCTGTTTCCCCAACAGAATGTCCTTCTCTTGATGGCCTCATCAGTAGCCTCGGCCTCCTTCCTTAAGGCTGAATGGTTACCACAAATGCCAACTATGAGAACTCTGCAAAGGTGACGATTGTGCTACAAGCTCTGTGCTGCTGGGTCTCTGTAGCTGTGTGCACGTAACATGTGCTCTGCTGCATACAGATATAAGGGACATGATTATTGCATTGTTTTCCCATGCATCTTTCAGTTTGGTTCACAGAATACCAACAAGTGACTTGGCGGTATTTCTCTTTAGGGTAGCTGTGAAGTTCTCAGTGCGTGCATAGCTAGAAACTAGTGGTGAGGTGTATCTGAGACCTGGAGACTAGGCCTTCCACTTTGTCTCTGTCTGTGTGTCTGTCTCTCCCTGTGTTTGCATGCGCACACGAGTGTGCTCTTGCACCCACATGCGTGTACATTTACCAGTTCATGTATGTATATGTGGAGGCCAGAGGCTGATGTCAAGTGTCTTCCTGTATTGCTTTCCACCTTATTTTTGAGAGTAGGGTCTTCCTCTGAACCAGGAACTTACAGTCTTGGCTACTCTGGCTGGCCACTGAGCTCTGGAGCTCCCCATACCCTTCCAAATCTTGTCACCTCCCTTTTGTCCCAAGCAACCAAGCCTGGAACACCTGTCAAGGATGCTGAAGAAGAAATTCTGAAGTCATTCTAAGGCAACCTCACCCAGCCTCTAGCTACTCCAACCCTAGATGTGGAAGGTTCTTTACAAAGTGGCTACAAGAACTGGCAGGCTCACTGTTAAATACTGTTTGGTAGGTCTTCCTGGTCCCTCCTTATCCACTGGCAAGCATTTGTTGTCATGGTAACAGATCTACTCCCAAGCAGGCTTTCTAATAGCATAGAAGGGGACTTGACACTTCTTCCTGAGGTTGTTGCTAATTATCTTCTAAAAAAATAATGTCTGGTTATTTATTGGAAACATTTTAATGGCCCTGGTTCTATCTTTTTTTTGGGGGGGGGATGACTTTGAAGTCCGTGTCCTTTGGGGGGTCACTTAGAAGTCTGTCAGCCTCATGTCTCTAAAAGACCAGATTCTCTGTGTTGTGTTGCCCTCATTTTTCTTTTTCTTTCTTCTTTCTTTCTTTCTTTCTTTCTTTCTTTCTTTCTTTCTTTCTTTC
>OU015748.1:87164156-87198546 GCA_907169655.1 Acomys percivali
TTCTTTCTTTCTTTCTTTCTTTCTTTCTTTCTTTCTTTCTTTCTTTCTTTTGCTGTGCATGTTCTTTTAGGAAGAACTGTTACTCTTTTGTTAATACTTTGCTCTTAGTAGGTATGTAAATACTTACCTTTAATTAAAAGGCAGGCAGAGTAGCCCGTGTCAAGTATTTGTAATGAGGTTAGCTGTTAGGTGTGCACATTTTCAGTGACCTTTGCTCTCAGAGCCAGGCCTTACATCCTTAGGGTCTCAAAATCCTGCCTCCCTTGGTCTTCCCACATCCAGCGTTCCCAGAAATTGGCAGAGCATATCGGCTGATGAAATACTCAGCCCCCTTCCCATTACAGTGTGGTTATGGTCGCCGTCACAAGGGAGCTGGTTAGGAACACTGACCCTCATGCCCCCCTCCAGCCTGACTCCTGAGGAGTGGCAATCTCTATGCACATTGAAGTCTTTAATACTGTTCTGTGACTTTGGGGCTAGGGCTGTCAGCCCAGGGGAAGCAGCCTTGCACTGTTTCTGCATTTGTGCAGACCCTACGCCAGCCACCTATACCTCTGTTTGTCGTTGGGTCCTCCAGATGCAGCCATTTCTGCCTGATAATAATTAACACGAAACTCGCTTGTCATCCTCACTCTCGTCTGTGTTTAACACAAATTAACAAACAAATAATCAGTCCAAGTAGATGAGGTTTTTTAATTTGTTTGTTTTTTGGTTTTTTGTTTTGTTTTGTTTTGCATAGACCCTAATCTTTCCCCAGGGCAGAGGCAGGAAGCAGTAGGACTCCCTGACAGTACAGCTGTTGGCAGCCACCCCCCACACCACACAGTGGTCATAAATTAGACCCAACTGGTCTCAAGTGTAGGGGTCAGGCCATGACCTTGACAAGGCAGCACAGGCCTTACTGTTAGCCTGGTTGGTGTGCTTCCTCTCAGAACTCCAGGCCAGCCTGTCTACCCTCAATCTCAGTGCTTCTGGCAGCTTCCTGTCCTGTAATTAATTGATGGCCGAGCAATAGCTTTAAATCATTCTCTGATAGCTGTTCTCCTGGTTTGCATCCTGTTAGGAGAACAGGTCTCTGAGTGGGTGTGGGGGGAAGGATGCAAGCAGACGGAGAGGCGGAAGAGGAGGGTAGTGTGACTCCTGGAGAGGACCAGCCTCTAACTGCTCCATGTTCACGGGAATCAATCCGGTCGGGAGACACTTTAGGGACTGAGGATTGAGTTTTTCTAACCTGTGTGGCGGACCCACCTTAAACTTTGTAAGATCTTATTCACCGAACCAATACATTTTAAAGGGTTTTTATTTTTATTACTCTTATTTACATCTTCACAAGTGCGCACATGCGTGTCCCTGTGTCTGTGCACTTGTGTGCAGGTCACCGTGGAGGTCAGAGGATGCTCTGGAGCTTGAGTGGCAGGCGGTTGTGAGCCACTAGATGTGGGTGCTGGGAACTGACCTCAGGTCTGTAAGGTCAGTACTTGCTCTTAGGGCCTAGCAGTCTAGACAGCTCCTGTCACTGTCCTGTCACTGTCACCGTCATCTTCATCATCGTCGTTGCCACTGCTGTCGCTGCCGCTGCCATCATTATCATCATCATCATCATCGAGAGAGAGAGACAGTCTCAGTATGCAGTCCTCTTTAGCCTGAAACTTACTGTCTAGCCCAGGCTGTCCTTGGATTCACAGAAATTCATCTGCCTTTGCCTCCTGAGTGCAGGCTTCAGATTATATTTTTAAGTAATAATGAAGTCTCTTATATAGTAACTTAAGATGGGATATATATGGATGCATGTGTGTGTGTGTGCGCATGTGCACTCATCCAAGTCTGATACCACCCTAAAGGCAAAGATGGAATGCGCTGGTTAGCATGGGTGTCAAAGAGGTTTTAAAAAAAATTTCTCAGGCTAGCTTTTTTCTTTTTTCTTTTCTTTTCTTTTTAAAATTCCCTTTTGACCTTGAGACTCTTCTTGGAACAGGAAACTGAAACCGGTTTTAAGCCCTGGTGTTGGAAGGGAGGAGAGGACGGGGTGGGCTGTCGAGGACACTGCACAATGCTTTCACTTGCCTGTGCATCGTGCATACCTCATGTGCTGCATGGTGCGGGCCAGTCTTTGTACCTGCCTGTCAGCATTGGTAAAAGCAGGTGGTGGCCACAAAGGAGTACAGTGAGATTTGTATTAATATTATTTCATGTGTGTGTATGTGCATGTCGCTTGAGGCGGGGCATGGGGGCACTGGGTGTCTACATCTCTTGCTCTCTGCTGAGGTTTTTGAAACAAGGTCTCTTACTTACTGAGCCTGAAGCTTGCCGTGTTGGCTGGGTTGACTTGCCAGAGAGCCCCAGGTACCTACTCCTTTGTATGTGCCGATGCTGGGCTACAGACATACACCATCGTGCCTGGCTCTTTAAAGTGTGTGCACCAGGGAGTCAGACTCAGGACCTCTTTGCTTGCACATGCATTCCTACCAACCCAGCCATCTGCTCTACAGACAGTAGACTGTCACATCGCAAGCACTCAATAGACAGTAAGTCTAGTAAGCTAGGTGAGAGATGACAAAGGTTTACACACTCTGCCTAGGTCAGGGATGTAACAGAGGCTCCTTAAACAAGCAAGGTTGCTTTTAGCCAGGAACACAGGAATGTGACCTGGTTTCAGGGGCCCATGTTGTCACAGGGTGTGAACGTGTGAGCTCTTCACTGATCCCAAATTCTCATTTGGATCACACATCTTGTAGCTACCTTCTAAATGACTTATCTGCTCTGACATGCCATGAAGGCTGCTTGGGAGAGAAACCCAGAGCTGGCTACTGTGTGCCTCCCCGACAGTTAACGTTCTGGCAACTAAGAAAAGGACATGTGGTTCCTGCATCAGGCCACATCTGCTGTGCTGGCTGAGCTGGCGTCCTCAAGTCTCCCTCGCCTGGCTCCAAGAGGAGCTAGCTCCTTTCTGTGCCCATGTGGCAGAGGCTGACCATGCATGACATTGAGGGGTTCATGGTAGCAGATGTCAGGGAGCCTGCAGCACTTCCTGGGTGACCTCCTCACAGGGTTTGCAGCTGAGGAGGCAGCCCCTTGTATGGCCATGCTTGCTTCTGTCCTGGTTTCCCACGGTGTGAGCTTGTCCGTGGCTCCCTGTTTCTGTAATAACCATCCTTGCTTTGCTTTTAGACAGCAACAGAGAAAGCAGAATATTGGTCTTTGTGGCTGCCAGTACCACACATGCCAAAATCTCGTGCTTGTTGGTCTGAAGGCACCAGATGGTGGTGGGACTGTGTGGTTTTGTTTTCTGAAAAGTTGTGAAGTAGGAGACACAGAAGTGAGGGGGGGCAGCTCAAAAATTGTCATCTGACAACAGCTTGTAGGATCTTCCAGCCTGTGTGGGGGCACAATGGTGCCTTCAAGAAACAGGCGCTGCCCCTTCCTAGCATTTGCTGGCTGCACAGTGCTAGCTGTCCCCTAGTCACCAGCTGGGTTCCTCATCCACACTCAGCTATGTACAGTTGCTGAATAACAGTTGTTTTTTTTTTTTAATAAAAAACGGGAAATTCCACATGTGTCTCTCCTTGAAAACTGAAACAGTTCCTTAGGAGCCCCATTGTGGTCAACAGGAAGTGGCAGTTCCTGTGTGAGGGGCTGTAATGATTTATTTTTGAAAACCTGTTTTAAGTTGGTTTTTTTTTTTCTCCTTTTTTTAAAGTTTTGACCTAAGGGACCTTTCTCTGTAAGTTAAAAACATACTCCTGAGTCCTCTGCCCTCATTTCCTCAGCATGAGACTCTGGCTGTTGCAGGAACATTCTGGAGTCACAGCGTACATAGAAGAGCTTGGGTAGCTTTAAAGCTACCGTGGGGGCTGATCTGGGCATTGGGCACACTGCAGAGACTCACGCATGGCTGCTGAGAGGAGCCTGTGGTCTAAGGTAGAGGGCGCAAGATCTGTAATGCAGAGCACTCGAAGCTGCCTCTTCCTTTCTTTCTCCTCCCTGGAACCAAGGGTACCGTCTGATCCATCTTTGCCCAGGTTTGCACCTAGCCATCGCTGGGATAAAAAATATAGCGGCAGCTGAATCCCGAAGAAACGTAGCTCATTACTCAGTTGCTCTTAAAGTCATGAGTGCACACACTGACCTTTAACGATGAAAACCCTGGTCCCTTGATAGGAAACCAGGGAAGGGCCTCTGGAGGACATGGAGCAGTTTCCCCACGTAAGAGAAACTGCAGGGAAGGAAGAGGTTCTCTGGAACGACCAGGCGCTGCCCCACAACCTCGGGCAGGAGTGTGGTGCTGGGGTGGCAAGCAGCTGCCAGTCTGTTGCTGCATGGCACCTTCTGGCTTCAGAGTCACCATGAAAATCCATCACTGTCAACCTGTGGGGATGAGATAGTCATTGTCAGAGCGGGGACTTCACATCGTAGCACAGTAATTTGGATTAAGGTACATTTCCTAATGCCGTCTCACGGTCGCTCTGGCTTCCACCGGGGAGAGGGGTTACCCAGCCTGGTTTGGAGGTCATCACTGGTGCTTTATCCAGCCTCTGGCAGCAGGTGTGCCTACCACCAGCTGAGGTCCGGCTGGGCTCCTTGTGTGGAGCACCACAGTCGCCCTTATAGATTGTTGTTTGGAAGCCATTTTTCTGTGTCTAGTCATTCTGCCACCTTTAGATTTTTGTCCCTTGTACTCAGTCTTTTTGCTGCTCGAGTTCAGGCTCACAGATGCCATTCTGTGGCATCCTTAACTCTCTCTATGAAAACCTTTCACTCGCTGTATGGCGAAAGACACCAGAAAGGGATCAGGAAATGGGGTTGGGGGGTGGGGGTGGGGGAGGGGGAAGAGCACCCAACTTCACGGTCAAATCTGATGCTCGCTCTTCAAATGAGTTTATGTATACGTGTGTGTGTGTGTGTGTGTGTGTGCGCGCGCGTGTGTGCACATGTGTGTGCTCAGACATGTTTCAGCCAAGGCAAGAGCTGGCCTCCAGGCATCCCCTTGGGTGGCAGATGGTACACCCAGCCATGCCCTGCCTGCCCAGCCAGAGTGGCAGCTGATGCATGCTGAGACAGCCTCTGTGGTGTAGCACTGGCCTTTAGTTGCTGCCAAGGTGACGAGACACCTGACATTTTGAATCTCTGGTGCTCTCTGAGAGAGAGAAAGAGAGAGAGAGAGAGAGAGAGAGAGAGAGAGAGAGAGAGAGAGAGAGTGTGTGTGTGTGTGTGTGTGTGTGTGTGTGTGTGTGTATTTTGAAAATATTACAGTTTGCCGGGCCCGAACGGCTCATGTGTCCCACGGCAGTCTCAGCATTTTATTTCAGTAGGAGCTTTTCCTTTTCCTTCTTGGCTGGAGGGAAGCTGGTGATGTAATGGTTTGGCGCTCTGCAATATAAAAATGTGAACAGCCAAGGAGATAAAAGGGCCGGGATTCTTGCAAAGCTGGCTAGCTGAGGGCAGCCACCTGCCTGTTTAGAAGGCTAGAGCAGATTGACCACGGTAGCTCTGGATGCTGCCAGACAATCTCTGTGGATGCGTGGCTCCACAGAATGATTCTGGCTTTCACAGAAACCAGCCCTGTGATGTCCACCTCCCTTCCTTGTCCAGGCTTTTCAGTTCCTTAGAGAAGGAGCTTCACGCCCTTGAAGTCCTGTATTACATGCCAGAGGAGATAGGTTTCTCACATGTTGGCCACTGCCTTGTGATGGACACTCAGCAGCCTGACCAGAGCCAATTGCCCTGTCTTCCCCGTTCCGAGGACTTGGCGTTTATTGTTGTAGCAGAACTCTGCGTAATTGGCCCCCAGTGTAGCTAGTTCACCTTATTTTCTCTATAAAATACACCATTGCTGCCCTTTCTGCCCTCAAAGCTTGGGGACTTCGCTAGTGTGCCTCAGCTTCTCCTACCCGAGTTACAGGCGTAATGAAGAGTCCCAAACTCCCAAACCTGAACGTTGCCAGTTGTTCAGTAACTGACATGGAAGGTACAGAAGAAGTCTTGGGAATATTTGGGAATATGGTGTAAAGATCAAGATTTCTTTCTTCTACAAAATAAGTGGAGCATTTAGAAAGATATACTTAAAGCAAGTTCCTTTCAGAAACAATTGTCATTAAAGTGTGGACGAGGCAATGGTTAAGGGGGGTTAGTTAGGGCTAAGGACAGAACTCAGTGGCAGAGGGGCTTGAAAACCATGCATGAGGGCCCAGGGTTCAATTGCATACACACACACACACACGCACGCACGCACGCACACACAGACACACAGACAGACACACACACACACACACACAGGAAACTTGTAGAAGTTTAGGTTATTCAAGATTTTTTTTGAGGGGGAGGGAGTTCAAGACAGGGTTTCTCTGTGTGGCCTTGGCTGTCCTGGACTCACTTTATAGACCAGGCTGACCTTGAACTCATAATGATCCGCCTGCCTCTGCCTCCCGAGTGCGGGGATTAAAGACGTGAACCACCACCACCCGGCTCTATTCAAGATGTTTTGCAAGAGACACAGATTAGAAATTATAGCTGATACTAGAGTGTGAGAGAGTCAAAATAACATTGAAACAGCAGTAGGCAGCATACTGCTTTTTGCTTTATTTTTAAAAGAATACAATAGTCAGCATTTAAGTTGAAACAAGCCAGACCCTTACCAACTAATGGTTGGTAATGGGAGGGAGGGGCTCTGAAGCGCTTCCTCCTTCTCTGCTTTTTCTCCCAGCTTAGTTAGGATATATGGGGCAATTTAGTGCCCAGAGTGGGGATCTAGCCCTGTGAAGAATACTTTGGAAACCCCGTGGCCACAGGGCCTGATTGAGGAGCCTCTAAGAAACCCCCAGGCTCCTGGAGGTCAGTGGGGATGGACACTGTTCCCCTCAACAAGTACACTTCTGTGTGGGTGAAACAGATTTGGGGGGAAGATTTCTGGTGAGGTATGTCACAGGTGGCCTTGCACTCCGGCCTGGTGTTTTTTGGGGTGTGCGATAGCCATGTACCAGGCACCCTACCTCTCTTAGAGCTTTTGAAGTACATCGCCAAGGAAGGATCCTGCCTGGGTGACGGGTGGGCTCCTGCTGCCGCATGCAGTGATGGTCCCCATGTAGTGCCCCCGCTGGGTTGGGTTTGCTAAGGTAGCCCCCATACGGCCCCTCCTCCCCCTTTCACTTATGTTTTTGAGACAGAGATTCTGTGTGTAGCCCTGGCTGTCCTGGAACTTGTTCTGTAGACTAGGCTGGCCTTGAACTCACAGAGACCCACCTGTCTGCCTTTCAAGTGCTGGGGTTAAAGGCATGTGCCACTACCACCCACCGGGAACCTGAAACCTCTTTCTTATCCCCCACCCACTCCCAAGATTTTGGGCCCTAAATAGACAGACCTTGTCCAACTTCATGGAGGGTGAGTCTCTGCTGACTTAGACCCTGCCCACCATGGACTCCTGTGCCTCTTTCACAATTATTTGGCTTTTCCCGATATTTTGTAGAGAATGCCAGCCATGCGTTTTTAAGTTAATGTTTCTTTATTGGCAAGTGGGTTGTTTGCTTCTTTTCAGAAAGCAAGTGACCTATCACTTCTGTGCTCTTGGAGCTGGTGATGTACTTACTGGCTTTCGTGGCCTGGTGATGAGAGATGGTGGGAGGGACATTTCTGGTTGTCAAGGAGGAGATGGGCAAGTGCTGCAGGCATCTCATGGACAGGCCCAGGATGCTATGAACACCCCCTGATGCTCAGGGCATAAGAATGACCATGTGGGGGCCTGGATTGATGGCTCAAAGGTTAAGAGCACCAACTGCTCCTCCAGAGGACCTGAGTTCAATTCCCAGGAACCATATGGTGGCTCACAACCATCTATGATGAGATCTAGTACCCTCTTCTGGTATGCTGGCTCACATGCAGGCTGACTAGTATACAAATAATAAATAAATGAATAAATGAATAAATAAATAAATAAATAAATAAATATTTTTAAAAAAATAGTATGGGGTCGCCTAGTATGCATGAAGGCCCTGAGCGTGGTTCCCGAACTGAAGTGTATTCATACATGCCTGTAATCCCAGCGTTTAGAAAGTGGACGTGAAAGGATTAGGAGTTGAAGGTCATCTTTGATTACTTAGCAAGTTTGAGTCTAGCCTGGGCTACAGGAGATCCTGTCTTAAAAGAAAAGATGAGTGGGAGGCTGTTCTGAATGATAAATAATAATCCAGGCCAGAGAGGAGAGATTATGCTCTGAGGAACTGCCCTATCCCCAGCCCTGCTCCTGGGAGGTTCCAGACACTGGTCTCCTGTCTAGCAGGCTCCTAATTAGCCTTCCCACAGCATGAGCCTCTGGCAGGACAGCCAAAACACACAGTAACTTACTGTGCCCTCACGCTTCAGCCAGAGCAGTTCCTAATTCTTTCTACTCCTCGGCTTTTCCCTGCCCCACTGCAGAATCCAGCCTGACAAAAATGGTTTTCAGTCCTCGCCGGCCACCTGCCCACACTGCAGGCCCAGGCCTCCTGCCCGTGCAGCCCCTGCTGTGCTGGGAGATGGAGGCGCCTGCAAATGAGGCATCTCGGAGGGATGCAACAATGCCACTTGATAGACACCACCTTTCTAGTGGCCTTAGCCACATGGACTACTGTTTGGAGGAAGGAACAGTGGCTCCGTGGCCTTTGCCCTCGGTTTCCTTCCCACCCTCTGAGAAGTAGCTGTAAACAATTTGTATTCTGTCTGTGATGTTAACTGCTCCTCTTTGTCCACAGTTGGGGATGTCTGCAGCTTGTCATGGCAGGAAGAAGCCTTGTGAGATCAGTCAAACAAAGCCGGGGTTGGGCCTTGGCTATTCTGCTTAGCTGCTGGATGGCCTATTAGCAGGCGCTGCTGAGGTGCAAGGAGGGTGCCTTCCTCCTAGGGTTGCTGCGAATGTGCCCTGGTCCTGTGTGTGTGTGTGTGTGTGTGTGTGAGAGAGAGAGGGAGGGAGGGAGGGAGGGAGGGAGGGAAGGAGGGAGAGAGAGAGAGAGAGAGAGAGAGAGAGAGAGAGAGAGAGAAAGTATATTTGTGTGTGAGTATGTATGAGTGTGCCCTGGACTACTCTGTGTTTGTGTGCATGCACGCACATACATCTGTGCTATGTGTAAACATGCTTGTAAAACTATGTGGAGACCAGAGATCAATAATGGCTTCTCTATTTTCAATTAATTAATTAATTAATTAGTTCATTAATCAGAGATAGGGTCTTTTACTGAGCTTAGTGTTCATTGGTTGCCTAAACTGGCTAGCCACTGACCTCAGAACCCTGACTCTGCCTCCCGAGCCCTGTGTCACTTACAGGTACGCGTCACTTCTGGCATAGATTCTGGGGAATCAAACTCGAGTCCTCATGCTTGTACAGCACCCACTTTCTGACCCAATTCCAGGTTTCAGTTCACTTCCTTTACTTTGCACAGTGACCGGTTTCGTCAGGACTTGCCTTGGATGCACATCGCTCATATCTGGTATTCTTTATTTTTGTTTTTGCTTCTCCTGTTTCCCTGGTCTTCATCCCACATCCTGAATAAGACTCAGCAGTTTCTTTCATGGCCCCTTTCCCACTTTGTACCATTTTATTCATAACTCCAGTGTGAGCACTTACCCTCGGCATCCGTCTCTTCATCCTTTCTCTCTAGGGTAGATCCTTGTTCAGGGCTGCTTTGGGGACCCCCATCCCCCAAAATATGGCAAGGTTCCTGATCATTACTGCGCATGAATGGGGGCTCTTTAGACATTTGAGTCACTACAGCAGCGGACCGTCGGGGTGAGCCCTCGTCCAAGAACACTGGCATTGTTAAAAGGAGAGAGAAGTTCACAGTGGCACAGAAGAGAGGTGCAATGCTGTACATATGTCTCACGGGGTACAAAGACCGAGGAGCAGCAGGGTTGCCTGTCCCCGGAGGCAAGGCCTTGGAGTAATGCTACTTACTGTCAGTCACCCAGGGGTGGCCAGAGCCACCAGGACAAGAAAGAGCCAGAGAAGAGATTTCCCTTGTGGGTTGCTGGGCCGCAGAGAGCGCTTGGCCCTGCTAATACCTTGAGCTCAGAAGTTACCTCCAGCACTGTGAGGATTGTATTCTGGTTGTTGGAAGCCAGCAGTCTTGGTGCCTTTTTGTTATGCAGCCGGAGGAAGCTAATACCATACTCAGCGAGCACTTGTGGAATCTGTGAGCCTTCATGTGTAAAACATTAATTCTTCCATAGTCCACAGATGTGTTCTTGATTTTTTTTCCCCCTGTTGTCCATCATCATGGGCTCATTTTGTGCCATTTGGATATATATTTGCCTGTTACGAGAGAAGGCTCCAATGTGCCACATAGAAAGAGCTGAGATTTGGACCATAAAGACTTTTTATTGGACTCTGTTTCATTCCCTCATTTCTAAGACATAGAGCCAAATCAAAGTGGCTTTACAAATAGAGGTATGTACGTATGCCCTAGTAAAAAATGGAGCGCAGGTTCAGAGAGAAGGCAGGCTCAGTGCATAGCTGGCTGGAGAAGAGTGGCCGGAGACTGTGCCGTGTAATCACTGCTGTAGGCAGAGGAACCTCACGCCAAGAGGAGCAGCCCCAGAGCCATGGTGCACTGACGGCAGTGGCTGCGCGCTCTGTGTCCTTGTTTGGCTCTTCCGGGTTTCCTTTAGATCTCTACAGCCTTTCTTTCTTTATTTCTTTCTCGTCCTTGAATCAGCCATTGTGGAGAAGAAAGGACTTAGACTAGACGTTTTAAGCGTGGACACGAGAGTCCACTCTCGGGACCCCAAGATGTACCCTTCACAACGCTTACCTGTCTTTGATAGATATAGTAATGCATTCTAACAATGTCTGTACCCGAATCCCCAGCACCTGCGAATATTGGAAAATATGCAGGTCTGATTCCATTACGGATTTCGTGACAGGAAGATTGTCCTGTAATTGGGCCCAAGATAATGACAAAGCTTCCTTATAAGAAAGAAGGGCAAAGAGAGAGAAGAGACACAGGTGACCGTGTCTCACACACCTCTGGCTCTAAAGGGGGAAAGTGACTCCTAGGGTCAAGGGACACTGGCAGCCTTGAGAATGCGGTAAGGGCAGGACATGGGTCTCCAGAGCAAACACAACTGTGCTAGTGCCTGAGGCTAGCCCAGTGATGGCTGTTGTGGTCGTCTAATCCCTAGAACCATAGGATGACATGAGTCTTTGTTGGAAGACACCGATTTTGTTACTTTATGGCAAACTAGTATGTCCCAGATTGACACCGGAGTTGTCTCATTTCAACATTTTGTAATAAATGTATTCATGAAGCCAGCGAAGTGCTTGCCAGGCAAGTGTGGACCCCAGCGGTCAGAGTTCAGGCCCCAGAACCCATGTAGAAATGCTGAGTATGATGTCATGTACCTGTCATCCCGATGCCGAGGACAGGGAGATGAGAGGATCCCTGCACCTCGCTGGCCAGCCAGCCTTCTAGCCAAACTTGTGAGCTCCTGGATTGTGTACACACACACACACACACACACACACACACACACACACACACACACACACACACACACACACACACACACACACACACACACACACACGTTCCTAGGGAATAAAGAAAAAACCAAACCAATTGTTGGTCCAGTCTCCAATGATAAATAATCCCTCGTTCAAAGAGTAATGTCTTGTCCACCCTTGAAGGTGGCCAGGTGCCTAAAGCAGCCACTTGTGATTCCATAAATACCCCATTGTCAGCCTGGCCCCCTTCCAGATGGCGTCTCTGTCTCTGTAGCTCCAGCCAGTTTCCTTCAATTCAAACCTGCTGGTTGGTTTTTTTTTTTTTTTTTTTTTTTGGTCTCAGCAAAGGCCAGGAAAGCATCAGTTGTTGCTAAGCACTTACACAGATAGATCTATTTTTAGGGTGACCCATAATGCTGGGATCAGCAACAATGGGTTCTGGGGTTCACAAGGAATGTCATCTGCCTCCTGCCCCTGTGCCAGTTACAGAGAGAGAGAGAGAGAGAGAGAGATGCTGCCAGTAGGATGGTTTCTTATGTTTCTTCATTTCCTGCCTTTCTGGGGCTTCCTGTGCTGAGGCACAGTGGTGGGCACGGGCATTATGTTCAGAAGCTGCTGCTTCCGGAAGGCCCTGGGGATGAAATAAATGTATGCAAAGTATCAGGAAGGCACTGAACTAACAGGACAGAAAAATGGGAGGGGGGGCGACTTCCAGCACCTAATTCTACCTCAAGGAAATGAAGTGTAGGTTAGCCCTGAATGTCAGAGTCTAGACATCCAAGCACCAATGATAATCCTAGAGTCAAGAAGCCAACTTTGAGAGCTGGCGGAACAAACCCTCATCACCAATGCTAGTCGGTAGCCGAGGACTTTGGGTTCCCCGGGCTCTGCTCCTTTCCATGTCTCTATCCGCATGACGATGACTCGTAGCTGACTGTGGCTGAGTGCACCAACCTTGAAGACTCGGTCTGTAACCTTGAACATCCTGCTTAAAGTACTTCCTTCTGTCTGTGAAACAGGCATGGCAACGTTATCAACACACTTGAGAATATCGTGAAGATCAGATGATTTAATATGTGGAAAATACTTAGGCCAGCACTTAGAAATTCTAAGCAGCACCCAAGTGACACATAATTCTATTTTTAAATAGCTGTGTTGTATTCCGTTGTGTCTGTGTCCTATGGTTCATTTAACTAGATCATTATAGTGGGATTTTTTTTTAATGGGATTTTTTTTATAATGGGATTTTTTGATGTTGTAAACATTTCAATCATTGTCCTCATAGGTAAGGATTCGCCATTTTTCTTAATTATTTCCTTGGGTTAAATTCTTAGTATTAGGGTTGCTGGGTCCAAGACTGTGTTATTTTTAGGGCTGGTTTCCCCCAGAAAAGCCTTCCTTAGAGTGGTGAATTAGTGAGCCAATATCCTTGTGTGGCCACATTATTAACTTTAATCAAATGAAAGCTCAGGGAAAGGATCTTTTTTTCTGGGGATAAAACGTTCCTCATTCCTCACCTTTGTTCATGAGCAGTAAAAATTCTGAAAAACCGGCAGATGGGAAGACAGGTGGAGCCTGTGAGAATAGCGCCGTCTAGTGGTGGTCCCTGGAAATGCAAAAACACTTTGTAGAATGGCAGGGTTTTTTTTAGGGGCGGTTGAGGTGGGTGGGCAGTGACGAAAATGATGCAGAGTCTCCTGTATCCCACGCTGGCCTTGAACTTGGCATATAGTTGAAAATGACTTCGAATTTTTGATTCTCCAGCCTCCATCCCTGGAGTGCTAGGACTACATAGGTGTGTGCCACTATGGCAGTTTCACGGAGCCCAAAGTCTTCATAATACTCTAGGCAAGTACTTGTTTAACTGACCTACATCCTCAGTCCCCAGAGGCACCCGTTAGATGCCAGGCCAGCCTCAAGATTACATTTGCTTCCTGCTGGAGCTTTTACAGTGCTGGTTAGCAGAAAAGTGTGAGTTTTATTCTTCAGGGAAAACCTGACGGTATTTTCAGTACTAAGTCTGAGTGTAGTAGGAGGATCCCACTACTGGCTCTCAGTGTGTCCAGACCAAGGGCTTGCTAGCTGACAATACACAGGACAGCCCCACAACAAGTGTCCATAGTATTATTACCAGAGGCTCCAACTGAGAAGACTGGATGAGGCCCCTGAAAAAGTAGCCTTTTGGGGACAAAATGGTATATAGAAATACTAATTTTTTAAGACAGGCTGGCCCATAGCTCACAGGTTCTGCTGGCTTCCGCCTCCCAAGTAGGAATGTTACTTATTGTTCATTCATTGGCTTGTTCGTTCGTTCATTCATTCATTCATTCATTCAGGGTTAGTGTCAGCTGTCTATGAACTCACAATAGACCACTTGCCTTATCCTCCCGAGTCTTGAGAGCAAACGGCTTGTGCCACCACACCCAGCTGAATCATTACTCTTTGGTAGCCACTGTTTTATTGTTATCTGCTTATAGAGAGCTCTTAGTTTGGAAAATAAAATGGAAAACAAGGGGAACTGAACCAGCAGGCAAACATTTCTGCAGAGAGAACAAAAAAATATGTAACACAGAGAGGACAAAAGAACATGTAACACATATAATGCCGTGTGTTTTCATAAGCCTGGTGACTTGGTTAAACCTGCCATAAATTCCTGTGGCTTGCTCTTGAGGGTTTTGTTGGTTAGGAAACACTGTTTTATTTGACACTTTCCCCACTTTCACAAACTACACGTTTGTGCTTTCCTAACAGTTTTGACTGTGCCTTCCGGGGTCCATATGCAGTTCTGATCTGAGGCTGCAATTTGTTCTCCACACACCTCAGTAAATACTGACTCGAGAAACTTTCCAGCAGCGGGGAGGAATAGAGCTTCAGAATTGATCTTACGTAGGAAGGGTGGGCCTGAAGGGACGTGACGGCGAGCATCTCAGGAAAATCAAACCAGGCCTTAGCTTCCTCCTCATTTGCTGAACCCTGAGATCTCAGTCACCAGTGTTCAATTAAAAATATTCCGTGACTTCACTTTGCTGTAGTTTTACTGGATAATTACTCGTACCCTGAAACAATGGGCTAGCGTGGCGCTTAACTATCCCAAGACAAGCCTGGGGATTGTCTGGGCAGATGGGGTTGGATGGGGCTCTTCAATCTTTCCTGGTCAGATACTACGTTGGTTATCTTTTATGAGAAGTATTTGTGTGTGTGTGTGTGTGTGTGTGTGTGTGTGTGTGTGTGTGTGTGTGTCTCAACAATTTCCAGGAGTCCTTTCCCTCCCTCCACCATGTATTGAATTCAGGTCACCAGCCTTGATCTCTGTCTCACAACCAACAGTACAAAATGAACAGGGAAGCTTAGCTTAGAAACAGTTACATAGGATATTTGTTGTTGTTGTTGTTGTTGTTGGGTTATTCTCCCCCCACCACCCCCACCCCTGGACACAGGGTTTCTCTGTGTAGCCTTGACTGTCCTGGACTAACTTTGTAGACCAGGCTGGCCTTGAACTCACAGCGATTCGCCTACCTCTGCCTCCCAAGTGCTGGGATTAAAGGCATGCACCACCACCACCAGGCTACATAGGATTACAGTAAGAGTAACCTTAATTCTGGTGATATGCAAACATGTGCATTTGCATATGCATGCACACACAATGAGAAGTTCTGAAGGCAGTGGCTTGGGCTCAGTGACTTGGCTGCCATGATACCTGGCCTGTGTTTGGTCTTGGACTCCTGCTCATCCACTGTCCCTCAACTGGTCCTCTTTTGCTTTTCCAGGTGGTACCCGGGAGATCGGCTCAGCTCTCACCAGAATGTGCATGCGGCACAGAAGCATCGAGGCCAAGCTGAGGCAGTTCTCCAGGTGAGGAGCATCCTCTGCCCCTGTTCCGGAGGGCTAGGCCAGGGGTGCAGTGACGTGGCATTCCTCGCTTTCCAGCACCCGTCTCCCAGTAGTACTACGGTCCCTATAACCTGTTAACCTGTTCTTTCTCCTACTGCTCATTCACTGAGTAATCTGGGTATCTGCTGTGTGCTAGGGATGGGGCTAGTGCTGGGGTCTCAGTGAAGAGCCAGCCCTGCCCTCAGGGGCCTGCAATTGCCTTCAGATCACTCATGTGTCCCACTCCCCCCCCCACCCCCACACTGGTCTCCTTATCGCCCACCAGTTGTGGAGATGGTACACACTGCTGAGGTCCCCTCCCCACAGGAACGTCCTGGGAGGAGTCAGATATGCCTGCCCTACTGCCCACATGCTGACTGCAGAACCACCAGAAGGGAGCAGTGCCTGTTATCAGGCATCCAGCGTAGGGTGAAATGGCAGTGGCTGGCTTGGGGACTTGGAGTCACCAGTCAAATACAGATAGCCCTTGTGTCCTGAGCAGATCATCATAATCTTCCTGCCATTCTCTTGGAGGGGCTGCACAGAGTACAGGGGTGCATCCTGGCATCTCTTCCCCACCACCGATTAGAAACTGGCACTTGCAGCTTGAGAATGTTCCGGCTCGCTTCCATCTTTTTTGAGACAGGGTCTCACTAGATACCTCTGGCTGGCCTGGAACTCACTGGGTGGACCAGGTTGGCCTGGGAACTCACAGAGATCCACCTGCCTCTGCATCTCAGTTGCTGGGATCAATGGTGTAAAGGCAGGTGCCATCACCCCAGCTTATACTTGTAACTCCTTAATAGTCATCAAAAGTCATCTTGAGACCAAGGCCTTTCTGAAGCTGGAACTTCTGAGGCAGTGGTGGTTCATTATGCTGCCTTTATTTGATTCAAGGAAATGATTTGACCACTAAGTGTAAATCCACTGTAGCATTGTAGCATCTTGCTGTGTAATTTAGGCTGCCCTCAAACTGCGGATCCTTGAGTTTCATCCCTGAAGTCCTAGAATTGGTTACAGGGAGCGCTACCACACCCACCGTGCCCAACAGTTTAATCTCTCCTTTCCTTTATCTTTTGGCCAAAGCGCTTTGATTGATTGCCTGATAAACCCACTGCAAGAACAGATGGAGGAGTGGAAGAAAGTGGCCAACCAGCTGGACAAGGACCACGCAAAAGGTACAGCAAGAGGCCCAGAGCATGGCAGCCGTGGCTGTTGCTGTGGCAGGTGCCACAGGCCTGGTGCCACTGGCTTTCTGAGTCACCAAGCTAGCTCAGAGCCCTTTCTGTCTTTCCTTTGTCTTGTAGGCATTTCAGCTTCAGGGGATGTGGGGTCTCAAGTGTTCTCGCTGCAAGACTGGGTGCTGTTTGTCTGGCATGGAGCCCCTGTCTGGGTGCTCTGTGATTTCTGCGGTCACGGAATTTAACTTGAACTGCAGTGGTGGGTTCAGTGCCAAGCACGCATACTTAGAACATCCCTAAAGGCCTGGACCCCCATGACATGGACAGACATCGGGTCACCTGCTTTTACTGGCCATTCTCTTTACGTATTGTGTTGGGCACAAGTCTTTGTGGACTGTTTTCAGTCAGTCATGGGGGTTCTCAATGGCATGAGATGGAGCTGCGGTGTTACCTGCGGAGGAAAGAGCTCAGATAACTGCCCAGTGATGGCATGTTGTGTTCCTGTCACACAGGCCTATAGGATGGTGGCTTAGTAAGGCCTTGTGCCTACATTAGATCAGTCTGGTTCTGGTTCTTTGGTGGGTTGCTTTTGAGATGGCGGTCTCACTGCATTGTCTAGGCAGCTCCTGAACTCCTGAGCTCAAATGATTCTCCTGCCTCGGCCTTCCAAAGTTGTGCCATAGCAACAGGCTAATTCTGAGGTTCTCTACTTACTGGGTGTCTTATCTACTAACACAGGAACTAACATGGTCCCACTACAAAAGACAGGACAGTGAAGACAGCCTGTGTTCTGGGAGTGTGGACACACCATGTAAAGCGGCTCCCGAGGCGAGGCAGGGCTGCTTTCTGGTCCCAGGAATAGCTGCTTTTGCTTACTTTAGGCTCAAAAGTGAAGATTAGTCCACACGCTCAGGTGCTGCCTATAGCCACTGGGGACTTGCATCCATCCAGATCACTCATCCTTGTTGCTCAGGCACCCAGAGTCATTGGGTGCCCCCTGTGTTCCACGTCTGTGTGCTCATTGGTGCCACGGAACACATGGGGATGCATCTCGATGTCTTTAGGTGCTTGTCCTCTGCAGCTGGCGATAGGCTCTAGGGGGCATGCACACTCTTTTTTTTTTTTTTTTTTTTTTTAAACTGAGCCATATTACTGAAGGACGTCAGCTTGAGTGGAGCATTTGGATGCAATGATGACGTCAGATAATGAAGGCTGTGTGCACGGAGGAGTTAAAGTTGTGAGCCGCCATGTAGGTGCTGGGAATTCACCCTGGGTCCTCTGGAAGAGCAGCTAAATGCTTTTATTTGCTGAACCATGTTTGCAGTCTGTGGTCTAGGTCCTGTGTTTGAAACGGTACTTAAGTATTCGGCTTCTCACGTGCCATCAAGGACGTGGGCAAATCAAGAGGACTTATTTTACCACAGCGTGTTCAGCAGGTCTTTGGTTGTCATCTCCGGAGCGCTCACCTGTCCGGCCACAGTTTCAGCTGGTGAAAGAGAGTAGAAGTGTCTGGCTGTTTCTTTCATGTGGAATGAGAATTGGTAGTTTACGTCTGATTTGTTCACTAGGGGCATGGCAGTGCTAACTATGAAAAAGACATGAAAACTGATGTGTAAGGCTTGTCTACAGGCGATTTTTCTGAGCCCCATCATAGGGAGAGAGTAGCCAGAGTTCTACTTGACCTTTTCCAGTAAGGCAAAGTCCCTTGATTGACACCCAGTATTTCCCTTCCTGTCCATCCCAAGTACATGCAGAGAAACACCCTTTTTCCTTAACTCCATTCCCAATGAAACAGACAGCTTGGGCTCGAGGACAAATTTAGACCCTTTGTCAGTCTCTGAGTGTCTGTGAGGTGGCCTCTGTCCTGACAGGCTACAGGGGCTCAGAGTACCAACCTCTTCAGGCACAATGAGACAGTCAGTGGCCTCATGTGCTACACATCCCCTCATCTCAGGGTGTGGAAGAGACCAGGCCCATTACTGTCCTAGGGGGCATGGACATCACAGGGAGGGTCAGGCTGGGGCGTCGGGGAGGGGGAGGGAGCAAGTTCCATGGTGGTGTAGTCAGCACAATAGGTTGAGGAATTAGAAAGCAGAGTCCCATTTGAAGGGCATCCTGTCGCGGGGCAGTGAATGCAGGCCACTGGTGAGCTAGATAGTGAGGGAGCCCTTCAGAGAGGCCGTGAAGGGGGGAGAAAGTCAGACAAGAACGGAAAGCCGCCAAGAGTAGATCCACACCTCAGCACTCCCTGCACAGGCTCCCTGCTCCACCAAGAGTATTTGCAGGAATACATACACTGTGTGTATTAATTGAAACAGTCCCCACTGGCATCTTTTCTTGGTGTAGGCAGGACAGGGAAAGGCTGCAGTGTGCTTCCTTGCTTGTCACGTAAACAGCTCCTTTTGTTGTGAAATGTCACTGTGACTTTTATCGCTGTGCGTTTGGAGATAGCTGTTCCCGGTGTGTCTGAGATTGTGCTTTCTAGGATATGGATTGAGCAGAGTGGTAAAATGATTCAATATTCTGCTTTCTCTTAGAATATAAGAAAGCTCGCCAAGAGATAAAAAAGAAGTCCTCCGACACGTTGAAGCTGCAGAAGAAGGCAAAAAAAGGTAATTGAAAAGTCTGTGGTGATGCTGTAACTTTGAGAGTCAGGGAACGTGTGCGCATATGTGAGCCTGAACCAGAAGCTGTGTGATTCATAGGCCTTCTTAGATAGTGTCGGCCTGGAGAAGGATGGAGCAAGCCCCGCCCACCTGGATTAAAATTGTTTTTTTTTTTTTTTTTCAATTACTTTATTATTTTATGTGTATTGGTGTTGTGCCTTCATGTACATCTGTGCACCACATGTGGGTATGGTACCCATGGAGACCAGAAGAGGGCATTAGATCCCCTGGAACTGTAGTTTACAGACAGGTGTGAGCTGCCATGTCGGTGCTGGGAATCGAACCCAGGTCCTATGGAAGAGCAGGCAGTGCTCTTAACTGCTGAGCCATCTTTCAGTCCCTGCACTAAAGCTCTTAAAAGTGCAGGACATGGATGAGTGCTAAGCCCCTGTCAGGTAGGTAGTCTGTGTGTTTCCCCTACCTCTGTCTTCAAAATCAGGCAGTTTTTCACCTACTGTGCTTTGTGATAATAATAAAAGTTCTTGGGAGCCCTGAGATAGAGCAGAGGAGCTTTTATGCAAATGCTCTATAGCCATTATTGCAGAAACGATGTCCTCTTCCTCCATCTTTCACAGCCTACAACTCTGGAATCTTCTACTGAGTCTTCTGAGTGCAGTGGCTGCAGTGGGAGCCTAGAGACTTAGTATTTGC
Source organism: Acomys percivali (assembly GCA_907169655.1). Taxonomy (NCBI): domain Eukaryota; kingdom Metazoa; phylum Chordata; class Mammalia; order Rodentia; family Muridae; genus Acomys; species Acomys percivali. Next base: position 87,183,989 of record OU015748.1, read on the forward strand.
TGTGTATAGGATTTTTTTTTTTTAAGTGCATTCATAAGGGTGGAGTGTAAGCATTCACCACCAAGGGAAGCCAGGCCCATGTCCACTGCCTCTTCCCTACCCCTGTCTCCAGGTCACCACGGCAAACCAATGCCCGTGCCACATTCAGAAGCCATCTTTACCTCTCCAGATTGGCTGGGAAGAGAAAAGGGCTAGCTGCGTCTACTTCGAAAGCATGCGTGCCATTTCCCGGAGTCTGAAAATACGGGAAATGGCGCCCGAGCAGGCGAAAGCAGCCGTTCTTGTTACCCCTTGGCTGTTGATGATGTTGCTATTTCTCAACTGATGAAATGGGACTCTTCTGACAGATAGTGAGCTTAAGCTTTGTTCAAGGCAACCTTTGTAGGGAGAGAACCCCAGCCCCCAATTTCCTCTTTGCTCGACAAGCAGTAATTTGGAATGAAAATATTCCAAGAAGTGAGCTTGGTGGAGGCCAGGGGTAGGTGGTGATTGTTAGAGCTTTATAAGCTTTTGCTTTTTTTTGGGGGGGGGGATGGCTCTTTCCCTTCAGTTCTCACGAATACCCTACGCCCATTTCAAGAAGAGTGCAGTGCGTTTTCAGAGACACTCAGATTTTCTGTCCTTTTCAGCTGCTGCAGTTTGCCTGAGATGTGTGTTGCAGGGCTTGTGTGTCTCAACTTCACACTCCCTCTCGGGTGGGTACCCGGGAGCTGGCATTTGACAAGCAATAGGGCTTGTAGTCTGCATCAGTTTCACGAGTCTACAGGGAAACATGGATGAAGCTGCCACCACATTCCATCCGTCTGAGGCTCCCAAAAGAACAGACTGTCCTCCTGGCTGGCAGCTCTGAAGTCAGAGTGAAAATGGGCATGAAGAGGTGGTCGAGGTTCAGTGCTTAGGCTTAGAGAAGGTTTGGGGAGCCTGTTGAAAAGGATAAAGGAAGAAGTTGCTGTTTCCCCTCAGCTCTTGAGAAGTCTCTTGTCAGAGGCCTCAAGTTCCCAGATGTAGAGACAATCTATTTTATCTAAGCCCTGCATGGAGCTGAGAGGGTTTCGCCTGTCACTCAAAGTCCCCGGTGTTGTCCAATTAGCAGAATTTGGACTTCTGGGTACAGCCTGATGGCTTGGTCACAGTACACCATTAGAGGAAGCTGTGGCAATTAGACCAGCCTGGTGCCGGTGCAGGCTGCCTGGACATTAATGAGCTGCACATTGAGGCTACAGAGTATGTTTGGGGCGGGGAGGGGGGACTCAGAATGCTGGGCTGCACCAAACATGATCTGTGCCTGGCCTCGGGCCTTGGGAATAATTGGCAGCGGATGGTGAGCTTTCTTGGGGCATTTAGGCCTGAGGCTGAGAGTGGAGGTTCTAAGTACTGCCTTTGAATTCCTAACCTCATCCTCTTCTCCCGATCCTGAGCTGATGCCCTCAGAACCAGTGGGGCCAGCTATTTGCAGCATTCTGGGTGATTTCTAGTTACTTCAAGGACAATCAAAACATAGCTTGATTTATTTATCATCCCCCCCTCCCTAAATACCTAAGAATCTCTTTAGACTTCCAGTTGTATGGTTGAGGGTGGTACAGCCTTCCAGAAGGCCCTAGGGTCACCATCCTGTTGAGATCTTGGGGTACTCTCCTAGGAGGTGTCTGGCTGGAGAACAGGATGGGAAAGCCATCGTTTGAGGGTGGGGGTGGGGAGGGGCATCTTAAGAGTTGTTTGGGGTTCTGTTTTTCAGCTTTCCATTACTTGTTTCTCAGAAACCGATCTGTGATCTGGGAATTCTCATGTTCCATCCAAAGACTGTGCCTTCGTGCTGATGAGCCTGGCAGTAGCCTCGTCTTTGGCAGAGGTAGACACTTCGTACAGGATATGGCTTGTAAACAACTTGGGTCTCCCACTTCTTACTCTGCAAACATAATCGTTTACCACATTTTAAAAATTCAGCTCTCTTTTTATTATGAGCTTGGTGATTATTAATCTAAAAGTATTTCAGTGTTTTCCGTCACAGACGCTGTAAGTGGCTTGCCTTCTGTTAGATCTTATTCCCATATCTTTTTACATGGACTTGGGATCTCCCCATCTATGGATAAATATACCAGGCCTTCTCACTCCCAAAGGCAGGCTTGGCAAGTGCTCACAAAGCCGGGAGTAGGGAACCAGAGAGAGAAGGCTTGGCCCTCACCTCTGAGAAGTTATGGTCTGAGGTGTACTCAGTCAAGGGCGTAGGGCAGAGAGGCAGCTTTAACAACAAGTGAAGGAGACCAGGCCACAGGAAGCTAAAGAAGTGGTGTGGAGCTGGCCCAGGGGCCTTGACCTCTGAGTGGGGTAACTTGGACACACTTCCTGCTCAACTGTGAAGTTAACAGGATCAGATACAGGGAGCTTTAAGCTGTTTACTTGCCTTTGTCATGTTAGTGTGTGAACCAGCATCCTTCCTTCTCGTTATTATTGTGTGTGTGTTTGTGTGTGTGTGTGTGTGTGTGTGTGTGTGTGCACGCGCACACACGGTTCTGAGTCAAACCCACAAGCAGGCAGGTTGTCTGCAACTCAGCTATATCACACAGCACATGTGTTTTTTTTGTTTTTTGTTTTGGTTTTTTGAGACAGGGTTTTCTCTGTGTAGTCTTGGCTGTCCTAGACTCACTTTGTAGACCAGGCTGGCCTCAAACTCAAAGTGATTGCCTCTGCCTCCCAAGTGCTGGGATTAAAGGTGTGCGCCACCACGCCCAGCTTGTGTGTGTTTAATTACAAAAAATAAAAATAGTAAAACCTTGGTTGAGAATGCAACTCAGTGGGAGAGCAGTTGGCTAGTACATGCAAGGCCCTGGTTCAGTTCTCCACACTACAAAACAACAAAATTAAAACCAAAATTATGGTGAATTCTTCTGTTCCTGTCTGTCACCACTCATGGTTTGTCTGGGACTTGATCTGAGAAAGAAAGTTGGAGTGTTGATGTTAGTTCTTTAAGTAGGCGAGTCTTGTTTGTTTGTTTTTGGGTTTTTTTGTTTGTTTCACCAGTATTTGAAAAAACCAAGGTTATAAGTGCTGGGGGTGGGGTAGGGTACACAGAATTCCACACCGTGTTTGCTTTTGAATTAAGAATGTAGGTTTCTCAATCTTTCCTTTTCATCCCACTGTGGTGTTAGAACTCTACAGCCCCTCCCTGCCAAGTTATGATAAATCACACGTGAAAAGTTTTCATGGTAAGGCCTCTCACTGGCCTCTTCTTCATTTGTAGTTTTCTCTGTCTCTTTAGCAAATTCTTACCCTGTAATGGTGAAAAATTATCAAGTAGGAAGGCAGGCTGCTTCTTGAGGGTGTGGGCCCAATCACTGGATCACTGGAATTGAAGCGTGCCAGCCAGTGGCTGTCGCACATGAGTGAGGGGTTAGGCAGGCACTGCTGGGACACTTGTTTGACGTTGTTTTCCTTTCTCTGTCATCAAATGTGTATCCCTCACTTCCTCACCTGCCAGTGGATGCCCAGGGCAAGTCTGCATCCCGAATCCCCCAGTGGCTGGCTACAGTGTGGTCCTTGCTGTGGGCTTTTAACTGTTGTTCAGACCTGTGCTAGCTATCCACGTTTTCCTGCTTGCTGAGAATAATCTCTTGTGCCTATTTAATTTTCTATAACTGTAAGTAATTGTGTGTGTGTGTGTGTGTGTATGTGTGTGTGTGTGTACACGCACCGGCACTTTAATAATTTTCTTGCTTAGGAATTTGGCCACTGACACTGTCAGTACTACATTCTATGAGATGTTGTGTCTTCGCAGTATTAGGCTCCCAGAAGAAAAAAAAATACCAAGTGCTTTAAAAGCATCCTTGCACAGGAAGTCAGTATATTTCTATACCCATGTATACGTACCTGAATAGATATGACCATATTTGTTGATTCCATATGCAAAACAAAAGTGACGCTAAATAACCACCTCAAAAAATTCTCAAGTCAGATTTGGCATTGCTCAGCTCGCAGAGTATCTACCCTCGTCTGTGCATACAGTAAGCTCGTTCTGAGACTTAGCATCTCAACGACAACAACAAAGACAGACGTATTTCTTACACTGGGAGTTTGTGAAGTGTTTCATTTCTAAGGCTTTGTATCTTTAAATTCAATTCTCAACGTGATCCTCTTGGTTGAATGTGAACCGCACTGTGAGTGATCATGATGATAAACTGTTTGGTTGCCGTCACTCGGTCTTGGGGAAGCGTGTCCGTGCGGCTCTCTTGCCTGAGTGTCCCGCTATTTTCTAAGCTCACAAGAAGTGTTTGTGTTGGAGTCTGTCATCTACAAACTCCGTCCATGTGGGTCTCCTTTGACACGTAGGGCTAGGATGGCCTGTCTTGTTGGGGACATAGTCTTGCCTCTTTATTAACTCGTGGAGTGGTTGGGCTAGTTATCCCCCGGTTTACAAACGGGCAGTCCTTTCCTGGTCTCAGTATTGTGGCTATGAAACCATACAGTAAACTGACTTTCACGTAGCCTTTGGAAAGGAGGAAGATACGACACAGCCTGACTTTTGCTTATTACAGTAAAAGTTTATATAACCATTTATCATTTCAGCTTCCATCTTTTGATGGCTTTTATAACTCCCCAGTGTTGTGCAGCCAACCCCACTATCTAGTTTCAGGACAGTTTTATCATTCCCACAGACACCTCATCTCTTTTCATTGTCACGCGTCACTGCCGCTCTCTCCCTGGCTTCCCAGTTCCTGTTCTCAGTCTCTTGGACCCCTTCTGGAGCGTCACAGGAACTGGCTCCCAGCACGGGGATCTCTGGATTGACTGTCAGGTTTTATAAGAGCCTCTGCAGCCAGGTGTAGTCAGTACATGGAGTAAACAACAGTCTGTTTGTTTCAGTTGATAAGAGGTAGGTTTGGAATGAGTGAAAAACCACACGTCCTTCTGGCTCTGTGCGGGGAGACTCTGCTCACTTGGACAGACGTCTCTGCAGCTCTTGTTAGTTTTCTGTCTTTTGTTAGGTCCTTGGGCAAAGCCATAGAGCTCTGTGTATAAGCTACAGTGTCTGTGGGCAGAGAGGCAAGGAGGGACCAAATTAGTTAAGGCATATTGGAATGTAATAACCTTTATTTCCAGAAGTTTTATGATAGCTAAAAGTTCTTGGGGTTGTTCAGTGGTAGAGCATTTACTTAACATACACTAGGCCTCACCCCTTTCCTCAAAATGCCATAATAAAGGGGAAAAAGCCTCAGTTTTTTTTTTTAAATTGAAAATCGATCCCACCCATACAATATAATCTGATTATGGTTTCCACTCCTCCCAGATCCTCCCCACCCAAATCCCCTCCCTCCCTCCCTCCCTCCCTCCCTCGCTCCCTCCCTCGCTCCCTCCCTCCTTCCCCCTCCCTCCCTTTCTCCCTCCCTCCTTCCTGCCCTCCCTCCCTCCTTCCTTTCCTCCTTCCTTTCCTTTCAAAATAGGGTTTCTCTGTGTAGCCTTGGCTGCCCTGGACTCTCTTTGTAGACCAAGCTGGCCTTGAACTCACAGAGATCCACCTGCCTCTGCCTCCTGAGTTGGGATTATGTACCACCATGCAAAACCCACCCCCCCCCATTAGAAAATAACCAGGCATCTTAAAAAAAAAAAAGATAAAATAAAAACAAAAAATAGGACAAACAAAAGAGCCAAAGAAAAAGCACAAGAAACAAATAAAAATGCAGAAATGCACACACTTGCACACCCATAAGAATACCTAAAGAACACAAAATGAGGAACCATTACAGAGGGAGGGGCACACATATTTTCTATACATATGGTTCTGTATGCATATGGCGCTCAAAGGAGACTTGGCTTGAGTTGAGCTGCGTTGCTCTTATGTGCTTCTGTGACTGCTCAACTCAGGGTTCTTCCTTTATCATGCTCCATCTTATTTTATAGAGACAGGGTCTCACTGAACTGCGCCGAGCTCTCGCTGAATCTCCCTGGGATTCACCTGCCTCTGCCCCCCACCCCTACCCCCATCCCGCACTCTGAGATTGCAGACGTGTGCTGCACTCCCAACTGCCTTGTGTACTTGACCATGGAGAGACCAATGAACAGCCTAGGTGAAGTGGTTAGCACTGGGGGTGGAGGAGGGTAGGAGAGTGGACACGAAGTCCCTGTGTCGTGTCCTGCCAACTTATCAACACATTCTCACATGCCAAGAGGGTCCCGGAAGCTTGTGGAGGGTCCCGGAAGCTTGCTTATGTAGGTGCGAATGAGCATCATTGCCTGAACTCTAACTCCTCCAGCCCTCCTTTCCTGAGATCAGAGTTAGAGCTGAGTGTTCCAACCTTCTCATGACGTGGCTGGGTTTTCTGGTCCCCTCAGTCAGTTTCCCACACCCCATTGGGTCACCTGTCATTTAGGAAATGCTCTGTGTTAGGAACTGGGATAAGTACCAGGTTAAGTATATGTTACCTCCTAAGAAATTACAGCCTTGTAACATCTTACACTGTGGTACCAGTGGTCCAGCTTGCTGTGGAGAGTGCGTTTTGTGTATAGGGAGACGGAATCTGGGCTTCCAGGAGGAGGCAGCGCCCAGCCAACCCGTGAGGGTGCCCCTGAGAAAGACGGGTGAGTGGATGAGCAGGGAATGTTCTTTCGAGAAACGGGGCACAGGGGAGCCTGCGGCTGGAAACTGGCCTTGGTGGGCATCGCAGCTTCATTCCTGTAGGCCTGATGGATGTCTGGGGTGACCGATGCCCTTCTGGAGGATGGCATGTGGTGCACACCTGTGACTCCAGCGTTTGAGAGGCGGGGAGGGTGGATCAGGAGCTAAGGTAGCCGTCCATTTGGTGCCCTGTGACACAAATACAGGTTAAAAAAAGAAAAGCAACTGTTAGTTTAGATGACGCAGAAACCTTCAGAATGAGAAACTGTGACGCCTTGGGCAGAGACTGCTTTTTTAGTGTTTTATTACGTAATCAGGTGTGACCTACTGGCTGTGGACTGGAGGGAGCCCTGTTAGATTATGTTTGCCTCCTCCGTGGGCTTTCCATGTAGCATTCCTTCTCATTTCTAGGCACGTCTTCTTGTTATCATCAAACCATCAAAGTGCACTGGGAGTGGGTGATGACTTGTACAGGATGGTAAGGGTGGATCTCTTTTGAGAGCATAGGCGTCAGGAGTAAGTGTCAGGATAAAGTTCATCGTTTATGTGTCAGGGTGGATGGCAAGTCAGTAGGATTGATTCTAGTGGCTTCTTCAGTATCTGTCTCAGGAAAAAGAAAAGACCCTTGGCCATTTTTGCTAGCACCCAGCAGCTGATCTGGCCTAGGTTATTCTTCTTCAAGGCCCCTTGCTACTCTGAGCTTCCTATGTCCTTTGTGGGCTGCAGCATGGGGGATGGGCAGTCCCAGGTAACACCAGACCGCCTGGCTTTGTGGGCTGGCTGCTTTGGTCCAGAGTGTTGAGTTCCTGATGTCATCAGGCACAGTGGTTGGGAGGCACAGTGGGTTTCTGACAGAGGAGGTAGAGCCCAACTAGTAACCTAACATTGTCGGTTGCGGTCCCCTGCAGGCCACAGTGTTCCAGTTTGCCTGTGGAAAACCTACTAATGCCTGCCTTGGTCTGCAGGCAGCAGGAGACTCTGCCACGCTAGGTGGAGCTTGAGCATAGGAGACCTCAAAGCCCCGCCCCCACAGTGGCACACTTCCTCCAGCAAGGCCACACCTCCTGATAGTGCCACTGCCCATTCAAGCACAGGAGTCTATGGGGGCCATACCTGTTCAGAGCACTACACATACTAATACTGCTACAACACGCACTGTGTATCGGGTATGACATGTGATCCAGAGGTGATATAAAGTATATGGGACAATGGCTGTCTAATCACTTTAGCTGGAGACATAGGGACTTAGGCATATACAGGTGGTGGTGGTGCTACAACCAGTATTCTGGGGATACCAAGAGACAGGTGTGGTGAAGTCCAGGATTTGTGGAGCTCAAAGATGTATCCTAAAATCAGTATATTCAACTGGGACTTGAAACAATTTATAATAATATATGTATGTATACACATGTATATAAATATTTAATATATATTATGTATAAAATAAATATAATTATATGGTGTGTTAGAGAATTTAAAGAAATAATCATTGTGTTTGGTATGATGCATCCTAAATAGAAATGCTCCTGCTGTAGCCATAATTAGAGCAATCTTCACAGCTTATACTTATATACTTATTTTAGAATGCTATAATTTTAAAGTCCTCTAATTATAACATAATACATATTTAAAATAGGTTCACTGTAATCATAGAGTAATATATATATGTATATATATATATTTACCAACTCGATCATATACTCACTTTGCTTTCTTAGATACATTATTTTTAAAGCATATTTTTTCTTTATCCTTTTTTTTCTCCTTTTTTTTTTTTCTTTTGAGATAAGGTCTCAATGTGTAACTCAGGTTGACTTAAATTCACCATCTTTTGGCCTTCGACCTTTGCGTGCTAGGATTACAGGCCCACACCAACACACCGGGAACAAAAGGCTGTTATTAATTACAACTAGACACATGCATTACAACTTGTGACAGGAAGTAAAGAGGCAGTTTTATTTTAGGATTATAGACTTTTTTCTTCTTTTCATATGTTTGTGGGGGGCGTTGTGCACATATGCATGCATGTATACAGGTACATGTGTATGTAGAGACTAGAGGTTGACTTCGGGACTCTTTCTGATTGCTCCTACTCTTTTGAAGTAGGGTCCTCGGTCAATCACAGAGCTAGTCCATTTGGTTTGTCTCACTAGACTGCTTGCCCAGGATCCCGTCTCCACTTTCTCAGGATGGGACTAGAAGTGGATTGGTAAACACACTCGCCATTGATGTGGCCTACTGGGGATTTGAACACTGATTTTCTTGCTTGTGCAACAAGCACTTTAATCCAGGAACCATCTCCCCATCCCTAGTCTGTTACTTAAAGGTTTTCTTCTCTAGAAGCTGGAGAGATGGGTCAGCAGAGGCCATGGGCTCTGTTTCCAGCACCCACAAGGCAGCTCACATCAGTCACCAGTAACAGTAACTCTGCTTCCAGGGGTTCTGAAGCCCTCTTCTGGCAGAAATGGGTACTGCACATGTATGGCAAAATCCTCATATACATACAACTAAAATAAGTGAATCTTTAAAATATTAAAAATCGATTTTTTTTCCCTGTAATCAGAACATTCCCAAGTATGATTGGTCAAAAACCACACATAGATCTGCACTCTCTTCCAGCATGCTCTGGCTCTTCCCAACCCCCTCCCCCACTCCCAAGGTACGAACATTCTGCTCTGATGTGTTCTGTTATTAAGACAGCATAGAAGAGGCTGAGCGACTAGGGATGGGCCGCTGCATCCCTGCCCTGGGCTGCATCATCCTACAGCCTAGAGCAGAAGAGCCAGTGTTCACGAGCCCCAGAGCCTGGCTGTCAATGGGCTGTATGATGGCCATACTCAGCATGCATGGGTCTGTTCACCCAGCTCAGCATTTCACTGTTAAGACCAGTAGTTCAGGAGGTTGTGTGTATGGCTTGTGCCTTTCATGCGGAATGAAGAAATTAAAGACGTGGTAGATTCTGGAGGGATAGGGAGTGACTTAAGTGGAAGACTGGGTGAGTGTGTCACCCCAAGACTATTAGAAGTTTCTCACAAAGCAGGTTTGGTGCATAAGGTGACTGTTGGGTGGCGGCCACATATGTTCTTAGCTCCTCTGCATTGTATACATTTTATATACCTTGTGTTGCGTACTTTCTTGAGCTAGCGAGGGTTATTTATATACAGAATTGTGTATTGAGCTAGCTGCTCATCCAAAGCATTTTCAGGAGTGGGCTTTGACTGTATCTGATTTTCCCATAATACACTAATTTAGAACTTCCCTGTACAAATAGCTCTTCCTTACTAAAATGTAGCTGCTTTTCTCTAAGACTTTGACTAACTCTAGAGTTTTATGAAGTTCTGTTAAGCTTATTGGTCCAGACTCAGCTTCCTCTTTGGCTTACGAGAGAAAGTATAGGATAATATTCTTACAGCCGAGGCAGGCTTGCCCGGCCTTGTCATCCTCTGCATCAAATGATGTGGTACATCTACTGTTTTATGTGTTGTTCATAAGGAGGCAGCTATGACAATTGGTCCAACAGTTTCCTACACGGCAGTTGAACTCCTCATAACAGCCTGAGACCACGGACAGAGAGGCTAGCTGAGCGCTGAGGGAGTTGGGCTATGTGGTCCTTATCCCCAGTCTCTACCATGGATGAAACCTTTAACTTCTCTTAAGCTTTGACCTCCTCATCAATATGAACAGCTGGGATAAACGCTGAAGCCTCTTCCACTTGCATCTGTTTCTAAAGTTATGAAGTGAGTACTTAGGGAGCACTTGCTGTATGCACATGTAGTACCCTGAGGGCTATCAGGGGAAAGCCAAACCGTTGCCCTGAAGGAGCTTAGACATTTCTCTGGCTTGGGTGTGACAAAAGCCTATTTGCTGAAAGCCCAGCATGGAAGCTTAAGAGCTGGTGTCCCCATCAACGGGTCGTACCACACCATCTGCTCCTCTGCACTTGGTACCTGCCTGTCATGTTTATCTCCTAGTGCAGCAGAAGGCCAAATATTCTTGGTCTCCTGGCCACATAGGCAGCTGGAGAAGATGCAACTGGCATGTAAATGAGTGGATATGACTGTGTTCTAATAAAGCTTTATTTACACAGACAGCTATTCCCATCCCACACTTGTTTAATTTCTTCCTACCCTGTCTGAAATGGTAAAATGTTGTCTGGATAAGTAGGGTCTGGTGGTGTGGCCAAAGAAGTAAATAATAGGGATCTGCTGAGTATAGCTTTGTCCTTCATTTTGTCACCAGCAAAGACCTGAGGACAGACCTCGGGTTACCACGCTCCTCCTACAGGAAGTGCATTAGAGTCCTCCATTAGGAAGTTAGACAAACTGCCAAGGATTGTCAAGTCCTCGGTCCAGGAGCTGAATATAACCCACCTTTGTCTTCAGGGACTGAAACCTCTGCTCTGAACAGAGGCTCTTTGATTGAGGTGGACCTGACAAAGCCAGCCTGCATCCATTTTTGGAAACATCCCTAGCTTCTCACCTTGGTCCTCATCCCAAGCCTCTTCCAGACTCTCTAAAGAAAAGAACGCTGTTGCTGTGTGTCCCGAGGGTGTGCTGGCACAGGGCCTCTGCAGGGTCGTACAAGGCAAGGATGCAAGCCAGGAAGTCATCCCAGGGGATGCTCCTTGGTCACTAATCAGCCATACAAATAAGCCCTTCAGATGTTAGAAATTGGAAGTAGATGCTCCTAGAGCAGCAGCCGCTTTCAGTCTTTTGGGAGCCATGACTTGGTGTTTTTAAGTCCTGGAAACGGGGTGCCTTCACCTCTAGTAAGGGCCTCAGAGAAGGGAGTATTGTTCTAGAGGCTGACCTTGTGACCTCTGCTCTGCTCACAGGGAGAGGTGACATTCAGCCTCAGTTGGACAGCGCCCTCCAGGACGTCAGTGATAAGTATCTCCTGTTGGAAGAGACAGAAAAGCAGGCCGTGCGCAGAGCGCTGATTGAAGAACGTGGTCGGTTCTGCACCTTCGTCTCTATGCTGCGGCCAGTGATTGTAAGTCGATGGAAACTTCTAGAAGGTTTGGACCATGTAGCATGGAGGCCCCCCATCCCCTCACCCACCCACCCCCCGTCCCTGGCCACCTACTGCTGTCAGGAATCACCGTGGTGTCCTTGGGGAGCTGAGTTGCTTACATCCACGCGGCCTGCCTTCTGCTCACAGTTCTCAGCAGCACATCTCCTACTGGTTTTTTCCACTGATTGAAGGAGCTTTAGCGTCCCTGGGCACAGCAGCACAAGCCCTTAATCCCAGCGCTTTGGGGGAGATGACACAAGGGGAATGCTGTGAATTTTAGGCAAGCCGGGCTTGTATTGTACGTCCTAGGCTACCTACAGCTACAGAGTGAGACGCGTTTTCAACACTCCCATCTCAGAAAACAAACAAGCAAACAAACACACAGACAATGTATTCTAAAGTGGAGGTGCAGGTCGGCAGCACCAGTCGGCTGGATATGAACGAACATTCTGAGGTGTACTGTAGAGTAGACCCACAGTATCTAAAACTCTAAGCCCGGCACCCCATGCATCTGTGTCCTAAGCCCCCAGGAAGCACCTCAGTGGAGAAGCTCCCTCCTAATGTCTAAGTAAATCATGTGTATGCTGTGACTTGGGTTTGCAGTAGCCATCCCTGGAGGCTGCCAGAAGGCTCCACCCCAGGGGAATTCTCAAATTTGAGTTGTTCCCTCGGTCTGTACCGGGGCCTGCAGGTGATGGAAATGTTTGTAGTCCTTGCTGCCATCCCACTTGCCAGTTACTAAGATGGGGCAGGGGGGCAAGAGAGGTGATAGTTAACTCTGTTGAACATACTTGGACTGTCAAAAAGATCTGCACCCAAGTAACCCTAAGACATCAGTCATCAAGGGCTACCTGAGCCCATGGAAGGGCCCCTGAAAACACTATGGGCAGACCAGGAACTCTGTAGGCCTAGAAGTGCCCAGGCACTCTGAGGATGCTCTGTGTCCCTCCACTGTCCCCAGCACACAGGTCACTTCATTACTACCTTTTCCCTTTTTCTTTCCAAAAAGAAAGTGCACATGTCACCTGCAGCTTAAATTCCTGTCACAGACACCTTTCTGAAAGGTTGAAAGGTTATGCATTCAGTGACCCACACAAAAGTAGTTGGAACAAGACAATGAGGGACTCCACACGGTGACGCGCACAAATTGCTTCCCTCCAGGAGGAAGAGATTTCCATGTTAGGGGAGATTACCCACCTTCAGACCATCTCGGAAGACCTGAAGAGCTTGACCATGGACCCTCACAAGCTGCCCTCCTCAAGTGAACAGGTAGGAAGTGTGGACCAGATGGTCAGGGACAAGTCAGAGATACTGAATTCAGGGCTCTGGTCGTCCTTGTGGCATCCTCCCTATCTGAGACTTTACCCGTCTGTCACCATGTTCTTGCATTCTCACATGTGCCAGTCACTGGCGAGCCGCTGGGTTGTGCTCTGTTAACATCCTTTCTGGTCCTCTCTGCCCATGAAATCAGCCAATTCAAGCCAGATTAAGAGTATGAAAGCTCTCGGGCGGGTTCGCTGGTCCCAGGGAATGAGGCCAGGGAAGTCGCCATGCAGACAGGGAGATGGGGGCTGGGGGAGGGGGGGAGAAAGAAAAAAAGAGGGTATATTATTGGGTGAAGGGAGACGGAGAGAAAGAGAGACCACCCAAAATGTCTATTATGTAGGGAAGAGCCTCTGGGGGAGGGGGAAGCCCAGCCCCTGGGCTGAAAAGTTCCGGGCAGAGGGCAGGGGTATGTTTGACAGATAGGGACTGAGGGATGCTGGGAGAATCCAGAGGCCAGGTCTGCTTTGATTATGTTAAATAGGCTCCTCAGCCGCTTGTCCTGAGTCTAAAACCCAACATGAACCACCTTAGTTCACCTTCATTCACTATTAGGCCCATTTTGTACGGAATGATGCTGAGGTGCTGAGACATGAAGGCACTTAACCAAGGCCACCACTCTTAATAAGTGACAAGTCAAGGATTTGAGTCAGGCGATCCATGACCGACCTGGTCCTGTGCTCACCCACTCTGCAGGCATGAGCTATCAAAGGAAGCTGGCGGCATGTCAGTCTGTTGTCACGGTTTGCAATCCTCTCTGGAGCTGATGGGGTCGTTCATGAGAGCCTTTGTCATCTGGGGCCAAGATGACATATTTTAAAATGCTTTACTCACTTGGTATATGTGACATTAATACTGTGTCAAGTGGGCAGAGCATGTTTAGGGGAACAATTGATGAATCATACGCTGGTCTGAGCCCTTTGCGTGCAGTTCTTACTGTCTGCATGGACAGCCAGCTCAGAAAGATCCATTTGGAAGCTTTGTGGTTTTCTGTCTATGAAATTTTTCTATTAGACTCGAGTATGCGTTGACTCAATAAGTAGACGTTCGTGGAGTGCCTCTTAAAATGAGCAAGAGGTGGACTTTACTCTCAATGGCTCTTTGTCATGAGGGAGACACACAGAAATAATTGTGATGCAATGGCTTACTCTTGATTCTGTGAGGTTCTTGTGCTTCTAGCCCTGGCCAAACAGGGTGCAGGTGATGGCTGAACATCAAGTGGTTAAAGTGCGGCCAGCGGGCCCCAAAACCATTATTGTCTTTCCGGAGCTGCAGGCTGAAAATCCTGCTGATTTTAGCCTATGGTAAAAATAGCTTTGAGGAGCTGCTAATCCACCGTTGTAATTATCTCTTCCTCCTGGTATCTCATGCTAGTCCTGTTTTAGGTCCCCTCCTCCCCCTCATCCCCTCACCCCTCCCCCTCACCCCCTCACCCCCTCCGTTAACTCTAGTTCTTTTTCTTGTCTCAGCACTGTGGCATGGAGGGACAGGTTGTGTGGCTTGTCAGCTGAAACATGCCTTTTCTCTTCTAATTCTACACCTGTGAGGGTAGCATTGTGATTTCACTGTGTGTGTGTGTGTGTGTGTGTGTGTGTGTGTGTGTGTGTGTGTGTGT
>OU015748.1:87198556-87249993 GCA_907169655.1 Acomys percivali
TGTGTGTGTGTGTGTGTGTGTGTGTGTGTGTGTGTGTGTGTGTGTGTATGAAGCCCTTCTCCTCCGTCCGTCCCTTACCCAGATGCTCTGTCCCTTCAGGTGATCTTGGACTTGAAAGGGTCTGACTACAGCTGGTCGTATCAGACGCCACCCTCTTCTCCCAGCACCACCATGTCCAGGAAGTCAAGTGTCTGCAGGTAAGTGAAGCCTCGGTTCTCATAGTGCTTTCCAAGATGCCTTTATGTGACTACGACCAGAGGCCAGGCAGATCTCTGTGAGTTCGAGGCCAGTCTGGTCTACAAAACAAATCCAGGACAGCCAAGGCTGTCTTGAAAATAAACAAAAAAAAAAACCAACAACAACCAAAAAAAGTTGATCCATAGTCTCTGTAACAGAAGCCACAATGGCTTCCAAAAAGCCCGTGCAGGTTTTGTTTGGTATTTACATCCCGTGTCCATCGTCTCCTCTACTCCCCCTCCCCCAACCCCCAATACACTTGGAGAAATACAGAATCGTTTGGAAGGGTCCTGGGATCTATGTAGTTTCACAAGGCAGCCTTTCTTGCCCCACTGAGAGGGAAGAGTTTACTCTGTTCTTGAAAGGTTGGAAGCATCATCAGACGTCACTTCCCGCCTTGGTACAGTAATGTCTGCTGCCAATCGTTTGCCTTGACTTTGCATAGCCAAATGGCTGCCAGGTAGCCTAGAGCGGAAGGAGCAGGGGTCAGACTAGTAGGGAGAGGTCGCTTCGCATCCTGCTAGGTTTTCATCTCACCATGGTCTGGTATGTCTGTGGCAGGCAGTTCCAGTCAACAGGCTGCGTCCTGACGTCTTCCCGCAATCTGCTGCCACGTGTCTTGCCACCTTTCATGGGCTGCATGGCTTTGTGAGACAGAGGAAAATGTTTTCTTGGTTTCAGTAGCTCAGCAGGTCTCATTAGTGCGGAGCAAGCCGCACAGTGCCTTGTTCAGTTGCCCTGACGGGAGCTGGCCTGAGTGCAGTTGCCATGAGCTTTCTTCTCAGTCCCCAGATGTCATCTTTTGGCTGAAATCGTAGCATTGTTTGTCCCTACCCCACCCCCGACCCCATGGTGCATATATCTTCCTCTGTCATGTCTCCTGTGTCACCTCAGCACAGGCCAGCTATGTCATGCTCCCCTAGCAGGCTGCTCGGCCACTTCATCTTCCCCCAGGTCTGTCTGTCTTTCTTTCTTTTTCTTCCTTCCTTCCTTCCTTCCTTCCTTCCTTCCTTCCTTCCTTCCTTCCTTTTTTAAAGATTTATTTATTTACTTATTTATTATGTATACAGTGTTCTGCCTGCATGTACACCTGCAGGCCAGAAGAGGGCACCAGATCTCATTATAGATGGTTGTGAGCCACCCTGTGGTCACTGGGAATTGAACTCAGGACCTATGGAAGAGCAGCCAGTGCTCTTAACCGCTGAGCCATCTCTCCAGCCCTACCATCTATCTGATTAACAGAGCTGGTGAGTTGACTATTGGCTTTACTCCTTCATGGATTTCCCCGTTTAACTGCCCGTGGGCCCGGGTGTGACGGCACAGGCAGCTTTCAATGAGGAGAGTGACCGATGCCGAGCGGCTCCCTTCTAAGGTGAGCCAGTGAGCAGGAAGTAGACCGATGGCTCCCACCCTGGAGCCGCTCTGCGTGCTCCTATGGAAACCAGAAAGCTGAGTAAAGTCCCTAGTCCAGGCAAGCAGAGCTAAAGCGTTTCAGGTGGTTACAGAAACACCTAGGGGGTCGGAGAGATGGCTCAGAGGTTAAGAGCACTGGCTGCTCTTCTAAAGGTCCTGAGTTCAATTCCCAGCAACCACATGGTGGCTCACAACCATCTATAATGAGATCTGGTGCCCTCTTCTGGCCTGCAGGCATACTTGCAGATAGAGTTCACTTTTACATACACTCATACACACACACACACACACATACACACATACACACATACACACACATACATACATACATACATACATACATACATACATACATACACCTTATAAAAATTTAAAAAGGAAGGAAGAATGCATAGTGCTTGCACCCAGTCACACCAAGTTGATTCCCCAGTGTGCTGTGGTGGATGGGGTCTACCTTGGGAAGGAACCAGCGCAGAGTGTCTACCAGTGCTGTTTAGCTGTGTGGCCTCCTGTCATCTGGATCTAAGTAGCCAGTCCATCGAAGAATGTGAGAGCATGCCACATGCCCCAGGATCATGGCTACTACAGGCAGATGAGGTCACCCCCGCTTCTTTCCTTATATCACAAGTGTTTGTCCCCAGGTTTGCTGGTAGGTGGCACAGTAGATTTGGACCTCGTTGGCTTTTTTTAAGGTTTGCATGCCAAGACTGTCACATTGTACCTCAGAGGCCTGGGACCCAGCTCTCTGGCTGTCCTTCCAAAGCCTTGAACATGTCTTGGGTTTGTATTGCTTCTCCAGGCCAGGAGCTGACTCCGTTCTCTTGTGCGTTTCCCCACTTTGCCCCTTGCTATCCATCCCGCCCCTCCCCACCTCCCACTTGTCCCCTACAGCAGCCTGAACAGTGTCAACAGCAGTGACTCCCGGTCCAGCGGTTCCCATTCGCACTCTCCCAGCTCACATTACCGCTACCGCAGCTCCAACCTGGCGCAGCAGGCCCCGGTGAGGCTGTCCAGCGTGTCCTCCCACGACTCAGGATTCATATCCCAGGACGCCTTCCAGTCCAAGTCACCCTCTCCCATGCCACCTGAGGCTGCCAACCAGGTAAGGATGTCGCCCTCGACCCAGAGAGCAACAGGCACACACAGGGTGCCCTGACCACCACTGATGGTTCATCAAATCCTCGTCTTTTAAGATAATTCCCCCAAAAGGGAAGAGACGCTGTAAGTTGAGCTGGAAGCCTGCCTTCACGTCCAGCAGTAGTTAAAATACCATGTTGGTTTGGCAAGCTATCACATGTTAAGTAGGTAGGTAGCCTTAGAGAGACTGGGGCCTCTCTCCTGCATCCCCGCAGGTACCCAGTGTTGGTTTTTAAAAATTATCTGTATTATCTGTAGGCCTGGCTAGCAGTCAATTAAGACAGACACTTAATATATTTTAAAATAGCCTTAGTTAACCTGGGGCAAGGCAGATGTCAATCCTCTAAACTACCTCCCATAGTAGGGCAGGCATGGCATCCCTGGTGTGATGCTGCGATCCACTGTGGGGACACCCTTGTCATACCATCCCAGGTTCTCCTCAGGGGTGGAGACCCTATCGCCCAATAGTGATTCCCTGTTCTCTCAGTTCCTCACCATCAGTTATGCTGCCAGTGAGAACGGCCGCTAAGAGCCCCGGTGGGTGATTCTGTTGGCTCTTTGATCCTGGTAGACGGGAAGATGTGTGGTCTCTACATCTCCTGTAGTTTGGGTGGCATCCGCCAAGCCCAGTGTTCCTGCTGCCAAAGCAGGCGGGGAACCACACCAAGCATTGGGCCTGTCTCATGTGTGTTGGTGTATGTGTCCCTCAGGGTCCCTGTTACCTAGGGCAAGTTTGTCACCTCTGGCTCAACACTCCTTAATTAGCACAGTGTACCCAATGCCAGGACATGGTTGGTGCCACCACCCATTGGGCCCCACAGCGCCACCTTCTGGGGGAGAGGAGGCTGGGCCAGAGGACCCTGCTCCTCAGCCAAGGTTAGCAAGTCCAGAACCTCACACACTATTCAGAGCTCTTTCTTCAGCATTCTTTAGCCATCGGAGGTATGCTTCTCTTGCCTGGGGTGCTTTGGCTTGGCCCTCAGAGCCTCTGTCCCTATTATGTGCTCCACTAAAACCATGCCTGCTGTGCTCCCAAGCTGACGTGGGCAGGAGGTGAGACTCTTTGCTTCCTTAAAGGCCATTCTAATGTGCAGTATAGCTGTGTGTTTCTAATGGATTGAAAATTAACATACTATAACTTCCTGCAAAAGCAAAGCCTTTCACCCTTTTCATATTTCTCTTGATGGCCCAAGCATGTTTTCTGCCCTCCCCTCACCCCCCCCCAACCCCCCAGTAATACCCTTGGAAGCAAAAAGTGGTAGATTGGGGGTTTCTAAAATCAGAAAGCCTGTATCTGTCTGGCTAGTACCCAAGAGTCGAGTATCTGGGGCTAGGGAGCTAGCTCAGTCGGTAGGGTACCTGTACTTGAGAGTACCAAAGATTCAAGTCTCGATCTTCAGCACCCATCACGTAAGCCTGTCAGCTTAGAGAGACGGGTGGATCCCCAGGGCTTGCTGGCAAGTGAATGTGGCTGGGCTTGGTGAGAGACCTTGCCTCAAAAACAGGGTGGACGGCAGTAGTGGAGGACAGGAACACCAATGAACCTCTAGCTGCTACACATACACACACACACACACACACACACACACACACAGACTCTCTCTCTCTCTCTCTCTCTCTCTCACACACACACACACACACACACACACACACACACACACACACACACGCTTTCTGTGTTTTGTTGGTGCTAGGTGTGGAACCCAGGTCTCTCCTAGGCGAATGAGCAACCATTGTCTTACTTCCCAAGCCTCAGGGTAGTTAAAACAAGCCACAGGAGGCTGTAGAATTTAAAGGAGAATGATTCTTTTCCAGCTAACACTGCTGCTTACTGTAACGGAGAACTTGTAAGACTCACACCAGCCGGAGGGTTCCAACCTACGCCTTGGTGTCATTAGAAACTGTTCATCCCGTTTTCAAGGAGAAGAACCTTGAACTAAGAGCTTGACATCCACAGGCCACAGCTGGGGAGTGGTAGAGGCAAAGCATCCGTCCAAAGCTTTAAATTTCTGATCACGGGTTCAAGTTACTGATACGCATTTGGTCCTTTGCCCTTGCAGGATAGGAAGCTAAGCCTCCGCCAAACAGGGTAGAAACATGAATCTGGCCTCCCTGACAGTTGGCCCAGGCACAACTCTGGAAGCGAACCATA
The DNA here is from genome assembly GCA_907169655.1 of Acomys percivali. NCBI lineage: Eukaryota > Metazoa > Chordata > Mammalia > Rodentia > Muridae > Acomys > Acomys percivali. The sequence goes on from OU015748.1 coordinate 87,203,496, forward strand.
GTGCCAAAGGGCCCGATTTATTTAGTGAAAGTGGGGTTGAGCTAGGGGTTGTACGTAGCAGTGAGGAACTTGGGAGGCTGGTGGCGTGAGGCAGAGAGGGCTGATGGCGAATGGCATGAAGCCTCAAGGCCTGTTCCCTGTGACACAGCTCCTGCAGCAAGGGCACACTTCCCAATCCTTCCCAAACAGTTCCACCAACTGGAGACCAAGTATTCAAACATTCAAACTGAAGGGACCCGTTCTCATTTGAACCACCACATCAGGCTACAGAGTTGAGGCCCAACAAAGAGTAGAAAGGTGGAGTCCCCGGTACAGCGGTGTCAGAAAGCCAGACTAGGGCCAGGAGACTGACAGACTTAGTACCGTCAGTACTAGGACATGTCCCCCCCCCCAACCTGGTCCTCTCTGGAAGCTTCCTCCTGCAGTGCACCGGCCACTGGAAATGCATACCGGTCACTGGGTTTCCCTGCTCAGAGTCCCCCAAATCACTCTCCAGACAGAGAGCCTCAAATGCGTCTTCAAGACTGGAGGGCCCACCATATGGAAAAGAAACTGCTGGACCCAATAAGAAGATAGGAATGAGAGCTGTTGGCGTCATCATTCAGCCACTGCCTACCTAGGGACAGTTTTGTGCAGTGTACAGTACCTGTGAGCCTACGAGGTCCTCCCTGGGGACCCGAGCTTGCATATATTATCATATGCCCAAGAGAGCAGAGCCTTGCTGGGAGGCCCAGTGTGTTGAGCCTGTATTCCTCTGCTAGGCGTAGGTGCCATAGGGGTCTACAGGCCCCATAGTCAGCAGGGCCAGAGCTTGGCCAGGTCTCATAATTGCTTTGCAAGAGCTTTCTTAAAACCTGTGGGTGTGAACGAACAATCAGCCTTAACTTACCCTCTGCTTCTCTCACCCTCCCTCATCTATGTGTGTGTCTGTCTCCGTCTCCCTCTGTCTGTGCCCTTCCCACCTTGTCCTTCTCCCTTTATTTCAATTCTGATTTCCGGTGGCCCGCGCTTTGGTTTGGTTTGGTTTGGTTTGGTCTGTTGGTCCCCTCGTGTGGCTCCTCCCTACTCCAGAACTCATCGAGCTCGGCCTCCTCAGAAGCATCGGAAACCTGCCAGTCAGTGAGCGAGTGCAGCTCCCCCACCTCAGTCAGCTCAGGCTCCACCATGGGCGCCTGGGTGTCCACAGAGAAGGTGAATGACCAGGGTGGTGGCAGCAACAGCAGCAGCCGTGGTGGGCTGTCCTTTCCTGATCGCCCTCTCCCCCTGACCGCTCCCCGCACCCCCCCACACCTGCTGCACACACAGCCATCACACAGCCTAGGAACCTGGAAACTCAGGATCTGCTCCAAAAGCTGGGCCCTCTTTGGGGACAGGGCCTGAAGAGGGTGGAAGGCTGCCTGGCTGCCTAACGGTGTGCTCAGCCAGGGAGAGGAAAGGCTTTGGGGAATTTGGAGATGTGAAAGCTTCCTTCCCAGAACAGGTGTCTCTGCTCATCCTTCCTGTCTTCCTTCCCCCAACATCCCACCAGACTGTTGGATGTGACATCTCACTGTATTGGAGGTCATGTGCTTTCTTGTCTTTCAGTTTGCACCCCGCCCCCCACCCCCACCCCCATCCCTCAGCTTGATGCGGAATCTGCTCCTGAGCAGTGTAATGACTGGGAAACCCAGAATGGACAGACCCACTGGAAAACACCCCTAAATACCCTAACTTATAACAAGATGACTCAACCCCCCTCGCACAATGAAATTATGCTTCACTAGTTTAAAAAAAAAAAAAAATTGAAAACCACCAAGAGAGCATTGCCAATGAAGGGCAGTGGTCAGTTTCTGAACTATTCTCAAAACTGGGTACCGACTGGGTGCCAAGTCCATGTGTTCTCTGCGCCCTTGGCTCTCCTCCTGCACCGAACATTATCCGCAGGCTTTATTTGCAAATATTCAGGTTTCCCCCCTTGCCCTCAGTGTCAGTGCCATCTCGTATCTCTATACTCATCCTGTTATATTAATTTTTTTCCTTTTCTCCTCCCCCTTTTTTTGTTTGTTTTTATTTCCAGTTGTCTAATGGGTTTTCTCACTATAGTTTACCAAGTGAGTCCCATGCAGGGCCCGTGGGAGCAGGCCCATTCCCTCACTGCCTGCCCGCCTCCCGCCTGCTCCCTCGGGTCACCTCTCTCCATCTTCCCGACTACGCTCATTATTACACCATTGGGCCCGGCATGTTCCCGTCATCTCAGATCCCTAGCTGGAAGGTTTGTGTCTCTCCCCCTCCTCCCTCCTCCCTCCTCCCCCTCCCGTCCTCCCTTCATTGCTTCGTGCTCACCCCTCCTCTGTTCTGCCGCCCTCTCCTCAGCCCTATCCTTACTTTCACACTCTGCCGCCTTCCCCACAACCTTCTTTCTCAGGAGGCGCCCCTCCCCCCCATCCCCCACCCCCACCTAGGGTGGGGGCACCAAAATAACAACTGGAGATAATTTTCCACATGGAACAGAAACCCGAGTCTTCCTTTAGGGAACCTTAGCACTGGAGAGTGGAGATCAAGGACACTGCAGGGAGTGTGGCACCTGCTGCCTTCATTCCCTCCCGGGCCACCTGCAGTGTTTTATCAGAGCCTATAGTATCGTCCTTGGCCATGTGCCCAACCTGTCCCCTTAGGACAGTCCCGCTGCATAACAGAACTGCAGCCTGGAGCATGCGTCTGATCACTCTGCCGTAGCTCAGTAGTATATGAACTTTGCTTTTGGTTGTTTTATATTGAAACACACGTTTGCTTCAATATAAAACCCAGACTTTTCAGTGCTTTCCACCAGGGCGATTGAGGCTCCAGGATGGTCAGTCAGTCCATGGACTGCCGGCAGTTTGAGCAGCATCCTCAATACCTGCTGCAGATCCCTAGAGCCCTCCTTGTCCCAGAAGTGGACTGTGCAGCTGTAGAGTGGCTGGTGGTGCTCTAGTGCCCCCTGGTGGCCACTTGGCCAAGTCAGTCAGTTGCTCTAGGAGAGTGGTTCTTTGGGCAGGACAGGCCTGGCTACCTGAGATGGCTCTCTCTCTCCTGGCTGATGTTGTAGTATATAATGCTCACCTATCAGGTGGCTTCTATCTGCCTGGTTGTTGAGAGTGTTTAATCTTTGGGCAGGAATGAGAAGAGAGGTACTGGGTCGGGGGGGTGGGGGAGGGCGTGGGCACGGCGGGGTCCTCAGTGAGTGTGGGCAGGCAAGAGGGCTCGGGGGGGGGGGGGGTAGCCTCTGCTAGAGCTAGCTGCCTGGTGTGGTGGCTTCAGCCCTCCGTCCGGGTTGGGGGCCATGGTTCCTGAGCACATTGTTCTACTCAGGACTGGGCAAAGCCAGGACCCTATGACCAGCCGCTGGTGAATACCCTCCAGCGCCGCAAAGAGAAACGTGAGCCGGACTCCAACGGAGGAGGACCCACCGCCACAGGAGGTCCACCTACAGCTGCTGAAGAGGTGCAGAGGCCGAGGAGCATGACTGTGTCAGCTGCCACCAGGGTGATATACCTGTTCTGTTTCTGGTTGGTGGAGGGGTGAGGGGGGTGGGGCGCTGTCACATAATTGGGCAAAGATGGGGACCAGGACCATGGCCAGCACTTGGGGGTCCAGATAGCCCCAGCTCCACTGTGTAAAAGACCCGAGGAGAGTACGACACGCAGAACTCCCTAGTTCCCGAATGAGAACTGTGCAGGTCTAAGTAGCCACTGAAGTCTACCAGTGTGCTCACGGGAGTGGTCTGGGCCCCCACCGAGAGCGGTAAGTGTGCGGTGGCTCTGGTCTCTTGAGTTTTCATGTCCCTGGTGGCTTGTATGTCATGCAGCCTGGTGAGGAGATAGAGGCCTGTGAGGAGCTGGCACTCGCCCTGTCCCGGGGCCTCCAGCTGGACACACAGAGCAGCAGCCGAGACTCACTGCAGTGCTCCAGTGGCTACAGCACTCAGACCGCCACCCCCTGCTGCTCTGAGGATACCATCCCCTCCCAAGGTACGAGGCGCCCAGCTTGCCGTCCGGCTTTCCGGGCGGCTCCAGGTGAGGAGGCAGCGAGCCAGCGGCTGTTCTACCACAGCGTATCTCCTGGCTACGGATGGGCTTTGGAGTGACTCTTGTCATCTGAGGGTGCTTTGGGGCTGGTGATCTGTAGCTTACTGGTAGCTAGCTGCTGTGTAGGAAGTGACCTGAACACCATCAGTGTCTGATGCTCCCCAGCCTGAAATGAGGCACGTGCCATTAATAACAGCTTCATGTTTGCTTGGCACTTTGTGCGTAGCACCTCTTTTTCCATTTAATCTTCACAATCATACACAGGTGACATATTTTATCCTCATTTTACAAATTTGGACACTGAGGCTCAGTAACCTGATTGAATCCATACAACTCCTGTGTAAGAAATGGAGTCCAGTCCCTAAATTCTTTTTTTTTCTTTTCTTTTTTTCTGGGAACTGAACCCTGATGCTCTGTAAGAACAGCAACAGTCCCCAACTGTTGGGACACCTCTCCAGCCACTCCTGCCCAAGCCTGCTTTCTTACAGCACCCAGGTTCACAGGGGTGACAGCACCCACAGTGAGCTAGGCAATCCTACAGCAATCATCAATCAAGAAAATGTCCCCACAGGCCTATCTAGTGGAGACATTTGCTACCTCATCAAAAATGACTCTGGCAGCCAGGTGTGGTGGTGTACACCTTTAATCCTAACACTCAGAAGGCAGAGGCAGGCAGATCCTGTGAGTTCAAGGTCAACCTGGTCTACAAAGCAAGTCCAGGACAGCTAAGGCTATGTAGAGAAAACCAAACCAAATAAAATAAAACCAAACCAAACCAAAAGAAAAACCCCTCTGGCCTGTGCCAAGTAGCTAACCTAACAGCAGACAGCTGTGTGGCATGAGTGAAGCCCTGCATCTGATCCCCAGCACTATAAAAATTAATGCATAACAATCCAAGGAAAAGACAGATTGGCTCAGCCCTGGGTCAGGGTCACATACTCTCTTCTTCAGTCTGGAGTTTGTAGTCAGAAGATGGTGGAGCAAATGCCATGGATAGCAGGTAATGCCTGACACTTAGAAGTTTTCATAGTCCATCCCTAATTTCTTACTGTAGCCAGTGCCTCTCTCCCTCAGCATCACGTGTACAAGGCAGGCCAAGCAGACATCTGACAGCTAGAATCACCCTGGGACCTGGAACGTCCCTGCCCCGGGTACATGCAGCAAAGTATGGACATAATCTCAGTCGTCCGAACTACAGAACTGCTGGTGGTTGGAGGGTAGACGCTAAGAGTTACACTAACCCCCTCTAAAGTGGCCACCCTCCAGCCCTCACCGCATCAAAGAATTATCTAGCCTCCAGCCTTCAGAAACATGGCTGTGCAGTACTTACTGTAAGCCTCCCCTCCCCTGTTGCTCTGAGATATGCATGCTGCCATTTTAAAGCAGATGTGAGCACATGAGCCACTGCACTTTGTTTTCAGATCTAGCCCTCAGTTGAGCAGTTAGTTATCAGAGAGATGGTAAAGCCAACACTGGTCTGTGTGAGTCTTCTCGTGTCTAGTTCTGGACTGGAGGATTGGACAAATCTATCTCATTAGCTGTATTTCTCCCAGAGGTGGTTGGTGGCAGCTTTCTCACAGCTCAGTGGTCTGGGGCTCTTCCCCTCTTGCACAGTTGTTTTCTGTTGAGGGCACCCAGGGTACATCAGTGGACAGAGAAAGGGCTCTGCCCTGTAGGGAATTGGTACTGAGGCAGCGGTTCGTCCTCTGGGCAGGGGTGGGTGAGCTCGTGTGCTCTGCCTAGTATACGTCCCGTCCTCCCACCATGCATGGGAAAGGAAGAGCCACGCCCTGGACTCAGACCCACCTAATCCAATCCTATCCTCAGTTTCAGATTACGATTATTTCTCTGTGAGCGGTGACCAGGAGGCAGAGCAGCAGGAGTTTGACAAGTCCTCCACTATTCCAAGGAACAGTGACATCAGCCAGTCTTACAGGCGGATGTTCCAAGCTAAGCGTCCAGCCTCAACTGCTGGCCTTCCTACCACCCTCGGACCTGCTATGGTCACACCAGGGGTTGCGACCATCCGACGGACCCCTTCCACCAAGCCCTCTGTCCGCCGTGGGACCATCGGAGCTGGTCCTATTCCCATCAAGACACCAGTGATCCCTGTGAAGACACCAACTGTTCCAGACCTCCCCGGGGTCTTGCCATCCCCTCCAGATGGGCCAGAGGAGCGGGGTGAGCACAGCCCCGAGTCTCCATCCATGGGGGAGGGACCGCAGGGTGTCACCAATATACCCTCTTCCTTGTGGAGTGGCCAAGCGTCTGTCAACCCTCCACTTCCAGGCCCAAAGCCCAGTATACTTGAGGAGCACAGACAGGCGATTCCAGAGAGCGAGGCTGAAGACCAGGAGAGGGACCCCCCAAGTGCCACTGTGTCCCCAGGCCCGATTCCAGAGAATGACCCCGCAGACCTGAGCCCGAGAGAAACTCCCCAGGGGGAAGACATGCTGAACGCCATCCGGAGGGGCGTGAAGCTGAAGAAGACCACCACCAACGATCGCTCAGCCCCTCGCTTCTCTTAGGTTCTCAATAGATCCCAGGAAATGCTGCCAGTGGGGAATGAACTCTTTAATTAATAAAACCTAATTTGTCTTGATCCATTCCAATCTATTATCAAGCAAAAGATTTTGTAGGCAATTCGGAATTCTGCTCTTTTCAAAGTATTCAACGTCTTTAGATAATAATTAAAAGCAACATGTAATTGACATAATCTTGATCTTTTAATTTGTAAATATTTGACAGTTTCTTTCTGCATATTTTAATCTTAGTTTCCCTTTTGATTTTTCTGAAGGTGCCAAATTCCATTTAACTTTTTTACAAGTCTTTGTAAAATTTTAAATGCATAAAGGGGACAGGGGTGGGGGTGGGTGGGTTGGGACCGGGAACCTCAGAATAATTTCACAAAAGGATTACATATTTAGTTGTTCTTTTTTTGTTCCCTCACGCTTTTGTAGCTGCAGTGTAGTCGTCTGGTTTAGAAGCAAATTCAAGTTCTTTTAATGGACAAACACAACGGATAAGGGGTAAAACCCTCATTCACATATAGCGTGTTCTGGATGAGAGACGCAGGAGTAACAATTGAGCAATATGCAGAGAAATAAACCTGGCCACGGTGGACTATGTTGGGATTGGGGGGAGGGCTGTGGGAGGGGCACACTGTCAACATAGCCAATCCTGTTACATTTAAGAGTAGCCACGTAGGTTGAATTTCCAGTAGCTTCATGGTTAATGCATCTGAATAAGCCATACTAGGTTGCAGTGTTTGTTTCTGTAGGGTTTTTAAGGACTTCCTTTCTCCCAGCATTCCTCTTGACCCAGCACAGCACTCACATCCGACCCTGCGCATGCTGCTGCCACGGGTAGACATAGTCCCCTAATTACTTTCTCGTCTCGTATACTCACTTCCACTGAATCCAAATACATCCAAAGGGGTAAGGCAATTCAGAAACATGGAACATTAAAAAATGATAGCAGGGAATTCTTAGATATAGAAAATGCCTTTTACTTAACTGTGCCCAGCAGGCTGGGTACATTTAAAAGCCCAGATATTTTGAAGAAAAAAAAAAAAACCTCAAACAGATTTATCAAGGGTAACCAGCTTGGAGTCTAGCAATTTTGCCAATGTACCAATCTGGGGGCTTGTTTTTCTTTCTTCCTTAAATAAGGGCATTTGATTGGCTTCCAAACACAGGAGCAAAGAGGAGTCTGACTTCTATTCAGGCAATGTCTTTTTTTTTTTTTTTTTTAATGGATTTTCTTTCTTCTTTTTTTTTTTTTTTTCTTTTTTAGTGGAAGTTAAATTTGTTACAATGCCTATCTGTAAAGTCAACAGAGAATTTTTTAGATTTCAAGAGATCACATTGGAAGATGCTGTTAGAAAGCCAAGGCCCTTAGCACAGTCGCTGAAAGTACACAGTTGACTTTGTAGGACAAGAAGCTTGGTGCGTCCTATGTGCTGTGTGAATCTCTGTTGGCTCCAGCCTCCGATGACATAATCTTATACTTTAATACATAACCACATTGGATGTGAGAGTAACGTTCCTCTAGTCATTGTTCTATATATTAACATTTAACACTGCTGTGATTGTTCAAAGGACATTTTATGTTATGGCTTTAAAGCAAAGGCATGATTATTAGAAATGATTAAGCTCTTTTCTTTGAAAAACAAGCTCCTTTTACAGACTATAAGCAAACAGTAGTGCCTGTGGTTTAGCCCACCAACCTTGATGACTCAAAGTAGCTGATGCATTGTGCATATGATGCTTGAGATGGTTTTTGCAAATGCAGAAATCGCTGCAAGGTCATTCTAATAGATACAAGTGGTATTTTAAACCTTTGAAAGGAATGGATGTAACTGTACGTTGGTACAGCTTTTCACTTGTTTAGTTTTTAAACGTTAGTATAATCCGAATAAAGTTAATATAAACTGTTGCCAAATTCAATGTAGAAAGAATGTGACAAACACCTTGGGTAGTTCTGTTTGTGTTTTTGCATATTGTAAAAGCGGTGTCACAGCTGAAAACGAACCCTTCCTAAAGGTAAATTATTGTGGTTTAGTTGCTAGTTTGTATTGAGAGTTGACCTCTCCCTGTGCAGTTTTTGTTGTAAACTTGTATAGATAACAGCGTGTAATGTGTCTCCCTTCTGCAGTGTAACAGTTGCTTCTGCCTACCTTATAAATAAAGAGCCACTAAGAAACAAAGGCCTCAGGTCTCATTCAGATTGCTTGAAGTCTTAGTTAAATTTTAGAAAGTGGAACAGAGCCTCAAGCTGGGCTTAGAGAACATTCAAGAAGGTACGGCTGTGGCAGTTAGATGTAAGGGCTAGAGTTGCCTAAACTAAGAAAACCTAAAAGCAACTCCTTTTTGCTAATAGTTTAATAGTTTCTTTTCTTTTAAAGACAGATTTTCAGTTATGCAGCCCTGGCTGAACTGAAACTCTTTGCAGGTTGGGTAGCCTTGAGATCTACCTGCTGTATTTCCCCGAGTGCTGAGGTAACAGGTGTGCACTTTTAAAACACTGGCATGAGTGTGCCTAGGTGTTTATGGACAGTCTGTGGGCAGCAGTCCTCCCCTTCACACCCGTGGGTCCTGAGGCTAGATCAGGCTGACTGCTAGCCTCCTCTGCCTTACCTTAGACAGCAAACAGTCCACGCTGCAGAGGAAGCACAGCTGCATCCCAAGTGTCACAAGTTTGGCAGCCAGTATTAGACCCTCACTCAAGCCCCAACCATCAAACTGCGCTCCCCCTTCAGAATACTCCATGCCTCCTTCCTCTGTGCTGCTTAAGGACGGTTGCTTTTTTCATAAAGATGAAAATCCCATCAGTAAAACCTTTAGAAAATGAGGAAGTGAGCTGGGGGTGGTAGTACCTGCCTGTAATCCTCCAAATGTGAAGGTCACTTAGAAACCATTTAAATCTTTTGGCTTTCTTTTAAAGTCCTCATTCTTTCTCTTCTGTTTATTCTATCCCTTTACTAGTTAAGCCTTCATCTTAAGCCTCATCTCAGTCTTGGGCTAGGGAGATGGCACTGGATACATAAAAGTGCATAAAAGATGGAAGGAGAGCGGCACCATGTGAATGGTTCTTGGCCCTGCACATGTGTGCCCCAATCCACACAGATAAAAACCAACCTGGCCCTAACAGTCTCACACCTATTCCTTACTGAGCACATGTGCTAGCAATATGATTCTACATGTAATTAAAAAAATAATAAATAAATAAAAATTAAAAAAAACCCAACACACTACAGGCAAACAGTTGGTGCCACAGTGGTCCGGAAGAACACTTCAGTCACAGCCGACCACGTTCAGTTATTTTTATTAGGGCAAGTGTGAATGTGTTCTGTAGCTTCTCTCACTTGCAAGCAGGACAGTAAGGTACATGTCTACACTGGCCGGTCCCGAGGTCTAGTCACAATATGCCACCACAGTGGGGGCAAGTCACCTTCCTTTCTGGCAGGAGGCAAAGCTTCAGTCAAAACACCATCAGGTGGTGTTTCCTCCTGCAGCTGCTTAACCTAGAAGGGACAAAGAGGGAATGATTGATTACCCAAGAATCTAACCATTAGGACCCATCTGCCTGTGATGTGTCCCTTCCACCCAGAGTCTCGGCATCAGAGTGTGTATTTCATATAAGCCTGCACTATTTCCACACCCGATTCTAAAAATCAGAAAAACTCTTCCAAAAGTCTGTGTTTTGAAGTCAGTGTTTTTGGGGGTGCTGAGTCTACTAGCCCGGACCCAGACCTGGCTGGCCTCCAGCTCCTCAGTCTCGACCTTGCTGGGCCTGTAATCACAGTGGTCTCAAGCCCAGTGCCACAAAGCCGAGCATTCGCCTTCTCTCTAACTGTCTTCCTAATTCCACTTGTCATGCTCTCCGACTGGTCCCCGGAAACCGCTGCTGTCTAAGTGTTCTGCAGAAGCACCATGAAGCCCAGCTCAGGTGTATTAGGGATGCAAATTACCAAGTTCCTAGAAAGCCGCCAGGATAACCATCCGGGTTGAAGTCACACGAAAAGTAGGCTCCATCCTGCCTGACGCTGCCCAACAATTTCTGTTCTAGGATTCGTGAGCTCACTGCCATACAGGAAAGGACCTACAAGTCTAAGAGCTCCTTCACACACAGCACTGGCTACCATCCAGGAAGTAGGAGCAAGCAGAGAAGGGAGGAACTCGGGAGAGGCCCTCAGTGGTCACCGACAGAACAAGCCTGCTGCTCACCAGGAAAACATTTTAAACTTCATACATTGGAATACTTCTTACAAAACATGGTGCCCCTTGGCCACAGAGACCATCTACTCTACCTTGACCAAGGACTGCTAATACCAGCATCCTGGACTGTATCTCCCAGAACCAGTACATCTTCCAAATGGGGAACTGAGATACCCATATTTAGGTACTGCCGCCTGTCTGCCCATCTGCGTAAATGCCCTGAGACTGAAGAAACTGACCTAAACACCTTCCCGCACTTGGAGTTCCCCACATCAGCCTCTGTCTCAACTTCCTTTTTAAAATCCAGCTTAGACCTGTCGTGACCCTCCTTCCCTTTTGAGCTACTTTGTTTTCTGTAATTCTCTTTTTTTGTTTTGTTTTTTGAGGCAAGGTTTCTCTGCGTAGCCTTTGTTGTCCTGGAACTCACTCTGTAGTCCAGGCTGGCCTCAAACTCAGAGATCCACCTGCCTCTGCCTCCTGAGTGCTGGGATTAAAGACCTGTGCCACCACTGCCTGGCCCCTTCTCTTACTTGGCTGGAGAAATGGTCAATGGGCAAACTGGACCCAAGAGTCCAGCAGAGCTAAGAAGGAAACACTAGAACAACCGATGTCCTAACACATCAATCACCCGGAGTCAAGCGGCCACCACCATCACTTGGCGTGCCTACTTTCCTGCAAGCTCACCCTCTCCAAGTCCAACACAGCTCTCCCACGTGCTCCACAGCCTCCACACCCACTTCCCTCAGCTCTTCTCTCAGGGTACGGAAAAGGCAGAAGCTACTACACAAGTCTCATCTTCAAACCTTTCAGCTTGCATGCCTTTACACACATGTATCCACAAAATAATGGAGGGAGGATCTTTTCTATTTTCCTCTCAAGGATCTCGTTTGTGTAATTTTAAATACAAACTCATAAATTTCTATTTCTAGACCAAATTCCTACACCCGATGTTGCCAAGTGGAATCTATACTTCACAGATTTCCGATTCTCAACTTCACCTTCTGAGTGTTTGGCTCTCCCTGACACAGGGAACTTCCCTCCACTTACACCGGTCTTCCCTACCTCAACACCAGCACTGAATTCCAGACAGTAAAACTTAGAACATGGAAACCACTGACTTCTCCTTGTCCCTCACCCATCTCCCACAACTAATGGGCGCCCTCCAAGGGACATCCTGAATGCTCATTCCCTCCCACACAGCTACTGTCTGTTCACTAAAACTACTACACTAACCCTAAACTGGACTCCAGCTTCCTGTCTTCTCCAACATATCATTCACACTAGCAAGAGCTGCTAAAACCTAAACTCTGAACAGCCTGAGTTGAATGAAAAAGCCTAGGGCTCTAGGGTAGAGATAAAGAGTTTTATAGTACAGGAAAGGTAAGTGAAGAGGGAGGCAAAAGAAAATTAGAGATCAGAGAGGCTCAAAACACTAGAGACAACTTATCTGGAAGATGGCCAATGTGAAATTGAACACAGCAAGAAACCAAAAGTCTAGCTAAGAGGCTACAGTAACTGTCATGGGTGGAGTGTGGACCTCAGCACACAGAAACAAACTCCATGCACATGCTGACCAAGCCAAATGCCCTGGTGCACTGTAAGACGCACCTCCCGATCCCAGCTCTCCATCCTCAGCTTCTTCCACTGCTCCCTCTTGGAAAAGTAATCAGGATACATTGCTTTCTCTGAAGGATGCCAATAATCCAAGCACCATTCTGGAACCTGCCAAGACAGAAAACCATGTGTTATTCCACAGGCTACCTTTACAAATACCATGGACAAGGCCTGCTCAGGAAACAGAAGACAAAACTCGAGAGGCTTTTACCATCAGCTATTAGCTGGAGAGCCAGTTCAGTTGGTAAAGAGCTTATCACTCAACCATGAGAACCTGAGTTCAGAGTACCAGTGCCATGGGGAGGCAGGTGCCATGGGGAGGCAGGTGTGGTGATGAGCACCTGCAATCCCAGGGATGGGGCTCTAAGTCCAGTGATGAGCAACTGAGGACACATCTAAAATTGATTGCTGGCCTCTACAAGTACACCCACCAACACCAACATATACATATAGCGCAAGCGCGCGCGAGTGTGTATGTGTAAAACTTATGATCAGACTGTTTCTGACTCCAAGCAATGAACAGCAGAGGGCAAGCAGTGATGGGAGGTAAGAGAGAATGCCTTAAAGGGGCATGTGGCTGAAATATTAGTCCAAGAGAGCTGGCATCACTCCTCTGGCTTGCATTTCCTAAACACCAAGAGTTATGGAAATGTTACTCCAGTATCTCAGCAATGCTCAGCACAAATCCAAACTGGCTAACCTTAAGCTCCCCAAATGGGCGATGTATCAAACACCCCTGTGCTTGGCCAAAAGTATGCTGCAAAACCTTAGAGCTGCATTTATGAAAAGAGAGAGAAAACAGTTCAGCTGTCAAGGAAAATGTAGCCACTACTCAAATGGCATGTGGTATGTAAGGCAGAGGTAGGGGTGTGGACAAAGTGGCTTCCTGAAAAGCAGCTGCCATGTACCCTCACCTACCTTGTAGCACTCATATCTCTCATAGGAGGTGCCTCCGGGAGAGTCCGGGAAGATATATGGCTGAGGATGCTGATTTTGCCAGAATTCTTCTTCCGCCTCCTTCAGCAACTGTGTAGCCTTTATCATATCTTTCTCATTCTTATGTTCTTCAAACCGGGCTCTCATCAGACAAGCGAAGTATCGGTATTTGTCCCTTAAATCGGAAGAATTGTGGACATCAGCAGGGTTATTTACTCAAGTGGGCAGCACTCCTACCAACGCATTGCAGATGAGCAGCTTTCTGGCCCCAACTTCCAAGTCACTGTGACTGCTTCCTGTGTAGCCCTCCCACAGCAACAAGACCCTGTGCTAGCACAGCCTAAGCACCTTCCTCTCCTCAGCAACAGACACAAGGCATTAACTACAGCCTAGGCATCTTCCTCTCTCCTCCAAGAAATGAGGTTTGCAGTAGGAAAGAGAAAGAAAGGTGACAGCTTTTGCAGGTTCATTCAATATGCGTTCATTGATAACCACTACAGGCGCTCTACCTTTTGCTAGATGCTGTGCCAAATCCTGAAGGTGCACAGATGACTAAGAAGGGAGGTGTGACCCAGGTGAAGAATTCTGCTCAAATTATGTAGGTGGACCGTAAATGCTGATTTTCACACCTGCTCACAAACCTTGGGTTAGTAACAGGCTGGCACTGAATAAGCTGTGAGCAGACGTGAGGAGGCTTTGACAACAGTTCAGGTCACAGATGGCAGGAGGCTAAAACAGGGAGCTGTGATAGCAGACAAAACACAGGAAAGCAAAACAAAATACCCAGCAAGACCACCCAAGTCGTGAGAGTGAACCTCTCTAAACTACTGATGAAACAACTAAGTTACTTAATGGAAAGGCTGACCTACACATTCCATGAGCTAGAAGCGCACTTCACCAAGTGGTTGGCTCAATATATCAATATTGATATATATCAATGATATATAACAGGCATTACACTGGAAAGGAACTTACAAAAAGCAGCGTGGATAAGGTATGATGCACCAGGATGTGAGTTACAGGCAGGAGGGAAACTAGGGAATCCTTGAGGACAAGTCTAAGGCTACTGAATCGCTAGGCATGTCATTAGCTAGGACGGGACTGGAGAATAAAACCAGCACAAGAAAGTGAAAAACAACAACTTCGTTTTAAAGAATTTGGATAAACTCTTAACGACCAGTAGATGACCTTACAAACAACTGGAAAAACAGCTAACTCAAACGCCCACAGGCAGGACATCCACGGGACACACAGCACGGCAGAGCCTTTGGATGGAGCCAGAGAACAGCCTAGAAGACAAACGCGGGCTGGGGAGATGTGGCTCAGTAGGTGAAGTGCCGTGCAAGCATTAGGACCCTGAATTTGGAGTCCCCAAACCTAAGTCAAGTTGGACAATGGGAGCAGACACACATCAGTGGCCCTGGGGCTCCTCCTCAAGATGAGAGCAAGTGACAGGTAGCCTGGCACAGCCAGTGGTGAAATACAAGAGGCCCTGTCCCCAACAAGGAGGAAGGCAAAGACTGACACTTGAGGTTGTCCTCTGGCTTTCACACATGTGATATCCACATTCATTTTTTACATTTTATTTTAAGAGAGAATGATGCAAGAGAGGACTGAGAAAGCATGTCACATTTTAAATATGTTGGGCCAGTGCTATGACATTCCCTCCATGATCATGAACCCTAATACTCCCAGCCGTATTACGGTATGACCTGAATTCTTGAAGGCTTAACTTCTTTTTCTAAGACTGATAATTGGTATCTATGAGTTTACCTGTCACTTTCCCCACTGATCCATGGGGACTGCAGCTCAAAAGAGGGCTAACTGTTATTTATTTGCCATCCAGAATAGAAGCTGAATTGCAAATTCTCTCAAACAAATAAGGAGAACTTAAGAAAGAAGCCTACAACTGTACAACACTGTACACTGCACCTGCGTGCCTAACAAAAGGGCAGAACTACAAACTTGCAGTCTTGGATTCAGGGTAACCGCCTGAAGGTCTTCCGGGGCTACTTGGTTTTCCCATCATTTTCTTGGAAGTCCTTCATGTGCGATTAATTAGGTTTTAGACTAAGACTGTGGAGGTCTGGCATTTACACAACTTGGGTTGTTTCCCCACCTTGCATTTCTTTTAGGCCATGAAAGTCTACACGTTTTAACACTACTTTGTTGTTTACTTGCAGAAAGGATCTTAAGCAGCCCAGGCTGGTCTCAGACTCATTATGTAACTGAGGATGTCTCTGTCTCCCCAAACATATGCCACCATAGGAAGTTGTTAACACTAACACTAATCACAGTGGTTAAAGGCATAAAATTATGTCGGAGGTGAAATGTGATGAGAAGGGTAGAGCGGATAAAGGTAACTAGAGAGGGGCTCACGGGAAGGGTGGAGACTCATGTTTTTGCGTCAAAAACCAAAAAAACCTAAATTTTAATCCTAACTTGGCCACGTAGAAGCAGAAAAGTCTTGGACCAGCCAACTTTGAGCCTGCTCACCTATAAAATAAGGTTAAAATAATCACTAATCTCAGAGTTACTCTGCAAATTAAAAATCTTGTACTACTGTTAATCGCAGGGACGACAAAGTCATGAAAACGTTTGCGTTAGACCCATGACAATGCCAGCTCTAGGTATTTTTAAAATTTCTTTTCTTCCTGCAACCCTCGGTGCTGGGTCCTGGTCCGGCCCTACACAATCATCTCGACCAGATGAAGAAGCAGCAAGTACTAACTACATCAGGACCCAAGTTCAAGGGCGGGCTCCCTTCACTGCGTCCCCAAGTCCTTGAGCGGCTCTGCTGACAGGACCTTTTGGCCTTCGTCCCCGAGCCCCCGGGTCCCCTCTCCCTACCTGTGGATACACCATGATTCGAGGTGGCGCAGCGCGCGCTTATATAGCCGCAGAACCTTCTGCTGGTGGGTCAGGTAGGCCGGAGGAGGGCAGAACGCCATAGCGTCCCGCTCACCTTCGGCGGCCGCCGCGGGTGCTGCCGGGAACCCGGAAGCGGGCGGTCGCGAGGCGGAGCCGGAAGGAGGTACGTGCTCTAGGCCACTTCCGCTTCTGCCTGGGAGGAGTCAGCTACGCTGTCATGAGTCGCTTCAAGTTCGTGGGTAAGGGCTAGTTTTCCTTGGCCATGGGCCTTTGCTGGGGGTCCCGGACCCCCCCTCTTCGCGGCTTAGCCTTTCGAGGGTACAAAGAATACTGGGAGGCCTGGAGTACCGGCAATGAGTGATCTGATTCTTGCTCGGGGATGGCTTCCCGAGTGCATGTTCATTTGTGAGAATTCACGAGCTGTGCATACTTGTGATTTGTGCGTTTTTTGTGTCTTATTCATCTGAAAATGATGGAGTGTGAGTCAGTGGTAGACAGCTTGCCTAGCATGGGTTACTCCCGGAGTCCTCCCACTACCCCCCCCCCCCCCCAAAAAAACCTGGAGCCCCAAGCTAATCACAATGTTATTCTCTTGTCGTTCACAAACCCTCGCTCCTCTTCATGGCACTCTGGACAGGCCTTCAAGGTGCTGGCGCACTCAGGCGTCCGTTCTTAACATAGGTAACTTTGGTGGGCTTTGCATTGAATCCTAGGAACGTGGCAAAGTCCTGGTCTCAGCTTTGCTGGCTTCGCTATCTAGTGATAAACTGGTTTACCTGGCAAGTACCACGATCCATTCAACAAACGGAGAGTGCGGAAGGGATTCAAAATGGTACTTAGGAAGACTAGGGGGGCATTGTATGAGGTAGGGTTGGAAGGATAACTTGGAACCCAAACGTTTCTAGTACTTAAGTTTCACTCTGTACGGAGTGGAGTTTCCGTGAAGGCTTTTCGGTAAATCTTCGAGTGCCAGTTATATGAAAAGAATCTTGCCCTCTGGGATGTCGTGTGTAGTCTCAGGGACTTTGTCTTTGGAATTTCCAGCTACTTAAGGGTGGTAGGTGACAATAATCAGTATGCAGATTTTGTAGCAAGTAAGGAGAGGCGTGGAAGTATTTCATAGTTTGAATCAAGGAAGAGAGAAGTGGAACAGCTGTGCACAGCATTTAGCACTGACTGTGTCTGAACACCCAAAGACGACAGGTTGAGAAATACCTAGATTTGAAATGGAAGCGTGACTGGCTGGCGTGGTGGAGGGTGGGTGAGTGGACCACTCAAGTCTATTGGATTGGGTCCATTTGAGAGTTAAAAGACATCCTGGAGGAGACATGATCCAGGCACTTAGAAATGTGATCAGGAGAGTGGTTAAGGTTACACACTAAGGTCTGGGAGATAGTTTATGCAATATATTTCCCCACAAGACATTGTATTAAGGGTTGTGCATTTTCCAAGACTGTGCAACTGTGAAAATCTAGTAGCGAGTTAATTTTCACACTAGAGAGGCAAGTCCTTTTACCAGACAAAGCAAATGTGAGAGAAAATGTGAATAGTTTTTTTTTTTGTTGTTGTTTTTTTGGTTTTTTTAACTCGTGAGAAAACCTGAAGTGCCGGTTAGGTGTTCTGGGTTGCTTGTCCTGAGGTGCTGGAAGTGGTGTGTCCTGGAGAAGCACAGGACCCCACTTCATACTGTCTCTGTAGCTGTTACTGGTTGTTGGAGTCTAGGCTAAATATTTCCAGGTTCTTGATCTCTTATCCAAAGAACTAAAAAGAAGGGCTCACACAGATTTACAAAAGAGGCAAGGAAACTTTATTTTGTGAAATGATAATATATATTAAAATGTATGAAATTTTCTTATTTGCAATGATTTTTATAATAAAGTTTAAATTATATTTAATGTAGATGTGAGTGTAGCATAGAAAGCAGTTTATGTTTTTCTTGTTTTACACCTTGTTATTTGAAAGTATGTAAAATAAGTCTTAGTATGTAAAATAAGTCAGTGTGCCCATGCATCAATAAAATTGTATGGACAATGAATCTTGAACTTAAAAAACCTTCATTGATTTATTTTACCCATATGAGAATGGGTTCATGGGTGCAGTTGCCTGGAAATGCCAGAAGAGGGGGCCAGATCCCCTACAGCTAGAGTCACTGGCAATTGTGAGCCATTGGGTGTGAATGGTGGGAAGCCAACCTGGGCGCTCTGGAAGGGCATGACTCCAATGCCTGAATCTTGTTCTTTTTAATAGTTTTCAACAGGTAGAAAAATATTGTTTATTAAAAAAACAATTTAAAATGTACAACTATTGTTAGTATCAGGACAAACAAAATAGGCAACAAAGCTACGTATGGTGGTTCACACACCTGTGACTTTAACCCTTTGGGGCAGAGGCAGAGGCCTGTAATGCAGTAAGGTCCTGTCTCACAGTAACACCATCAGCAAGAGGAGGTGGCTTTAGGGAGGAGTTCTAGGTCCTCTGCTCTAGCATCCCGTGTGGATTGGTTTTTTGAGATGTAAACTTATCAATCCTTCGCTATCTTTAAAAGTTAATGAAATGGAGACATTACTGTCCTAGGTAGCAGGGCACGCCAGTATCTGAATTCTTAAGTCAGAAGGAAATGGCAATTGCTGCTGCCATTGTGTTTGTCTTTCTTCCCTTCTTACTTGGTTTCCCAGGCTTCAACTACTTACGTCTTTGCCTCAACTGGCTAAAAGTTGGTTTTTATATACTATTTGTTTACTTTTGAGTTTACTTGGCAATACACATACTTACTGATAAGAATGCTTTTAATTCTGATTAGAATGTTCCCTTATCACAGGACAGCACATTTTGAACAAGCAAAATAAATACGATTTTAACTGCCTTTTTTTTTGAGGTCCCAATAGATGGGGAGTCTGGGGAGGTAGCTCAATGGTTAAAGTGAAACCAAAATTCAGATCCACTAAACTCACCCAAATGTTAGGTGGGCCCACCTGTAATTTTGGAGCTTGGAAGGCAGAGACAGAAAATTTCTAGGCTAGCCAGATACTAGCTGGATGGGCAAATTTGGGGTTCGATTGAGAGACCTTGCCTCAATGAATGAAGTGAAAAGTAATAGAGGACGACTCTCAATATCAATGTCAGGCCTACACATACATGTTCATCTATCTGTAAGCATGCATGTGAACACAAATACACACATCCATGCACACTGCACATATGTACACATGAGGGGAAAAGAATCAAACCACTTGACTAAGTTGGCTCTTTGATAACATAGTTTTGTATTGGGAGCATTGAGTACTAAAGATGCTAGGACATATGGTGATGGCATGTCGTGGTTTGTACTATGCTTGATCATAGGAATAATTACCTATTATAGGGCTTTTGATGTGCAAAATGTTTTCATTTTCATTCTTGGATTTGAGTCATATTCTGTTGCCAGAAGGAAAATTCTCATCCATCAAGATGATGATGGAGGCTCATTAGGAACCAAGATCATTCAGCTAGTAACTGACAGTGGCAAGGATTCTGACTCCAAAGCTCACTTTTGTTCCATAATTGTGTGATTCTAGTCATTTCATTTTGTTATACTTCTTGGAACTTGTTCATGGATCAAACGCTTTCTAATCAATTTATTTGAACTTTTCTTTGGCTCCTCTGTATTGGAGTGCTGAATTATTGTAGTCTTTCCACAGATGTTTCTGGTGGGCGGGTGAGGAAGTGTCTTCTGTCAGAGAGCATTCTCTGTGGGAGGCTGGGGAAGGTCGTAGAGGACCCTGATGTGATCATGGAGAGTGGAGAGGCACAAGTCCTTTGCCATTAAACTTGGTGACGTGAGGACGTGAAGAGGCTGGCCTTAGTCTGTTTCTCAAGAGAAGAGCTGCTTTTAATAACAGCAGAAAGCAAAGGGCTGTGGGCCGTGAGTCATGGCAATTCCTGTGGAAAAGGGAAGAAGGGGGTGGCTGAGCACTAGCACTCAAGCTTTGCCCGAGCCAGGACTGGATCCACAGCCTGAACTACACAGGTCTAGAGCAGACTGATCTTAGAGAACAACTCTGAGAGGAAATCAGTCACCTGAAGTCAGCCCTCTGCCCTCTGCCCTCTGCCTCAGGGTAGGTAAGCATTGCAGAATATCCGATCTGCTCTGTCTATGGTTGGGACAAGAGTAAAGATGGCTTCCCAAGCTGAGCCTCCAGTTAATCTTCAGTTAGAGTTGGACTATGTGTTTCACTTGCTTTTGATTTCATTATGTTTGGGAGAGTTCTGATCACTTTCCTGATGACAAAGACTTAGTTGAAGAAACTGGAGCCTGACTGCCCTTGAATTAGCCTCTTGGCATTGAGTTCTTGGCTCAGAGGTCCAGTTTAGTGGGTTGGTTTAGTAAGAATCCTCCCCGCCCCAGTATAGATCACCTTAGGTTCCTCATTCCTTACACTCAGTATTCCTGTCACTAGGCTCCCCACTCAGGAAGGATGGGTCGTTAGGTTTAGTTAGGATTCTTCCTTAGACCTGCTAAGCCTCTTACAAACTTACCTACTGATCCCTACTGTCTCTTGGCTCTAAATCTTTACTTAGCCTTGTCTTGGAGTTTGAGCCTGATGTCTCTGCTCTTCTGAAGAACCCTCATTACAGCCAGGTATGGTGGCCATGCCTCCTACCCCAGTTATGGTACACACAGGCAGAAGGATCCTTACAAGTTTAAGGTTAGCCTGGTCAGAGTAGTGAGTCTAATCTTAAATATTAAACCTAAGTAGAAAGCTCTCATTGCAATAACTTCTCTGAAATAAAGACTCCCTTGCTGTCACAAATAAATGCCTTACTGGATTTTTGAAGCACTGTTAAAAAGTGAAATGAGCTAGAAACATCTAAAAGAGATAAAGGCTGTTTTGTAATTGTCCGTGTTGGGTGGTGACTAGTAACCATAGACCAAACCCTTGGGCAGAATTATTTAGGCAGAAAGGACTCTCCTCCTGCTTCTTTCTCAGTTTGTCTCCTTTATCTACTTTTCTTTCCATATTTGAAGAACTAGAAGGTGATTTATTGTGAGCTCCAGCATCACATCAGCCTGTTGTATTTGTGATGTGGATTTATGTGTTAGAAGGTCTTTGTACCATAGTAGCCCTCCCTGCTTACAAATTCATCACCTCATCCATCTCTGTTGGTATGCTGATATGCAATACGTCATATTTGTAGTTTCCATGAACACTGTGCATTCCCATAGGGTAAGGACCAAGTAATATGTGTTTCCTGACTCCTCAAATAGCATTTGGCAAAGCCAGCACTCCTGTGTAGTAGTTGGTGAATAAAGGAAGTAGCTTGTTCTCCTCTCCCCATCTCCACTTTAATCACGTTTCAGAGTCTTCACTGCCCATGAGCTTGGCCAGTTTCTAATGACGCACTCCTTTTCAGATCTCAGCTTTCAGTATGCCTGAATGAAATGTCTTCAATGCAAAGCTTGCCCCTTTGATAAAAATCATCAGATATCACATTGAATTCAGGGTTTTATTTTATTTGGTTTTTTGAGACAAGGTTTCTCTGTGTAGCCTTGGCTGTCCTGGACTCACTTTGTAGACTGGCCTGGCCTCAAACTCACAGAGATTCACCTACCTCTGCCTCCCCAAGTGCTGGGATTACAGCCACAGCACCCAGCTGAATTCGGTATTTTTAACCTAAATGTGTGCTATAATTCATCTGTCCTTTCTGGCTAAATCCTTTCCTGTGATCTTCAGCAACTAGAAAACCTTTACCTTTCTATAGAACTGTTTCATACCCTGAAGGCTTGGTGTCTAGTTGCTTTCCTGACACTGTGGAAAGGCACCATGACTGCAGCAGCTTATAAAAGATAGAGCTTATTAGGGTCACAGTTCCAGAGAGTGAGTCCATGGCCAATCGTGGTGGGTAGCATGGCAGCAGACAGGCAGGCATGGTTTTGGAGCAGTAGGCTAGCATGGGCTTCACCCCCCCCACCTCACCCCACCCCGTATCTGTAGTATGGGTTTTTTTTTTTTAACTTTTTATTAGGAGAGATGGGGGAAGAGGGAAGGAGGGTGGGACCAGGAAGAGAGGAGGGGCTATGATTGAGATATAAAGTGAATAAATTTAAAACCTTTTTATTGATTCTTTGTGAGTTTCACATCATGCACCCCAGTCTCACTCAACTCCTCATCCCCTCATATCAGCCCTTTGCTCCTGCAGCCTCCTCCACAAAATCACACACACACACACACACACACACACACACACACACACACAAAGCATAGAAAACATCTGATGGTGGAGGCTGTATTTGTCAGTGTGTCCCACAGTATACCCCTCTGTCCACACATCTTTACTTACAAATGCACATTTGTGAGTCATTGATCTGGTTCAAGGTCGAGGTCTCTGGCTCGGTGACACCATCAATATTGGACTTCTCCCTGTTATCGTGTTGTTGCCCTGGTCATGGAAATCCTGCAGCTTTGGATCAACAGGACTGGCCCTTTCACACATCCCAACCATTCACAATTGATACAGATTTTAGGATTGGCCACCTCAGCCCTGGATCTGGGCTGGATCTGGGTTGTAGCTGAGCTCTCCCTAGCTGTACCACCGGGGCAAGCTCTCCAGCACTGCTCTGGCTAGGCCACCCAGTGCCACCCATGGCAGGGTCAGCTCTCCTACTTTCACCTTGTGCCTAGCTCACCCGCCCTTCACCATCAGGGCCAGCTCTGCTGTGTTGTCCAGGCAAGGTGCAGGGCCCGCTCTCCTGAGTGCTGTAGCCAGTGAGGGACAAGGCCATGTCAGCTGTTTTCAAGACCCCAGTGCCAGTTCCCATGACTACCACAGGTGGTGAGGTGGGGAGAACATCACCCCTGGACCCATGCCACCCTACAGCAGGTGAGTGGTGGAGCCTGCTCTCCTTTGCTCTTACCATAGGCGCTGGCTCACCCATTCCCTCTCGACCTCAGCCAGCACTAATGTGCTGCTCAGATGAGGTGTAGGGCCTACTCTCCCAAGTGCTGCAGCTAGTAAGGAGCCAGGGGTAGCTCTCCCACTTTCATGGCCATGTGGGCAGCTTGCCTGACTGCCAGAGGTGGTGAAGGGACAGAGTGTGTGTGCTGCAGACAAGTGGTGGGGTCAGCTCTCGTACACTCACACCTTTGTGGCCAGCTCACCCACAAGGCCCTCCATCAGGGCCAGCTCCGTTGTGCTGCAGGGCCCACTTTCCTAAGTGCTGCCACTGGTGAGAGGTGGTAGCATGGGCTTTTGAACCCTCAAAGTTCACTCCTGTGACACACCTCCTCCTACAAGCACACAACTCCTAATCCTTCCCAAACAATTGCACCAACTGAACCTTGGGACCATCATCATTCAGACCACCACACTAGGCAGCTATAACTCGTTCTGCAACATTTTTTTTCTGGGACCCTCGTCTGAGCCAGCTACCAACCTCTGTGGAAATTCCTTGTCTGTGTCCCATAGTAACAGAGGTTTTAATTTTATATTTTTAGTACTTCGAGATATTTATTGAAAATTTCGTATGTGTATATGATGTACATGAATGTGTATATGATGTTCCTTAATGAACTTTCCTATCCCCTACAGTGTCTCCATAACTGCCTGCGGATGGGTCTGCCCCATTCACTTCTGAATGTATAAAGATTTACTTCTGCCATGACTCTTTAGAAAGCAGAAATCACAAGCTAGGTATGGTGGCACACACCTTTAATCCCAGCACTCAGGAGGCAGAGGCAGGTGGATTGCTGTGAGTTCGGGGCCAGCCTGGTGTACAAAGTGAGTCTAGGACAGCTAAGGCTACACAGAAAAACCCTGTCTCGAAAAAAAAACCAAAAAACAAAAAAGAAAAGAAAAAAAAAAAGCAGAAATCACATCATCACAGCGCAGTCATCTTTGTGTCCCACAGGTCTATCATAGTAGCTGCTGACCTGTGGGTGGCCTGTTGATTCTGTTTGGATGAATGGATGTGTGAATGAAAGGCTTGATTAGAGATGTTTCAGTAAAAAGTGTTTAATGATTATTTGTTTTGTTTTTGTTTTCCACAGATATTGGTATCAACCTAACAGATCCTATGTTCAGAGGAATTTATAGGGGAGTGCAGAAGCATCAAGGTAAATATCTCTTTTACTAACGTAACTTCTATGAAGACAAATGTTCTTCCTCAAAGAGATGCTGAAAAGCATAATCCACTCTTCAAACGAAAATGTTGAAGAACTCTGTGTAGCTGGACTCAAGTCTAAAAGCCCAGCACTCAGAAGTTGAGGAAGGAGAATAGCAAGTTTGAGGCTAGCCTGAGCTACATAGTGAGAACTTGTTTCAAAAACAAAACAAAACAAAAAACAAAGCACAACCCTCATCAATACATGTCAGATAGAACAATAACCTAAGTCAGCCACGCCCTACTGGCAAGCCATTGTTTTGAACAACAGGGCATGCAATCCAACAGTTACTGTGAGCCTCAGTTTATCAAGTTCTTAAGAAACATTTCCAGGGGCTATAGACAGCTCAGTAGTTAAGAGCACTTAACTGCTCTTGCAAAGGTACATACCCACATGTATGTACACACACACACACACACACACAATTGAAAATTAAATCTTTTGGAAAGGGAACACTTTCAGCCAACGACAGAATATAGTGTAATAGAAGAAAGGCGTGTTGCTGTCTTTGCCCACCCTCCCTTCTCCCTTTTCTACCTGTGTCTACGTAGAGACCTAGTGTGTAGGTGACACAGAGAGTTGTATCTTAATGATTAAGTGTAGGCTTCACAGAAGCAAGTGGGTGTATTATCGTGTAAGTTCATTTCCTCTCCAGTCCTAAAATACACTCGGGCACTGATACGAGCTTAGACAAGTGCTGCATCACTGGCTGTCTCTCCCCTACACACGGTCGTGTGTAAGCCTGTTTGTTAGATGACAGCTGACTAAGCAGGAAATGGTGTGGACACCAAATTTTAAAAGCAGAATGTCTGCAATAGATGTGTCTGCACACTGCCTAAGAAGAGTGCCTGTGTTCTATGTATGTGCAAACAGGAATGCTGGCTTTGTGCTTGAGGATGAAAGAGTTCCATACCTTCGTCACCTATGCCACAAACTGACCTGACCGAGCTTCTCTAGGTGGTGATGGGTGGCATTCCTGAGCACAGGCAATGTTCCTGTCGCTTGAAAGAAGAAAACCAAATGATTTCCCAGGTCTTGCTTTAAAACTTAACTCTTCTACTTCATTTAGACTTTTGGATGCTATCTTTATGTTACTTATATAATAAAGTTAGCTATTGAGTAAATTACATCCTGCTTTCCTTGCCTTTGTAGCGCTCAGACTTCATGCTTTGCTGCTGCATGTCTAAATGTTTGTGTTTATGATATGAATTATTCAGTAGTCAATTCTCACTACTTCTGCAGTTTATTGTCTATTTTCAGTATAAATAACTAAGGTGATTTTTTTTCTCAATTGAATTCTATTTATATTTACTCTGATACTTAAATGTGAAATTAATAATCAGGTTTTTGTATTTTATTTTGCTGCCCATTTGTTTCTGGCCCTAACACTGGGTTGGGCAGATGGCTCAGTGTATAAAGCACCTGCTGTGCAAAGCATGAAATCCTGAGTTTGGATCCTCAGCCCCCATGTTAAAGCTAAGAGCAGTAACATGTGCCCAGCCATGTGTGTCAGAGAGACAGGTAGATCCTGGGGTCTTTATCTGAAATAGTGAGCTCCACGTTCAGTGAGAGTCTCAATTATAACCTACACACACACACACACACACACACATACATACACGAATACAAGTTTCTGATACAAGGCGCATCACTTGATTTGTAGTCATTGAGTTCATATTTATTTATTTAGTTCATCTTTAATTTGGACCTCTTGACTCCTACCATTTTCTCTTTTTTTGATCAACAAAAATACAAAACTATTAATTGTTCAGTTTCTTGTTATATATATTTTTTCAAAGTTTTGCAACTCTAGTTTTACTGTTACAAGTAAATCGCTGATTTGCCTGTTTTAGTAGATGACTGTTTTGTGCATTTTTGGATTAAGGAGAGATAAAAATATAGATGTGTAATTATAGATAATATCTATATTTACATATATACATATATATACACAAACCCATACACATATATATACACTTACCAAGTTTCCTTAATATGTGATTTTTCTTACACAGATGACCTACAAGATGTAATAGAGAGAGCTATCCAGATTGGTGTTAAAAAGGTAACACCTGAATTTTGTTATTGTTGAATTCTTTGTTTGTAAATTTGAGTTAAAATGCTGCAAAGTAAAAGAGAAAGAGCCAACAGCACATCCTTAGTGTCTATTTCAATGTGTAAAATAAGCAAGTTAATAGAAATAGTTATTTTGTTCACTGCTATTTATGATGCACAATCCTCAAGGATATCATCAGAAATGTGACAAAATGTGATAGAAAAAAAAAAAAACCCATAACAAGTGCTAGTCTTAAAGACAACCTTCAATAAATGTCACAATCTCACTTGGCATGTGTTGGAAACAGTCATCAAAAACACACATGTGCTACCACACATAGCTGTAGGTGTACCATGAGACAACTGAGAAAATGCTTCAGGTTTTTTGTTTGTTTGTTTGAAGACAGAGTTTCTCTGTGTAGCCTTGGCTGTCCTGAAGTCGCTTGTAGACCAGGCTGGCCTCTGGTCTCAAGCCTGCCTCTGCCTCCCTGGGTGCCGGGATTACAGGTGGGCACCATTACGTCTAGCTAAAATCCCTTTAGTTTTAACAGTAATAAAATTCTTACAAGTTTTTAGAGTTCTAATAAGAAATTGAACATTGACTAGCCTAAGTCATATTCTTCAAGTAAGTATTTCTCTAAATTAGTTATACAAATGTCAGACAAGCCTGCACATACAAAAAATAGTTATATTCCATAGCATAGTTTCAGTTCACTTTGTAACTGTTGCTTCTAAGTTAAACACACTGTTCTAAAATGTGACATACGAGTTAAATAAATTCTGCAGTCTCCAGCCCTAAGATTATGTTGATTATTCAAAAGTAATGAGAAAGGACCAAAGTTCTTTGAACTTAGTTTGCACCGTATGTTCACTCTATCATGTCGTCACCTGTATCTAATGTTTTCTGCAAGCACTGAAGTATCAGCCTCCTGAATTACCTGTGTCAGCAAGTGGAGTTTACTCATTTCTAACTGAACACACACATGTGTAAATGAGAGACAGACAATAGGACAGAGGCAGATTTCACCTGAACTTACTTTGTCACCAGCAGTCACGCCCTGGTAATGAGAAGAATGGTTTTGCCATCACAGACGTGACTTCCAGCCCCAGCTTCCTCCTTCATAGCTTTGAAACTTGATTTCAGTTTTCTCATCCATAAAAATGAATGTTTTAAAAGTATTTAAGAGCATTGTTTGAGTGTTAAAAGAAAATACCGAGTATGAACAAGCCCTCATGATGTATATGATGGCATCACCGTTGCCGGGCCTGGAGACTGTACACTGGGAGAGGAGGCCGCGGCCTAGCCTTGCCCTTCCTTTCTGAGACTATCTGGACAAGGGTTAGGACATAAATGGGTTTGGTTAGAAACGGTTGAACAACGGCAGTGACGTTCTGTATGTGAGCAGCTGGTAAGATTAGTAGACAATGGTTCCCCTGATAAATTTTTCTTAGGCCCTAGTTCTTAACTGTGCCTGTATAGTCCCTGCATAGCCGCTTGGTGGCTGGTCACACTAGAGGTTATGTCGCTGTATGACAGTGCCTGTTTCTCACATGCAGTTCCACCTGTGTTTTGTGTACATTCTCTTCGTGTGCGCCTACAAAGAACTCTTCACTTTAGCGCAGAGAGACCTCAAAGCATGTTAAAAAAAAAAAAAAAAAAAACCTACTCAGTGTCCTTAAATCGCCCTTTAGAAAACGGTGCACCTTAAATGGAGCGGCCTTGGCAGTCATCTTTGACACTGGGTTCTGACGGGTTAGCAAAAATGGCATTCTGACCGTCAAGTGACTGTAATGGCTTTCTGGCGTGTACTGGTTTCCCAAGAGCCATGATGAACTCCTTACAGAGCACTGTCAGTACATTAATGTACCCGTTTTTTCTTGAGAACCCCTCCGTTTTCTTTACTATTACCCTCTAAAAAGCTTCTCTGTGGGTTGTATGCATTATATATGGTATTTTAGGAATTAGAGCACAAATATTTTAAATAGCAAGTCATTTTAGAGTATGATAAACTCTAACATAAACAGTATATTTTAATGAAAGACACCCACTTCCCAAACAAACCTTAGCAGCCAGGGATTATGCTGCACTCTGTCAAGTGTCGGACTGCCTTGGAAGACTGCTGCCTTTGCATGTCTGCTGGGATACTGTGCCCCAAGTAGCATCTGGCTGACCTCCCTGGACACTAGAGACTGAATGAAACTGAAAAAGATGAAAAGCCTATTGGTAGTCTCGCGGAAGTCGTTTTCATCTCCTGGAGTTCCCAGCCCATCCCTGGAGACCTGTTAAATTAATCAACTTTTCAGTTATTAATTTACATGAGCACTGATTTCAGTGAACAGAATTCTGACCTGGCCAGTCTTTAGCTAGTCTGTCTTCTGCGACATATAAATTGTGTCCTCAAGAGACTTGGAGTTGGTTTCTAATGGAGACAAACATGAATGCACATTACTGTTCAACACAGGACTCCTGTGGGAGGGTGTGTGTGGAGAGGAGTCGGAGAGCACTCCACAGAGGTGCTCTTCCCTATGGGAGGTGTTTGGGGAGCAGCTGCTGACGGTCTCGTGGGGTTCAGCTTCTTTCCCTTCTTGCCATTTCAGTTCATGATCACAGGTGGGAGTCTCCAAGACAGTAAAGATGCACTGCAGTTGGCACAAACAAACGGTACCCTCTTATTACTTCTACCAAAACCAAATGTGAATTAATTATGAAGGAGGCTTTCTGAGAACTGTTTAAGGTACAAATACAGTGACTCCTGATATAGAAATGGCAGGAAAATAGATTGATTTCAGTGGAACATGCTTAAGATGACAAAGTTTAGAGTACTCTTTGGTATATCAGACGTTTAGTATAATCTTGTAGTACTTAACAAAGAGTGTTATTTCAGTAAATAAGAATAAAGTAATTGTTATCGTCAAGTAACTCTGATGTAAAGCTTTTATGTCCATATTTTAACGTTGGATATGAATTTTTATTTAAAATCTTTTAACTTGTTACCAAACATTTATTTTCTGAATCAGGCTTTGTGTAAGGCCACAGGAATTTAAATAATAATATATATACCAATCATAAGGCTAGAGAGATAGCTCAGCACATTCTAGCAGAGGATTCCAGTTCAGTTCCCAGCACCCACAAGGGACAGCTCAGGGAATGTCGCATCGTTTTTTGGACACTCTCCAACGTACACACTAACAAAATTAAACTATGCTATGCTTCAGGTGCTCACTTCATGCTCATACATTTCATACTTATTTAAAATCTTTTGGTTTTGTTTTGTTTTTTGTTTTTCGAGACAGGGTTTTTCTGTGTAGCCTTGACTGTCCTGGGCTCACTTTGTAGACCAGGCTGGCCTCGAACTCACAGAGATCAGCCTGCCTCTGCCTTCTGAGTGCTGGGATTAAAGGCACCTGGCTCAAGCTTCATTCTTTATTAGCAAAAGAAATCCCCCTTTCCCACTTTTTAAGTCACTCCTACTATTAACCTTTAAAAAATTTTTAAATTATTTTTATGGTATGCCTCTCCCCGCCTTACCCTCCGCGCGCGCCTGTGTGTGTGTGTGTGTGTGTGTGTGTGTGTGTGTGTGTGAGAGAGAGAGAGAGAGAGAGAGAGAGAGAGAGAGAGAGAGAGATGTACACATGAGAGAAAGATGTCAGATCTCTGTAGAGCTGCAGTACAGGCAGTTGTGAGCTGTCTGACACAGGAACCAAACTCTAGTCCTCTGCAAAAGCAGTGCACACTTAACTGTCTCCAGTCTCCACTGCTGACCTCTTCAAGGCAGCTACACTGTGGTGGTTGTATTAAATACAGGAATTGTGATGGTCATGCAAACAGTAAATATGAAAGATAAAAGTAGGTATTTTAAAATCATTTTACTTCCATCCTAACATGCTTGATAAATGACTACCTTTGGAAAGAGTTGAATTAACTATTTTATTAATATATGAAGGCAGTTTTTATATGCATATCCCACTTTTAACATATTTTTTAAATGTTTGATTAATGTACATATTTAGGACATTTGAATTGTTTATAGCACCAAAAATCAGTTGAAATTACTTTGCTATATTAAGTGCTAACATGAAAAATATTCTGAAACTAACATTAAATGCAATTTTCTGTTAGATATGTTTTTCAGTACAGTTGGGTGTCATCCCACGAGGTGCGATGAGTTTGAAAAGAATGGCCCTGATCATTACTTAGCAGGACTGCTGAGCCTCGCTGAGAACAACAAGGGCAGAGTGGTAGCCATCGGGGAGTGTGGGCTTGGTAAGTGCCAGCCTCGCCACTTAACACTATTTTGAGAACAACTACTTGGTATGTTCAGATCCTGAATTATTATTATTCTTTATCTTTTAAAGATTTTGACCGACTTCAGTTTTGTCCCAAAGATACTCAGCTCAAGTAAGGAAATTTGTTGACTTTAAAAATGGTTGTAAACTCCTAAGAATGATTTTTATTTTTCCAAAGTAACATTGAACAATGTTAGATATCAAGGTCTGTTTGTTATCCCTGGCATTTATCAAAAACTAAACAAAGTCCATACATATTTGCATGTACTTAATAATCTACAACTGATTAACCACTGGATTCTATTTGAATGGTAAAATAAAAGGGACACATATTATACAGACTTTTTTGTGGTAGCAGCAATAGGTATGTTTATGTACAAACCATCTACCCTTGGGCCATTGTAGTTTCTTATTCATGAAGGATAATCTGGATCAAATCACCTCTTAATAAATTTTGTCATTTGATTGGGGAGTGTGCATCCATGCCACCTGATGTCACCTGAGGGACTTTCCACATTATACCAGCCAGGAATGTTCGAGGCATTACGAAGCTCTGTCTCTTGAACACCAGGTAATCAGTTCACGGAACCTGAAAAGTTCACAGATTCACCCTGGGACAGATGTGCATTGCTCTTAGCAGCTTCTTGGGCCATTCCCCCACTGCAGTGTCCTCCTGGGCCAGGATGAGCCTCTGAGCAGTGACTGGCAAGCCTCAGCACATGACAGTGCTGTTGCAGAGCCTGGCAGGATTACCTCCCTGTGTGGCTTTTCTTCTAGAGTTAAAAGTGATTCTCAAAAGCAACCTAAATATTCAGATTTTGTTCCATGAAAGAGTTGATAGTGTAAGTTCTGTTTACTTCTCTGAAGATGACTTCCATCACCATACATAGCAGGGTGTAGATTATACTATAGCACACATCAGATGTCCAAGTGCCAGGCCATAATAGAGCTGACCTAGGTCTATTCTGTAAATGATTTCTGAGTGCCTCTTCAATGTGATAAGAGTAAGGCTTGGTTCTTTGGCCTTTATAGATAAGAGGGTCCATAAATAATTGTAGTAGGCCAGTAAGCAATGTCAAGAAGGTGCATGCACTTGAGGACTTGTTTTCAATTCCTACCACTACCACTAAAAATAAAAAGTGTATGGGTAGGAGAGGGCAGGACAGCCATTTAGGTGGAATCTGGGAAGTCTTCTAAGATGGCAGCATAAGCTAAGAACAAACTAAGGTGAAAACGCTGATACGATAGATCAGTTGACAGTTTTTAATGAGGTTTGAGAATGTCTAAAGTAGTAATAGTCTCATTTGGATTATTGTCAAGGAGACAGCTGGGAACCCATGTACCACCTTGCTGTCCCCTGGCACTGGCTAACCTGTTGTGTGTCCATCAGTTTCAGTATACTTACTAAGTGTACATGCATGTGTGTGTGCACATGAAGACCATATGTCAATCCTGGATATCATTCCTCGGGAGTTGTCCATCTTATTTTGAGACAGGGTCCCTCACTAGGACCTGGGGCTCTTTTACATTAATGTTCCTGGATATCAAACTCGGGTGCATGGCAAGTACTTCACATACCAAGACACCTCTCCAGTCCCTTGATTCTTTTTTCCTTTTTGTTTTTTCTTTCTTTCTTTTTTTCTTTTTTTTCTTTTTTTCTTTTTTTTTTTTTGAGACAAGGTCTTCCTATTGACCTGGAATTCACTATGTAAACTCACCAAAATCCTCCTGCCTCTGCCTCCTGAGTTCTGGAGTTAAAGGCATGCACCACCATCCCTGGCTTTGATGTAAATTTTGTAGCATGTGAAACATTAACCTACTATATGATCTGGTGGTTTTATAAAAACATTTTTTCGTTTTAAATGTATACTAGGTATCATGTATAAGAAATAGTGAGTAGGTGCACTTGTAATGGGTTACAGAGTACTGTCCACAGTGAGCAGGCCTGGCCTGGGCTGTTGGTCTTTATACATCTCAGTGTCCTCACTGTTAGCATGAGGTTGCCAATGCCCATCTTTTCTTCAGTATATGATAGGTAAAGCCATAGTGCCATGCCTGGACAGATTCAGTACTCAATAATTATGGCTTCTAATGAAAAATACAGCTGTGGCTTTTGCTGAGGGTTTTGGAAAAATGCTTTAAAAATTATGTCTTTGCATATGCAAAAGGAAGTTAGAAGAGGGTGCCAGATCCCCTGTAGCCACAGTTATAGATGGTTGTGAGCCACCATGTGTGTGCTGGAAAGTGAATAAATACTGCTCTTCCTCAAGAGCAGCCAGTGCTCTTAACCACCGAGCCATCTCTCCGGCCCCGAGACGTGCTTTGTTAAAGAAGACAGAGCAAAGAATAAAATCTAGAGAAAGGCCTGACTGGGTTACGGAGAGCTTATCTCTTGAGTCATAGCAGTATTTCTAACTTCAACACTTTCTCTCTTTTGCTTATTAGAGCTCTGTCTTCTTGTGTAGGAGGAATTTGCTCTAGACAGTCTCTCTCTCTCTCTCTCTCTCTCTCTCTCTCTCTCTCTCTCTCTCTCTCTCTCTCTCTCCCCCCTCCCCCTCCCACCCGCCTGTTTGCTTATTTTTTCCCATTAATTTATTTAATCACTTTACAGCCTGTTCACAGCCCCCTCCCTCCTCTCCTCCCAGATCCCCTTCCCCCATGCCCCAGTAGAAGGGCGGCCCCCATGGGTACCAGCCCACCCTAGCACATCAAGTTGCAGCAGGACTAAGTGCAGCCTCTCCTGCTGAGGCCAGACAAGGCAGGCTCTGGGCATTTTTCTTGGAACTCTAAAATGTTAATATTATGTAGGGTTTTTTTAAAAAGCAGAATGATCCTAAGGATACTTAGGGGACCCTGGAAAAGGGTTGAGGCCATCCAGGCTGTCCACCAGCTGGAAGAGGTCACTCACTGGGTTTTGGAGCGCCTTAGTCCTATTGGTAACAGCTGCTGTTGACGATGACCTTTTCAAGCTCTGTCTGATGACCTTTTCAAGCTCTGTCTGTTGACCCAAGCTGTAAGAAGCAGTGATTAAACCAGAGTAAATCAAAGCTTTGATAAATTGGTCAGATGTTAATCAATAAAGATTTTCATTTATGAACCGGAAAAAATTGTAAGTAAACTAAACAGAGAAGGCTTTGACAGTTGTCAGTTCCTGCTCTGAAGCGTGTTATTCAGTGGTTGGTTTATTTGTTTTCCCTTTAAAGACACTAGTTATTTGATATTATATATGTTTGTCATCCTGTTTGTACTGTTAGAGTGTTTTGATTTGCCACATGGAAATTTTCTTTCTCAAGATTATTTGTGTGAGGGAGCATGCATTCCAAGTCATGCATGTGGAGGTCAGACCACAGCTTTGTGGACTTAGTTCTTGAGCTCTACTTTGGTGTGAGCTCTAGGAATTAACTCAGGGGTCAGCCTTTCATCACCATGCAGAAGTGCCTTTATCTACTGAGCCAGCTCCCCAGCCCCCCACATGACTTCTTAAACATTTATTTTTCTGTGTATGAATGTTTTCCCTGCATCTGTCTACACACATGTGCAGTGCCAGCAAAGACCAGAAGAGGGCATCAGATTCCCTGGAACAGGAGTTACAGATGGTTGTGAGGCATCATGTCAGTGCTGGGAAGTGAACCTGTGTCCTCTGGAAAGGTAGCCAGTGCTTTTAATCACTGAGTGAACCTGTGTCCTCTGGAAAGGTAGCCAGTGCTTTTAATCACTGAGCCACCTCTCTAGATCCTCCCCAACACACACACACACACACACACACACACACACACACACACACACACACACACACACTATAAAACTCTCAGGGCACATTATATGTGTTTCTTATTCTTAATGAATTATACCTTTGCCTATTCTGTGATAGAAAGCTCCTTTCTTATAGAACTGTTTGGCGCTATGCCATAGTGACTTGGTCGAATGCTGGGCCATGGAGTTGTGCATGGTGAGCACATGGACACCATTGTCTGTGGTGTGTAGCTGGAGCTACCTGCTTGGTCACATTTACATGGTGACAGAGCACACTAGATGTTAGCACATATACTACTACTTTAGTGGCTTGTAATAATTCTTGGGGGTTGTTTTGGAAACAGGTTTCCTGTGGCCCAGGTTAGCCTCAAACTAATTGGGTAGTTGAAGATGACCTTAAATTTCTGATCATCTGTCTCCACCTCCCAGGTGCTCAAACTTTAGTCCCCGATCTACCATACTTGTTTTCATGGATGCTGGGGATTCAACCTCAGGCTTTGTGAATGCTGGCCAAGGACTCTGCCCATTTGCCACTGTCCCCATCCCACGACTAGTAATTATTTTTTAATCTTTTTAAAAATTTTTCAATAATTTATCCAGATTACATTTCGATTGTTTCCCCCTCACTTGTATCTTCCCATTCCCACCTCCCTCCCTCTTGTACCCTATTCCCCTCCCCTAGACCTGTGGCAGAAGGGGACCTCCTCTCCCACCATCTGATCACAGCCTATCAGGTCTCATCCTGGCAGCCTGCTTCCCTCCACTACTAGTAATTCTTAATCTTTCCTTCCAAGTTCTAGTGTTTCCTAACCTGAAAATGTCCTCACTTAACTGAAGCAAGATTACTTTTGCCTATTCTGGCCCCAGCAGACTCTGAAAAGGTGATTTACTTAAGGCACAGAGCACCAATTTTAGATGGAAAGACAGTGCACACTATGAAAATAAGTTTGTGATCCTGTCAATGAGGCACCCCTCTCCAGAAGGTAACGGGCAACAAAGAACCTGCTGTTTTTAATATCTCAATTCACTATTATATTGCCATTTCCAGATAACAAAATTCCTTTGGCTAAGAATTATTTGATGTGTCTCATGCTAAAATAAGAATTTTAGTGTGGAAATTATTTTGCATTGTGCAGATATTTTGAAAAACAATTTGAACTGTCAGAACAAACACAATTACCAATGTTTCTTCATTGTCGAAACTCACATGCTGAGTTCTTGGGTAAGTAAAAAATAGAAATATCATTATAAATTTAAAACTGTGAGGTAATTAGGTTACTTGCCTGACTTTTTTTTTTTTTAATTTACAGATATTATGAGACGAAATAGAGATCGGTGTGTGGGTGGAGTGGTAAGTATAAAATAATTGTTTAAATATGGGATGTAGAAAACTGTCTTTATTACCAAGGTTGGCTTCAGCTAATTCAGTTACCAACAGTAAAGTTATTGAGTCTTTTAGTTGAAAGACATGTAAATTTACTGTTAGATTTATGAGCCAAATGGTGTACAAACAAAAAACACTTTTAGTTACACTTCTTTTGCTCATACAAGAATGAGTACCAAATTCTACTTACAAGAAGCAAATGTGAATTTCTGGGAGTTTTTTGCTTGTTTTGTTTTGGGGGTTTTTGTTGTTTGTTTTCTCTGTGTAGCCTTGGCTGTCCTGCAACTCACTCTGTAGACCAGGCTGGCCTCGAACTCACAGAGCTCCACCTGCCTCTGCCTTCCACGTGCTGGGATTAAAGGCGAGCACCACCACCAACTGGGCCAAATGTATTCTGTCTTCTGTCACGGCATCCCTTTCCTGAGAGCCATCCTTTACTGTTCTATTTAAGGGAAACATAAACCAATTTTTATAATGTCTTGAAATATTTCATTGTTTCCTTCAAGTTTTCTTTTCTAACTTGCTAGCTGGTAGTCACTCTTTTTACTCTCATGTATAGGCTCATCCTCCATGATGTGTATTCTGCTCCTAAATGTTTCTTCTGTGGTTGTTTCAGTCATTACTGGAGACATTTCCTATAAATATTCTCTACTATCACGTGGCTGTGATATCTGTGGTAGTGATTTCAAGTTAGTTTGGACCATGGGCTCGAGTAGATAATCTGCCTTAAAATGTTGCTCATATATACAAAATTTCATATATAATTTCAAGAGAGGTTCAGTGACCATCTTTTGGGGTCGTTTAGGTACTTACATTTTTATTTATGTATTTAAATCATAGTTCCACTGTTCCAGGCAAGGGAAAAGACCTAACTCTGAGCATTTACTGGAATACTTATGTTGCTTTGCTTGGATACTTTTACATATTTTCTTTTTTGAAAATTTAAGGAATGCACTTGTGCTTTTGAGTATATTTAATGTGTGTATTTAAGTATACATATGTGCCATGGTGTTTGTGTGGAGGTCAGAGGACAACTTGCAGAAGTTGGCTTTCTCCTTCACCATGTGGGTCTCAGGAATTGAAGGCTTAGTACCTTCACCCACGGAGTCATCTTGCTGACCCTCATGTATTTGTCAAGGCTTCCTTCTGCTTGGTGTTGCACCGCACTAGTGGTAGGTGTGTGTTTTCTATTGCTGTTGTGTTAGTGATACTTTCACATCTTCTCTGGTTTACTGACTGTGCTCTGTAATTTTCACTTTAGGAGATATACTTAGGAACTGAGAAAGGTTTGTTCTGCTTTTGTTGTTTGAGACAGGGTTTCTCTGTGTAGCCCTGGCTGTCCTGGACTCACTCTGTAGACCAGGCTAGCCTCTGCCTGCCTCTGCCTCCTGAATGCTGAGAAAGGTTTTAATTAATATCCTGGGGCATTACTGATGGATGGCATTTATTGTAATTTCTAGACTCCATGTCTCATTCATTTCCTTTATTTCTAAGTAAGACTTTACTTGGATTAGTCTGTAATTTCAAAAAGTTAATACCAGGAACAGCAAAGGCGAACAAAATATTTGGCTTTAATAAAAGAAATTGCCAAACAAAACATTAATAACTAGTTCTCTAAACTGGCTTATAGGAAATCACATTCAAATCATATTTATATTGGTGGTTTGTTTTTTTTTTTTTCCAGTTCACTGGAAGTGCTGAAGGCTTAGCACCTTCACCCAGTGAATCACCTTGCTAACCCTAGAATATTTTCAAGGCTTTCCTCTGCTTGGTGTTGCAGCTCTTGCAGGCAGCTGTATAACATAGCTAAGAACATGTTATCCCTGGACAGTGGTGATGTGACCTCATGTGTAAAGGAGTGTTACTATTATTATTGCTTTTGATTATATACATACACCTAAAGCAGGAGAAAAATAAGACAGCAGTCCTTTTTCCTGTTTAACTGATGTGGATAACCTAACAATTGTCCTTTTATTTTTTCACTTTTATTTTGTTACACACACACACACACACACACACACACACACACACACTGCGACCAGAAGAGGGAATCAAATCCCTTGGAGCTGGAGTTTCAGGTGGCTTGAGTTGTGTGCAGCAAGCACTCCTAACTGCTGACCGTCCTTCCAGGCTCACAACTGACATTTTAAAAGCAATGTTCTCCCCATTGTATAGAGCTTCTTAGAACTTACCTCTTAATGATCAACCATCTCTTTTCTAAAAGAGAAGGAACCTCTAAAATAGAGAAGTGCGGTGGAATTTTCAAAATATTTTAACTGTTCAGATGTGCAGACCTTTCCTCCTCCGGTTAAGTATATAGCTCCCAGGGAGGGCACGACTGGGAGGAGATGAGGGAAGGGGCTACAATTGGGATGTAAAGTGAATAAATTAAAACTTAAAAACTTTTTAAAAAAAATGAAAAAAAGAAAGAAAAAAGAATATGGTGCCCTTTACTGTGTCCTTCTGAGAGAGTCTGCAAGGGAGAGTGACATAGAGACATGTCCTCAGGCAGCCACAGAGAAACCTTAGACAACTAACTTCTTGCTTTGTGTCACCAAAATAATGGCAGGTTGGGATTATCAAGTCTGGTTTAAAAGAAAAACATTTTAAGTGCTACCACACTAAAAGCCCTGTGAATCAAAACATCTCCCCCGCCCCCCCCCTCTCACACACACACACACACACACACACACACACACACACACACACACACGATATATATATATATCATATACATGTATATCTTTTGCTTAGGAAGTATATCAATGCTATTGTGGATTTTAAGATTATTAGAATAAAATTATATGTTTATATCCCTAGGTACATTCATTTGATGGTACGAAGGAAGCAGCAGCTGCTTTGATTGACTTGGACCTTTATATAGGATTTAATGGTTGGTACGTTCTCAGATTTTCTTAATTTTTATATTAGCAGATTTCTTAAATTGTCTTGTTAGAGTTTATTAACGGTTGTATGTTTCGTATTGATCTTTGAGAACTTTAGTAACTACTTATGTAAGATTTTAAATAGTAGGTTGTTGTTATGGTTGTTAATGCTATTACGCTGCATTCTAATAATGGAAACAAGGTGCGCTGAGGTCAGCAACTGACCATTTTTAGCAATCCAGATTGCTCTTAGGTTATTTCATGGTTATAGCATTCATGCTCACAGCGTTTTATGTAATGCACACATGCTGGCCATGGGGAAAGAGTATTCTATGACAGTCATTTGTTTTTTTCCTAGGCCACAGAAGTTAGGAAACAGGTGTAAAGTTACCCCAAGTGTGAGAACCTGTCCTCTGGCTCACTGCTTGATGACCTTTTCTCTGTAACTCCACACTAAACTTCAACCTCACAAGTCAGCCAGTACAGCAAGGTCCTGGCCTTGTTTGCTGTCAGCTATGTCAGCATTTTCTACAGTTGTTTTCTTAGTCAGTGAAGATACATTCCAGAATAAAATATGACTTACTTTCCCTCTTCAGTGTGGCCCTTACAGTGAGTGCTGGTGGCATTAGGTATAAATTTCTAGGGAAACAGAATGGTGGCATTGCTTGTTCCTACAGACACATCTCAGCGTGATTCTTTCCTAAGTACTGGTTAAGCTTATAAACTGATAGTCAGCCAAGCATACACATAGTGATTAAGTCCAGCATACTAAAAGATGCAGAAGCAGTTAGCGCTTCCTCCACGAGCATGCCTCCATTCCACTCAGTGTTGCAGAGGCAAGTGCTTGGGTCTTTATGCCATACAGCTGTGCAATATGTATATATTACCAGCTCAGATGCCTGCCTTTGTCCATGTCCTTAAGACCCCCCCCCCACTTCCACTGTCCCCCGTCTTCCTTCCATTGTTGTTTCAGGCCTCTGGGTTTTATGAGCTTCACTGTATCTGGATTCACTGCTGCCCACATGGTGAAGGGTGCTCACTTTTCATGGGCCACTCTGTTTTCGTGGAGTAACTGGCCCAGCACACGGCAGTGTCACAAGCCTGTACTCTCCTAACCCAGGAGGCTGAAGCAGGGGGATCCTGAGTTGGAAGCTGGCCT
Source organism: Acomys percivali (assembly GCA_907169655.1). Lineage (NCBI taxonomy): Eukaryota > Metazoa > Chordata > Mammalia > Rodentia > Muridae > Acomys > Acomys percivali. The sequence goes on from OU015748.1 coordinate 87,243,343, forward strand.
GGGCTACATAGGAAGTCACTGTTTCAAAACACTAGTTGAGGCTCCCTGGCACTTCCTGTAGCTCCACACAAATACCTTATCTGGCTTTCTCCACAGGAAGCCACTCAGTTCCAGGCCCTGCTATTTGCTCAAACTCCTCTCTCTTCTGTGATAGAAGCCCGTATTTTTACTTTTCAAGTTGTTCCTTTAGTGCTGTTCTGAGACAGCCTTTCTTTAGAGCAGGCTGGCTGGGAACCGTGTGGATGAGGATGAGCCTCACTACCCCTACTGCCCCAGCCTTCCAGTGCTGGGAGTACAGACGTCAGCTACCACACTGTCATGTCTGGTTTGGTAAACATTCTCTGCTTCAAGAAAATTCTCATGAAAAGTAACTTTTTCTTTTTAGGTTTTTGCATGTTTGGAAATGGATTTATTTATTCCTAAAAGTATACTTGGACAGTTAATGAAAGGAAGGAGAGCCCACTTTTGTTTCTCCAGAGGTAGTGTCCAGTGCTGGTGGCATCTGATTGCTACTCAGAACCCCAGTCCTTTCCCTGTGACCGATGGTGCCTTTCCTGTATACGATTTAGACTAGTTTATATGAGAGCTCACAAAAATGTGTTTTGCTATTTGGAGACTTTATTGTTTTGGTCACTCATCCTGCTACTCTGGTAGTGGCTCTTTACAGCTGAAGCCACTTGTTTGTTTGTAGACAGGGTCTCTCTGTGTAGCCTTGGCTGTCCTGGACTCGATCTGCAGACCAGGCTGGCCTTGAACTCAGAGATCCACCTGCCTCTGCTTCCCCAACTGCTGGGATTATAGGTATGCAGCAACACCTTGCCTGGCACCCCATTTTTTGTTTTTAAATCACTCCTAGGAATATCCTTTTTCTTTCTTTTGAGGGTGGGGAAGACAGCTCAGAAATGGTAACTGGTATTATCTTTCCTATAATTTCCATTTCTACTTTATCAATTCCAAAATTTGGTTTATTTTCAACTTTTTAAAATGAAGTATAGCCGGGCGGTGGTGGCACACACCTTTAATCCCAGCACTCAGGAGGCAGAGGCAGGCGGATCGCTGTGAGTTCGAAGCCAGCCTGGTCTACAAAGGGAGTCCAGGACAGCCAAGGCTACACAGAGAAACCCTGTCTCGAAAAAAAAAAAAAAAAAAAAAAAGAAGTATACTTGTTTTTACTTCTATCCCTAAAGTTCTCTCATATACCATAGTTTTGATAGATGGAGTGTTGGAAGCCATTTTTAAATTGTTCTGTTGCTTTTATCTTGCTTCTGTTTCCCTCATGGGGATGGCCTCTTATGATGTGGACTTTCTTCAAATGCCAGGCAGTCCTTTGATGTTTAGGGAAGGAAAAAAAAAAAAGTTGGACATAGTGGCACATGCCTACCAAGAAGCTGAAGTAAGCATTTAAAAGACTAGCCTCAGCAGTTACAAGGCAAGTTTGAGACCAGCCTGGGCTACATGAAATCTTATCACAAATAAACAACTTTTTGGAAGCGCTATGTGAGCCAATCAACTGGCACATTCAGATAACAGCCGGACAGTTGATTCTCACATGTGCTTTTGTGGAGACGTATTTCTGGATTTTTTCTCTAGAAGGGTGTCCCAAGATCTTTGGTAAAAAAGTAGGGTAGGAATTTGTAAACGTACATGGCAAGTGTTCTGGAGCAGAGAGAGAGAACAGGGCGGGTGTTCTTCAGTGCTGTCTTGCTCTGCTGTGCTTTCTTCACCCATCCTGAGTCACAGGTGATCTGGTACCTCAGCAGTTCTCTGCCCAGACCTTTCAACCATTACTGTTCCCTCCCCTGCCCTAGCTCAGCAGTCTGAATACCTAGTTCTGGAATGTTTCTTGGGTCTCTTTCTTTGGGCCTATAATATTTAGGTCACTTGGCACTCATGTTTGCTTTCCTACAATGAGTTGGGGTAACAGGCATCTACTAATTTCACCAAAAAATGTTGGGTGAGGTGATTATCAAGGGACAGTAAGAATATCAGTTACAGGATCAAGAAAATGGGGATGAACAGCCAAAGCATGTCCGATTGGTAGGCAGTGGAACTACTTTGTAAGAGACATGCCATTCCCAGAGAGTGAGGCAGGGGACTGCCACTACAGCATGGGTTTCCAAAGGCAGCCAAGTGCGAGGTGGGGTTATTGGTTCTAACACATGTAACCACTGTGCTGGGACTTAGTGGGTAGGAGGCTGTGCTGACGTGAGGGGGCGTCTATGAGATTTCTGCTTCCTGTTTAGTTCAGCTACAAACCTAAAATTGTTATGTCTTCCCAGTGATTTTGTGATTATGTATGTATTTTTAAATATAAGGACAGTATGTCTCATCACATTGAATGCTGATTCATTCCAAAACGAGCTAAAGGCATTTACATTCCCACTCATGGGTGTTGGGTGAGCTGGCGGACAGGGTGGACCTCCATGCCATAGGCATAGCTGAAAAGGTAACCATCAGTGCTACTTCCTAGACACTGCATCAGCGCATGCTAACCCCAGGAGGTTCACTACTTATGGCCATGCCATCCCATTATCCCAAAGCAAGTCTTAAGGCCAAGGCCACAGTCAAGGAGTGGAGTTTGGCCACATGCAATGTGGGTGCAAATATGTAAGTCTGTTATTATAGTGAGGACATGGAAACAGGAATAGTCTATTTCAGTGACTGAAATTAAGTTTAAAAAGTAAAGTTTATGGCCTTGTGATCATTCTAAATTACAGATACTTTAAAAAAATTTTTACTTAGGGTAATATATAAGGTTTATTAAATGTTCAACTGATAAGTACGAAAAATGATATCCTCATAAAGGCATGAATATCAGTATGTCCCATTCTAACTTGATTGCTACCTCAAACCTTCACATTAAAGAAGTATCAGGAGCTGGACAGGGTGGGTCAGAGGTTAAGAGCACCTGCTGCCCTTCCAAAGGACCTGACTCTGCTGGCTTCTGGAGGTACCCACACACAAGACATTTACACACAATGTGCATGCATGCCTATACACACATAAGCAAAAATAACTTAAAAATATTTTTATATGTTACAAAAGAGACAAAGTAGAGGCTGATTTGAAGTTGACTGTAATATGGGTTCTGTGAAGGGTAAGAATGTATACTTTCTAAAGTATATTAAGAACAAAATCCTTTGTGGTTTTGTAACTTTTAAGGATGTCTTATATTTAAATATTATTCACTAAATATCATTTTAATTGTTTTCAAGCTCACTGAAAACTGAAGCTAACTTGGAGGTTCTGAAATCAATACCTAGTGAAAAACTAATGATTGAGACAGGTAAGCAGATGTTCCCCTAATTTCAAGTTTCATATTACACTGTGTCCCCCCCTTCTCAGAAAACTAGGGGACATATGACAACTAGTTTCAATCTCAATATGTTTTTTCCCACAGATTTCTGGAGGTTATTATTGATGGAAAAGTAGTTACACAGATTATTTTTATTTTCAGTTTAGGTAAGCCTCAAAACTTATAAAAGATGACAAAATTTGTGATCACTAGAGTCTGTGTTTATGAATATTTAACGAATCCTCTAAGCAGTTTATGTAAGTTTTCAGATATTCTTTTACCTCTTTTATAGAGGTTTATAGCCTTCTAAAACAAACAGCAGCCACTGAAATCAGATGCTTTAGTATAAGGATTTGAGAATGTTAGCTCTTAAAATAAGTTTAAAAGCTCGGACTTCAACCTATCCCCTGTAACTCAAAAAAACTGCTGTTTTATTCAATTCTGTAGACTGAGCCACTCTTGGGAAATTGATTTATTTCCTTAGGCAGTCACAAAAATGATTTTTATTGAAAGTACAATATCTGTATAATATGCAAGCTGCTTGCAAAGAAATATCAGGGAAACAACTCAATGTCAGAACGTTTTGTCTGGCATCCCAGTACTGGGAGACAAACAGGTATTCACAACCACACTTTCACATGCAGGAGGAGTACACAGAACAGTCTAACTATTAAAGAATCTCAGTGATACTTTTAGGTTTTTTTTCTTCCCAAAGCATGTCATACACTAGCCATATTAGTAAAGAAATAAAGTATATAAAAATCAGTCTTTAAAGTGCAGCTTGGGACTTTATGCTTTTCTTAGAACTTTTTTCTGTTGCATTAATTTTTGCCATTTTGGAAGTTAGATAATGGCTTGTGATTTCAGGGTACATATTAGTGTGACATTCATGAAAAAGAGTTAGAAAAGCAAATTCCTTAACACTTTTCTCTCTCCTTCCCTCAACTCTAGATGCGCCTTGGTGTGGAATTAAAAATACACATGCTGGGTCAAAATACATAAAAACTTCATTTCCTACCAAAAAGAAATGGGAAAATGGGTACTGCTTAAAAGACAGAAATGAACCCTGCCATATAATGTAAGTTGCTTTGCTTGAATGGACTTCACAGCTGTTAGAGATAACCACAACTGCCATGTAGTGGGGGGGGGGGGGCAGGGAGAGCCCCGACATCCTAGTCAGGCTCAGGTTCAGGTGAGTTAACACTTCGGTTAGTGAGAAGCCATTGGCACTGGACCCAAAGTCAGAGACCATTTGAATAGTAGTTTGGAAAGACATGCGCCTCCACTGCCCTGTCATCTCCTAGGTTCCCATCTTTTAAATCCAAATGATTTTACTTCCTCAGTGAGAAATCTGTGGCGCTAGTCCTTTGTCACTTTGTAGGGAAAAGAAAAGCTCTGTAAGCTTGCCACAGAATTGTCTAATGCACACTCTCTGCTACTGTTCATAACCAGTTGGCTGACCTCCAGTTAAGGGGTATCTGCGTGTTAACTACGGACAACAGCAGCAAGCAGGGAGGCAACAACAGTTCTTTAAGCCTCACAGTGAAATGGCAAGTGTAGGATGTCCCTTCCTCAACGACCCCCCCCCCCAATATAACAGTAATCCAGAACAGGATATATGTAGACAGCTGTGGAGAATCTCAGAGCAAACAGGGGAAGTTGGTCATATCATTGTATGGGCACTTATCCAAAGTAAATCTAGATTATATTGATTTAGTGCAGTTTCCCACTGTTGGCTTGCCTCTAACATTATAAAGATTAGTATCAGATTGTTTTTGTTAGACTAATGTCTTGAAATGTGCCTTTAAGAAAGTAATTTGTAATAAATATGACATCTAAAATTCAGCATGCAGAGAAGCCAATTAAAGCACACACATACATACATACACACACACACACATACACACACACACACACATACACATGTACGGACTTTTTTTTAACATGCTGGTTTTAGCAAAGAGTTTTTAACTGATCCTTTAAAACCTGAAGCAAGGACTTTTATATTCTGCTTGCTAAAACATCACTTTTTTTTTTTTAATGGAGGAATTTGGAGATTCTTTTACATTATTTCTCATAATTCTTTGACAATCTAAGGAGACACTAGAGAACCTGAGACAATAAAGACAAGCTGTTGTCCCGCTAGCCACCTGGCAGATACACTCACTACTTGGAGGATGTAGTGCCAATGTATGTTTTCTATACTGCCTTGATGCTTTGAAAAGCTGTTGGCTTTAGCTGCAAATCTGCAAGACAAAATTTCAAGGAGTTGTTAATGCAGACTTAAGAACTGAAATTGTGTGTCAGCCTGCCCTGCAGTTAGCTAAGTGACAGAGCTTGGGAAAATAAGCATTTGCAAGCTCAAAGTGTCAACATTTCACAGAGATCTGCTCTGACAATTCTTGTCAACTTCTACTGCACTGAGCTATCCATCTTAGCTATTTGCAGATAGGTTTTCTTTCCTTTAAGTATAAATTTCGTGAAGTACATTTTGGGGCTCCTGCTGTGTCAGGAAAGGTACAAGTTACTGAGGCTAGCTAAAAGCAGCAGTTCTTATGATCACACACCCATGGGATTAATAGCATCACTGCAGCATGAGTTTTGGATAAGGGACATCTGCTCCCTGGAGCAGACAAGTCCAAGACAGTAAGCTGCTTCAGAGGTGTCACTCTATGACTGACTCGTGAGTTAGCAACTGTCTGCCTGAAGGAGCATGCTTTACTAACGGAGAAGTTTAGCTGTTCATTAAACATGCCTAAAGTCAGGTCAGGTAAAGATAGCCACCTCGGGCAAAGGCAGCCTGTAGACAAGCCTGGCAGTGTCAGGGAAACAATGTACTCAGTGTACTGAAAGCAGGATGATGAGGTGAGTGGAAGAGAAATCTGGGACAGCAAAGTGAGACCAGATCCTTGGGGCCTTGCTAGCTTTAATAGTGTAGACTGTATCATGACCCAAAGAGACTAAAGCGAAAGAACAGTGATTTTTGTTGGAGTCAGGGTCTGATGTAGCCCAAGCAGCTTACAGGTTGCAATACAGCAGCAGGTGACCATGGAATCCCTAATCCCCCTAGTTCCATCTCCCAGGTTTTGGGGTTAATCTTCAATCAACATGTCTACGTCCAATTTTTTTTCAAACTTAACTCCTCATCATTTCAATACTGCAAGGCTTGAATGCCTGTGCCTAGTGTAACAGTGTCACAATAGGTGCTGGAAAGAACCTGAGCTGTGTTCCCAGCATCACATACTGGGCGGCTCACAACCACCTATAACTCCAGCTCCAGGGGAATCTGGTCCCTGCCCTCGTACACGTACACACACACACACACACACACACACACACACACACACACACACACA
>OU015748.1:87250003-87295472 GCA_907169655.1 Acomys percivali
CACACACACACACACACACACACACACACACACACACACACACACACTAATTGAAAAAAATTATAAAGTGCCACAAAAAGCAAAAGCATTTAAATCCCCTAGAATGCTATACTTAAAATTAACTAACTGCAGGTTTATGTCCCTGGAGCTATAGAAAAACACACTGGACACAAAAGGGCTGCTCAGGTTGCTGAATTACTGGCTTGCTAAACAGAGTGCTCTATTAAGCACCATTGATTTTAACTAATCTGAATAGTAAATGGCTCTGCTGCCCAGTCTTAAGCAGAGCAGCTGTGCCCTTGGCCACTCTTCTGTCAACAACAGTACTCCTTAGGAGTGCAGTCTGAGTTCACAGCACACAACTGCATTTCAATGTTTCAGTGTTGACAGGTTTTCTTTTGTCGGTATCTGTATCAAGCAAAGCTTTTGTGTCATACTGAGAATTTAAAAAATTCCAGCTAATTGTAAATCCCCATCCCTATTTATTTTTGGTCTTGTTAGGATACTCATAAAGGGAGCAAAAAGACAAGGAATATTTAAAGATTTAATTTGAACTACAACTTTTTTATCCATGTATAAAAACTACCTACAGATAATATTGCTAGGAAACCACTACTGTTGTTTGGGCAAAGAAACAAAGAGGGGCCTCTGGGCTCTTCTCTCTACTCTGAGGAAAAATCCAGAGCCCCTCCCAGAGCTACACCTTCTGCCCTTGTCATCATGTATTAGTGTGCACACAACCGTTCCTGGCTGTCTGTTAAAGACTAGTTCAGTAAGCAGTGCCTTTCAGATGTTTTGGTCCTAATTTCCCTAATACCATTTTATTAATAAGTATATGCATATAAAAATCAATATGTATGTACATATGTACATACATATTGATTTTTACTTCTATATATAAAATAAATTTATAGTTATATGGTAAATAGTAAAACAAGTAAATATAGATAAACCTAAAGTAGAAAGGTACTTATTTAACCTGTATTATGTGCAGTATACATTTCATTTTTAAGATGCTCATGATCCAGTACAAATGTGCTATGACCTAGCATTTTAAAGGACTCATATCCACTGGGACAATTCCATTAGTGGTGCTCTTACATGACTGTGGTTTTTTGTTTTCTTTATATTTAAGTTAGCTCCAGAACTTTCTAATTGCCAATAAGTGGTGATGTTTTCCTGCTGACACTACTGACAACCTGAATAACTCTTAAACGCCCTTAGAAGAGCTACTAGTATAAGATCGCCTCCTACATAGGAAAAGGTGATTATATAACTTTAAAACAATATAGTTTTAGTAAATTGATCCCTTTGTGCTTTGTTTTAGTCAAATATTGGAGATAATGTCAGCAGTAAGAGAAGAAGATCCACTGGAATTAGCCAACACGCTATATAACAACACCATTAAAATATTTTTTTCCTGATACTTTGTGTTTTCTTTTTATGATGTGGAATTTCACAGTAAGAGTGTAAGCTTCATTAAGGAAGTCTTTGCAGCCATTTTAAAAGGAGGTAACCCTGCACATTGCAGTTCGCAGACCAGCACTGAGTAGGCTGTTTAATGCCTTAGTTAACAACGACAACCTTTTCATTGTGTGATCTCATTGCAAGTCTGAAAGGACAGTTTTAGGACATCACTGCAAACACAGTGAGGTTTCTACCTAAAACTTAGCACATCTTGGTTTATATCAAAGTTTAGTTGACAAGAGGCCTATTTCTCAATTCTCAGTCTCTGACTTGTGACTTGTGAACCCAGTTCTAAGTTGCAGCTCAGATTTCAAGTTTTTCAGTTGCTTCTAGCAAGTTATCTTTCCTTAGTTTTAGAAAACATTTTACTCTTTCTTTTTTAAATTATTTTATCTCCTTGTCTTTAATTTTATACCAAAGTTCCTTTGTTTTGCATTTTCATTTTCCGGCATTAGATGTATTCTAATCTCAGGGAGGGATCTTTGGCACAACTGACGCACCGTGTGGTCACTATCTCTATTAAAAAGTTATTTGTTCAAATTTTGTCATAAAAACGTGAAAACACTTTATTCTATGTACAATAATGTACACAAATTTAAATAGGTCACCAAAGAGACCAGAAGTAATTAAAGAGGTATATTTACAGTAGCACATCACAGTAAACGGAAAATCATTCACAGTTGCAACATCGATACTGTTTTTGTGCTTGGCTACACACTGACGTGAAGCATAGTACTCCGTTTTGGATGAACTGAATTTTAAACAAATACCTCAATGATTAGTAAATGCTACTTTAATCAGTGTCGTCATTAAATGCTGCTGCTGCTGCTGCTGCGCCTGTGTGCTGAATCCCCTCGTTTCTTTCTCTTTGAACATCATCATCACAGTCTGTACTGTCATCCTCATTCAATTCCCGGTCAGATCCAGCAGCCTCTTCTCTTAAAGCTTCCTCTGGATTTTGATTTTCATTGGGTGCAATAAATCCATTGTTGTTAGATACATTTGAATTATCCTTGATATCATCTTCAATGTACACTTTCTGATGGCACATTGGACAAGTATCTTGAATGTACAGCCATTTCCGAAGGCAGAGTGCGTGGAAATAATGGTTACAAGGTGTAATACGAGCAGATGTTGTAAACTCATGATAGCAGATTGCACATACATCATCTATTTCTTGCAAGTGGCTCCCTTTTATTTCAGGAAGTGAATTGATTTTCTTAACAGCAGTTCTACGGTTCATGAATGTCTTCCAGCCATTTTTTACTTGTAAGTAGATGTTAAAATACGCATGTAGGCACATCATACAAGCCCGGATTTTACTTCCTGACTCAAACATCATGGTATAGGCCCCATTCCCAAACATTACTACTCCAAATATAAATTCGATAATATTGCCTGTTGAGCGAACAAAGTATACATAATCATCAAGCTTTTCCCAGAGGACATTATAGTAGCCATCAATCATGAATAGCGTATAAACAGTGAGAGAAACTATTACTTTCAAGCAGAGTTCCACACAGAAGGCTGTAACTGCAAACAACCATGTGTTTAGTGCATAGTGATGCCAAAGAACATAACTGAGTAAAACAGGAAGAATAAACAGGCAAGCAGAGACAAACAGCACAGGAAAATGTCTATGGAAAGATGACACATGGGAGGCACTAAGAGACATTAATACGGGGTCTGTCATTCCATGGATGAAATGCAGGACTGCAGTTAGTAAAAGGCACATGTTTCTACTTAAGCGAATGAGTCTCTCTTCAGGTCTCAGCCCACTTAAACCAGTCTGAAGAGCCAAAATGAAAAATAAGACAGGTGCTACAAAGCCAAGCCGCCTGTCATCTTCTTCAGTTGATCCAATAAAGGCCAATATTCCAAGGCCCAAATAATGGGCTATTGAAGAAATTACAGCACTCATGCCTAATACAGTTAGTGTAGAATCGCACCCACTAATTATTAGATTGCAGATGAGGTCCCAGAAATCATCCCAAGAAATAAAGAAGGACTCAGTTTCATTTGCCATCCTTAAAATGTACATTAACACTGTAGCCTGAGCTGTAATTCTTGTTAGCCAGAAGACCCGAAGTATATCTGGGAAACGAATCCTCTTCCATGTGTCCTCCATCAATAACTGTAATCCATAAATTCGGTACATATGCCTCACTAACAAGTAGACATACCGAGTGGAATAATAAAACCACTTAAGTTTTACTGCCAAGACAAGCACTGTATTTAGTATGAGAATCAAGGAAGACGTGAAAACTAAAGTCTCTCTGACGTGTAATGGTAGCTCTGTGATTAAGCCGATTACAGGAACCAAGATATTCAAAATAATTAACTGTGAATAGATGGACTGAATCTGGAGTAGTGTGGCATATCCAATTCCAAAGGTGAGCTGCAGAACGAGGAGTGTCATCCACAGGGAGGGCCCTTTCCGAGGAAGCAGCTCAATCCCAAAAGCTGATGTGTTGTAGGCACCATAGAAGTCAATGTGCAAAGCAGCATAGTAATTCAGCAACACTGAAGTCGCAGCTAATAGAAAGGCTGAGGTGTACATGTAAAACTTGAAAAGTGATCGCTGTGACAAGATCAGAACAACACTGGACACAACTACACCTGAGGAAAAGAGGAAAGATTATTCAAATGAAACCTTTTAAAAAAGCACGTTTTCATACTAGCAATTACAACTTCCTTCATTATGATACTTTTGTAGTTGTAAAACCTCAAGACAACTTAGGCTTAAAGGGTAATAAAGATTTGAGAAGCCAGAAAGGCCAGACCAACTAAACATTTTTAAAACCCAGTCCCTATTTTCTGGTTTCCAAAGTAATTCTGTTTGTCATGTTGTACGTGCGTGCGTGTGTGTACACATGGGCATGCGACCACTAAATTATCTTCAGGATAAATTCATAATGATATGCATGTACCTTTTGTTAAGTTTTTAAACCCAAAAGAATACTTCCTGTATAATTTCATAGTCATTAAAAAGATCAATGTAATACCACCAAAATAAGACCGTTCAGAATGAAAATTACAATAAAAAGCTTGTTCCTACTTGGTTTTGGAATCCTTTCCTTGAGTGTTGTAGGCCAAGATGAAGTCTCACACTCCTCCCTAGTGCCTCCTCCTTTTCCACCTGAGCTCAGCAGGCTCGGTTGCTTTAGAAATGAATGTTCTCTAAGTGCCCAGACCCGGGGCCCCAGTACATTACTTCATGTTTCTGAATTGCTCTCCAAGTTCCCTTTTCCTATATATTACTGAATCACTTCTTCAGACAACAAAAGTAACACTCAGAAAAACCAAACTATTTTAAAAGATGGTTATAAACATCACTCCCGTTATTCCACGTTTAAGTACTGTAAATGGTCTGGTGGTCCCTATCAAGTGCCATTGTGGTACTCTGCCTAAATAGATATATTTTTTAAGTGAAATCACCATAACTCCCAGCACTGCATTAGGTTCAAAGTACAGGAGTGAAATAAAACTGCTCACCTAGTTCTCCTAAACTGTAATTGCAAACTTCATTTGCCTTTTCCAGAACCAGCATTTCCTTGTGATTTCCAATTTCAATAAAGGTACCACTGTTCTAATGATGCTCTGGACTCCACACCCTCAAACTTTGCTTCCCACTATTGCCAAATGCTTCTTTCTCTACCATAATTACGTCTGTAGTTATATTCCTTAGACTGGTAGCCCACACTTCTCCATCCTTGACTTTTCAAATCCTGTCTCTCTTAGAGGTCCTTTTGATAACACCTGTTCATTCAACATACCCACAAAATATTTTGACATACCTAGTGCACATACTACCTGATACTGAAATGTATAATTATCCATGTAGGCATCACCGTATTACACAGTATTTCCTTGCCTTATACGTCAATAGATCCCACAATGCTTTACAGAAAGAAAGGTTTACTTATTAGGGCAATATTTCAGTACCACATGCATTAATTATGCTTGTAAAGATGATCACAAAATACAGCCTGAAAACAGAAACCTAGGAAAGGGAGAGACAGAGTTAAGCCATGAGGACTTGAGGAGCTTCCCCTTCAGTGTGCCATCAAGAAGAACGCTATACTTCACAGCCTGGACATACTTAAAAGGGGTTGGAACGATGGCTAGTTCCTTTAAGGGGTTATCCTGGGCCTAAATGTCAAGTCCTTTGTGAAAAGAAAAAAAGCACAAATGAAAATTTGGAAATCTCAGCAAGATCTGCCTGCTTCCCTAGAAGATGGGACTGCTTGGAGCCTTGGTAGCTTTTTCTGGAAAAGAACTACATCAGCCTGCAAGAGGCCAGATGCTACCTTGCTTTCTCTACATGGAAAATCCCAAACCTAACTAATCTAAGTTGAGTTCTATTTTATGCCATTTAAAAAGAGAAAGTAAGACAGATACTAAAATGCTGACTGTCACCTTGCTATTCAGAGTAGGATATCAGTATATCCCCACGTAACTATTCATGACCTCAGCTGGGCTTTTACAGACTCTTTTTATCCTAATAACCTTTTCTCCGCATTCTATTTATACATACAAGTAGAGGGATGGCTTGGCTATTAGGAATGTTGTACAGAAATGAGTCCCATCCACTCTATGTACCAAACAAATAAATGAACTGGGAAATAGCAGGAGAGAGTCCATACCTCTTAGTCTGGACCTAACAAACAATCTGATCCTTCCCTCCCTTCCTCCACTATCAGGACCTCACTATACACTCATGCTTGCCCCAAGCCTGTACCTGCCTCGGCCTCCTAAATGCTGGATTGTTGCCACAGACCACCACCCCTAGCTTCACACTACTCTAACCTGAGTAAAATTACATCTCAGTGTATACTTAGTTAAACACTCCAAAAGTTATATTCACTTGTAATTCCTACCCAAAGGCTATAGACAAATCTTTTATAACCATGTTCTTATGGAATAAGGGGAGAATCAACACTCACTTTACAGAAAAAAAACAACAACAACAAAAACCCAAACAAACAAACAAACAAAAAAAACCCAACTTCCCAGGTAATAAGTCTCCAAAGGAAATGTCCTCTCTAGTGATCTTTGGGAAGCGCTGTCAAGATTTCTTTGCATCCCACAGCCCAAACATGAGGTTTTTCCTTAGGATCCATCTTAAAGGTTCAAGGAAACCCAGGGGTGGTTTTCATTAGCGCCTACAAGGGACCTGCTTTCTTTTAAAACACCATCTTGGGACACAGAAAGAATCAAATTAAGCCACAACTTGGGAATTTCAGTCCTAGACTTCAGTAATTAGTGTGTTTAAAATTCTCAAGGCAGAAAACGAGCCAAGTATCAAAAGCACTCAGGCACTTTGAATTCATATTTGAACTTAATTCACCAGAGTTCAGGGCTTTTTCAATTAGATTTCCAAAACCAGAAAAGTAAAAACAAGAAAGGAGGAGTAAATGCATGCATTTTACACAGAACTATATGAACTCTTTTTTTATTTGTTTTTGAGATAGGGACTTGCTATGTATCTAGTCCAAACTAGCCTTCAATTGTGCCCTTCAACCTCCGTCTCCAGAGTACTAAGATGAATGGTGTGTCCTACCAAAGTGCAAACCCATAAAGTCCATTCTCCTTCCTGACTCTTCTGCAAACTTATGACTAAAACTCAGAAGGAAATAAAGTAACATTTACATATGTCCAGATCTCTTTAAAGCTTTGAAAGCAGTCTATAGGCAAAGCAGCACAGTTAAAAGAAAACAAACAAAAAACCTCCCTTATTTCAAACAAAGTCCTAAGTAATTAAATTCAGGAAAAAACAAAGTGTGAAATGATGTTAATCTATTAGTATACTTGACAAATAAATTACACACAGGGAACCATTTTCTAACCTTGGTATTGCGGCACTTCGCCATAATCCAAGCCCAGAGGAAAACTGAGGTGTAAGGACCAGCTAAGTTGTGTGAGGCCCTACCTTAAGACAACACATTTTATCAAACTTTCATTTTAGGTAAAATGAAACAGCAAAAATGGTATCCTAAGGGTTGTTTTATTCATGAAATTAAATTTTAACAAGTATGATCTCATTAACATATGTGAACACGGATTTTAAAAGCCAAACCCTAAAAAGGTAGTGGTTTTGGTTTTTGGAGACAGGTCCCTCTAAAGATCCGTAGCTGTCCTTGAACTCGCAGAGATGTGCCTACCTCTGCTTTGAGAGTGTTGGGACTAAAGACATGTGCTCATCTATAATATGGGCACATATCTATAATATGAAATATCTGTGTGGTCCTCATCCAGATTAGAAATTTACAGCTTTGAAAAGCACAGTGACAAGACATCTTGCTGAGAAATGCAGTAATGACAGCCTAGAGCTTCTGGATGTCCTCAGGGTGGAGACAGATCGTCATAGAAACCACCACCAACAGGACCAGAGCCTCAAAGTTTGGGGCCCACTCCTACCCCTTTTGCTCCCTTCCTTATTCTGAGGGAGGAAAAGGATAAAGGCTTAGTAGCTCTGTCAGTGGTTGACAATTTAACCAGCAGTGCCCACATAACAAAGCTACAAAAACACAGCAATGTCTGAATTCTGGTGGCTCCAGATAGCTCAATTTATAGTTCCTGAGGCCGGAAACCTGACAGGGCACAGACACTCCTCAGTCCTCACGGTCCCTGTACAGCTACCTCTTCCATCTATGACCTTTGTAATAAATGGACAAATATGAGCATTTCCCCAGATTCTGTCTGCATTCTAGCTATTAAGGGAACATAAAGAGTGCGTCAGGGAATGCCTGAATGATAGCACATGTTAGAAACACAGGCCACACAACCTGTGACTGGCTTCTGAAGTGAGGGCAGTCTTCTCGGACTGACCTCTCACCCTAGAAAATTGGCTACCAGCACTGAACTATACTGAAGGACAAGCAGTGGTACCATGAAGAATCTGCCACAGAACTTGCTGTTGGTAGGGAGAAACCATACACACATTCTGCTGACTAGAGGTGAAACATTCTGGACTGAATGTGGAGAAAGAAAGAAAAATACCATTTTTCTTTATCATCAGTCTTCCTGGTACCAAAGAGGTAGAATCACTCTATTTTCTCATAAATCCTAACAAGTTGATTAAACACACACTCATAGACATGTAGACAGTGACCTCTGAGGTTTGAAATTTTTAATATTGAATGTAGAACTAGAGGAAATTTCCTCAGAAATATATAAAAGAAACTATAAAATACTGACATTCAATATTAGTTTATTTAAAACTGGTTTCATAAATATAAGGTAAGGGTCCAGCATGATTTATTATTTTTGACATATATTAGTACTTATAAGGGTTCCTATGAACAGTGTGTAATGAGGGTAATTATCCCCTCAAATTGTAACTTACACCTTTTTTTCCCCCTGACTACTGATTAAAGAAGCCTTCCCTTTTTTTTTTTTTTAAATCCTTCCTTTTTTACTGACTATTCAGGGTCCTTCTGTGAATACCACTTTATCTTTTGTCCATTTATTACAGTTTGAACAAGTGTCTTCCCCAAAGGCTATATTGAAGATTCAGTCCCTGGCAGATGGTGAGAAAAATGACTAGATCATCAGAAGTATTCCAACAATTGGTTAAACCATGAATGAATTCATAGATGGGTGGAGGAGGTGGGACTGCAGCGGCTGGCGTGGGGTGGGAGTGGAGGGATTTTGAAAGGCATGCCTTTAAAGGTATAGCTTGTCCTTGGCTCCTTCCTGTTTGTGCTTCCTGTCTACCATGAGACAAGCAACTTTCTCTACCTTGACCTTTGGCATGATGTTTGGCTTCACCACAGGCCCCAAGTCAGTTAACCAAGTGTCACAGACTGAACCCTCTGAACCTAGGAGTCAAAATAAGCCTTTCTACCTACAAGTGCACTTCAGTTGTTCTGCCACAGCCAAGTGACTAGTACAATACAGTGACGGGAAGTTTTTCCTACTTGTGTGCAATTAAAAATACTGAGCATAAATTACTTGATGGTCATAAGTAATGTCCAGGGTTACATGCAGTCTTTTTTTTTTTTTTTTTAGATGAAACTTTATTATAAAGTTTTTAATCTTAAAAACTCAATTTATAACCTTTCAACAAAATGACTATTCATACAGATAAGAAAAAGGGAGCCAATAATGTTTCCATACTAAGTAACTTATCACTAAATACCTGCTATTTACTTCCATGGACCTCGATTCAATTCTACCTCTGAAAGCTATCAAGTTTCTTTTGTACTGGTGTCTATTTCTGAGCTTTGTAGTTTATATTCCTAGTCTATTTGTCCATCTCCACAGGATTAGACTCCTCCCTCCTTGGGGACATTTGGCAAAATCTAGGGACAGATTTGGCTGTGACAACTGAGGTGTGTGTTACATGGATGGGGTGTTACTGACAGAAGGTAAGTAGAAAACAAAGAATGCTAAAAAAAAAAAAAGAAAAAAAATGGTACTTCGTAGAGAAGAGTGCCCCATCCCCAGGTTTATGCTGTCCAAGAATGTCGCTAGAGTTACTGCTGAGAAGCCTTGGTCTATTCCTCTGTCAGACATAATTACTTCTGCTTCACTCTGCTTTCTCACATCGCAGGTTTTTCTGCTGAATTTATGATCCCCTTCAGTACCAAAGAAAATTCTCATTCCTTTACAAAGAACAGATTGCCAACGAACACATTTACAGTAAGCTTTAAGTTTGCTGTTTTGTTATTTTCAATAATGCTGTAATGAATATCCTTGCTCATAGATTAACTATAACCTCTTAAGTCCTTAGAACTAGAATTGTAAGTCAAAAGCTATTTAGTATATGTCACTTGAAGGCTAGAGATTTAGCTCAGGTGGCAAGAATATTTTCCCACCCAGTACACCTGACAGCCTGGGCTCAATCTGCGGCATCTTATAAAACCAGCTACAGTGGTACAACCTTGTAATCCCATCAGTACTGAGGTAGAGGCAAGAGAATCAAAAGCTCAAAGTCATCTTCAATTTGGAGGCAGCCTAGGCTACCTGAGACCTTGCCTCAATCAATCAATCAGTATCAGTTGATAAGGCCAAATGTTTTCTACAGTGATGATGGCTTTCCAAATTATATATATTTACCTGTTCAAATAGGTGAACACCTTTGTCAAATAACTTTTAAATCATACTTTCAACTCTTCACCAACCTAACAGATAAACTCTACTTATTTCATTATGAGACTAGAAATTATTTGTTTCCTGCCACCTGGAATGTGTTTATTGTAAAGCGCCCACTTTACTACGGCAGCATAAGCTTTCTTTTTAAAGATTTTCCTCTCAGTTTGTCATTTTGAAAAGATTTTCACACGAACTCTGTGCCCCATATCTAACCACGTCCCCTGGATAAGGAGGCCTGGTGGCACTCAGAGGAAGGATAGCAGGTCACCAAGAAGAGACTTGATATCCTATGAGCATATACAGGGGGAGGAGGTCCCCCTCAGTCACAGTCATAGGGGAGTAAAGGGAAAATGGGAGGGAGGGAGTAATGGGAGGATACAAGGGATGGGATAACAATTGAGATATAATATGGATAAATTAATAAAATATATTAAGAAAAGAAAAGATTTGCAATAAATGAATTTTTCATTTTTAAATACTCAAGCTTATCTTATTGTCCGTTGTAGTTTCTGAGTTTTCTTTTATATTTAGAAAACCCTTTGCCACTTCAATGAATTACCACTGTGTGAGTAATGCTATTAAAACAGATCCTATGCTTGTGTCTTCTCTTTTGTATTTACATTTGCTAATTCAGCATTATGCTGCTGTGGGATGTTTCATTTACTATCTTAATACTTCTTAAGAAATAGTCAGGCAGTGGTGGTGCACACCCTTAATCCCAGCACTAAGGAGGCAGAGGCAGAGGCAGGCAGATCTAAGTGAGTTCAGGCAGCCTGGTCTACAGAGTGAGTTCCAGGACAGCAAGGGCTACATAGAAAAACCCTGTCTTGGAAAAAAAGAAAAAAGAAAAAGAAAAGAAGAAAGCAATAGTTTTGTATTCCTAAACATTGTACATATTGTTATGGTTTTCTTTATATCTCTAAAAGGCAAAGCTTTGCTTTCTGACCTTTTGAAATCAAATGAAAATGCAGTTGCTGAACCATTCTGCAGCTAGAGGAAGTGGATGCTGTGGACACTAACATAAGATTAGTAATGTTTAGGAAGGGTGTGCTGGGCAAGTACTGAGGGACAGGCTGCAATAATAAGTCCCAAAGAGTCTCCACTCAGACCTTTCATACACATATATGTTGCTACTTTCATTAAAGGTGATTTTTTTTCTTAAGATGATTTTTTTAATCAGAAAGCTTTTTCATTTTTTATTCTTACAAACAAAAAACTTGCACAACTATTCTGCTACAATTTAAGGAATTGTTAGATGATAAATTTGGAGGTCAATTTTTAATTTCTTATAAAACCTGGCTCAACATTCTGGGATAAATTTTTCAAATAACTACTTGATTTAAAAAAGATGAAAGATCTGTAACAAAGGATAGCCTTTGAAATATTAAAATATCTGTGAGAAGTGAGCACATGAACAGCTAGCATATCAACAGCCAAATGATGTCTTACAGGCTTATTATCCTAGCTCATTAACTGTGCTAAACTCCAATGATAAAGATGCTGTGATCAGAAGCACCCAAAAAAAGCTGCACTTTCAAAATGAACCCTCTGCAAGGCTGAGTTATTAGAACTTTAATGACTGTGCAGAGGTTGGAATGTTGCAAGTCCAGAACCTAATTACAATTCATCTTGAACTATCTTTAGCCTTTAAATAGTCACTCCTTGCGTAAGTCAGAGAGTGAGACCCAACATCCAGTGAGTAACTCAGCTACTGTCTGGAATATAGTAACTTAAAGCCTTACTTAGGTCCCAACAACAAAGGCTCAGCATGCCATCAGATAGCATTCTGGGGCTACAGTAGGAATCTCAGCTTTGCTTTGAACACCTCCTTTACTTAATGTTTCCACTGATTTTTTTTTAAAGTACCCTGATTTATGAAACTGTATGTGTTATAAAACCTTCATCAAACTGTTAACACACTGTAACATGGATTTGGGGTAATTGCAATCAGTATTTGTGGGCAATAGTCACTCATAGTTGGTTCCAGAATAAAGTATCTCTTAATCCCATTTGAAGTGAGAGTTGTGTTTCTGTGTTGACAATCCCACTATTGTCTATCTTTATAAAGATAAACAACACAAAACCACAGAACCGTTAAATAGATCACCAGAAGTTCTTACTGAAGTTTTCAAATAACAAAACTTCTGTGAAGAAAAAAAAAAGTATCAAGAATGGGCAGGGGAAACAAATGCTTTCTTAAATAGTCTTACTATAAATGACTTAACTAAGAAAAATCCTTTCCTGTTGGGTACTGCAACAAGGCACTGCATTCAAACACCAGGTTCCTAAAGGGTTTCCAGAATCTGCAGTTAGTTACTATGTCATGAAGACACTCAAGGCAGTGCCGTATTATCTCTGAAATCAATGTGCAGACTCCTCTCATGTACAGCACTACTTTTACCACAGAGAATGGTGGAGGTAACTTTTAGAGGCAGTAGAGTGGCTGAACTCATGTACCCAGCAGATCACTCCTAAGTCCTGCGCTCACGGAACATCACTCCTCCCCAGCCCCTTTTTTTAACTTTAAGATGAGCACGGATGGTTGATACACCGCTCTGCATTGTTATGAATGGATATTAGACTTAGAGGGCTTTTCTACCGAGCTACTTCCCAAATAATCGAGACAGAGACCCTTTAGATTTAAATAAGCCTTAAAGCACCATAACTGAGCAAATATCAACCCTCTAAGCTATTTTGCTATTTCCTAGCTACACACTTCAAGTTGTCATAATTGTTCCTACCTGGGCTGTTTCTGGTCCCTCAGGCCTGCCCTCATGGCCACCTGCTCATATCGTCCATACTGCCCCAAGGCAACTTCCTCCTCTCTGGCTTCCTCTCCTCCTTCTCTCTCGTTCAAGTCAGGGTCCCCATCTTACCCTGAGACTAGGAACCTAGTTCTGCCTACTTTTTTTTTTTTTTTTCTGCCCAGTTCCAGGCTTCTGGTTATTTTTTTATTAACCAACCAACTTAAAGTTAGGGAGCAAGGTTTACACAACATCTCTTAGGGGCAGTGCTTAGCATTTGAATACACAGCACCAGACCAACCCCCAACACTGTACCGAATTTCAACACTGAGGAAGAAGAAAGTAAACCCAACTTGATGTCAGAAAGGCTTTTAAGACTCTGGCAAACAGTCACCAGCTGTGCACCAAATCCCAAACACCTAAAACTTCTACAACCTCATTTCTTCACTTGTTAAACAAAAAACAAAAAACACTTCTGACCTTTGAGGGGTGACTGACAGATTAGGTAATAACTGTGAAAATGCTTTATGGCAGACAAATGGAAAATACTGTTACTGCTAAGAACAAAATTCCGTCTTCACTGACAGTCCTGTTCTGTGGGAATAAGGCAACAGATGCTGGCACTTCGGACGGTCCTGGTAAGGACTTCACGACCAGTCTTACCCCACTCCCCTCCAAACTTCAACAGCAAGAATCCACTTAAAAACAATTACCTCATCAACAAAAATCTGTCAAACTGTCATTGGGGAAAAAAAACTCTCTTACTATATGTTTCTTACTCTGATGATGTAGAGAGAAATAGAAAGTGAAATATAAAACGCTCTTAGTACTCAATTCATATGAAATGAAGACTGATTTTCCTAAGTTTCTTGCAAACGTCTCATCACCCTGAGGGCAAGTTTTCATAAGTCACATTCAACACAGAAAGATTTTAGGGTTCGTTATAAATATAACCTTCCTCGAGGTGACTTTGGAAACGGTTTCAAGGTCTGACATTCAAAGCTCCGTCTCATGGCTTGTATGCCCATTTAGCTCAAATACTTCACGGTCCTGTGGACTCCAAGACACAGAAGTGACAACAGACTCTGCCTTATAAAAAGGGGAAGACAGGGAGGGGGCTCAAGCTTTGGCTCAAGTCCAAGGTCATACACGGCAAGACAGGGGCAGTTGTTTTTTCCAGGGCTGTCGCATAGGACGCGGTAAGCCAGCAGCCATCCCCCTAGAGAAACAGCAGGCAGAAAGCCGCATGCTCACACAGCCCTGCTTGCTCCTCTCCTCATCCAAGTGCCAACTGAACAGCACACAGACCCGCCAGAGCCACTCCGCTGTCAACGCTGGCACGGGTACCGTGGGTTCCCCGCACCCCGCCAAGAAGGCTCTTTGGGAGGGAATCAAACCGCGGTTCCCCAAGCCGCGGGCCACCGGTGCCCAGCCGCTGCTGTCCGCCAGGGACAGCAGGCTAGCCCGCTGTCCTTACCGAGGAGTCGGAGAAGGATCTGAAGCCCGATGCAGAACCGGCTTTGGCTGGAATCGTAGTACGAGTTGAAGATGGCGTCGATGATGTAGAGGCAGGGCACCCGGAGCGCCACTTCGAGCGCCGCCCAGACCTGCTGCTGGGCCATCCGCACCTGCTGCTGCGGGGGCCCCACCGCCGCCATGAGCCGCTGCCACACCGGGGCTGGGCGGGCCGGGCAGGGCAGGGCGGCTCGGGGGAGGCCCGGGGCCGCGGCCGGGGGGCGGGCGCTGTGGAGAGTGGCTCCGCCCCCTCCCCCTCCCCCGCCCGCCTCCTGTCCTGTGTCCCGGCCCGCCCCGCCGCCCGCTCGCGTCCCTCGGTGGAGCAGGGGGCGGCGGCCGCGGCTCCAGGGAGGCCTCGGGGCGTCGGTGTTTCCGGCCGGCTAGGGTCTGGCTCCTCCTCCCTCCAGCGCCTCCCCCACCAGCGGAGCCACCATCTTGACCCCGCCTGCCTCGGCCGTTGCTGCCGTTGCGAGGGCCCCGAGGCTGCGCCCGCGGTCACCCGAGAACGCGGGACCCACCGCGCGGCGGCCTGCGTCACAATCCGGCGCGGCCGCGTAGCGTCAGCACGCGCGGCGGGGGCGAGCCTCGGGCGTTGCCATGGTTTCCGCCCGCTTAGGCTGGGCTGCCGCGCCCTCGCGCGTCTTCAGTGGTTGCCTCTCGGCGGTGGCGGGGACCGGGCTTGGGGATGCTGGGCTCCAGCGGACTGATAGTATTAGCTGTGTCTTAGAGCCCAGTGAGTATCCGCGTGAACTTGCTTCCTACCGCTTGAGAGATGAGAAGGCGGAGGACGCCTCTCTGCCTGCCTCCCTGCCAACCCCCACCCAGAGGCCAGATCTGAGGGATGGCAGGGCAAATAACCTGCGAGGTTGCACAGGGCGATCATAGCCAGACTTGGCACTGGCCTTGAGGTCCTGGGCGCAGCCAAGAGAGCGCACTCCTATCTGTTTACACTTCTCCCTTCCTGTCCCTGTGAATAGAACTGAGGACAGTCGTGAGCACATTTTGTTAATGCCTCAGGAGCCTGACTTAAGAGAGCAAGAACCCAGGCGTCTCTGAGTTTTGGGGTTATATCCTCGTCCTTGAGGTAAGCGCATGTGGATAGTCCTTGATCTGAACAGATCAGTCTTTTCCTGCACTTTATTGCCTATCAGTGGAACTGGTGTGGCCTGGCTGTCGTTACTCTGAAGGGTGTAAGATCAGAGACTGGTCTGTAGACCTAGCTGTTTTAGTTTAAGGAACATAAAGTAGCAAACATGCAGGCCGGTTGACTTGGGCTCCTAGCTCAAAAGTGCATGGTGCCAGTTTACAGCAGGGCTCCAGACGGAGGTCCGCCCTCCCCACCTCCACATAGGGAGGAGGTCTGTAAATAAAGTTATCAGACTGTACCAGAACCCCTTTGGGTGAAGGTGCTTTTAGTAGAAAGATTGCATCCCCACCCTGTCCTTTTGCAGTCTTGTGGTTTGGTCACCTTCCCCACTTCCATCTGTATACGAGGCACTGGGGAAGGGGGCGCACAGCTTTTTCTTTTGAAATTAATTTATTCACTTTACATCCCGAATGCAGCACCCTCCATCCTTCTCGACCAGTCCCAACCTCCCACCCACTCACCCCCCTTCCCCTTCTCCTCAGAAAAGAGGAGCCCTCCACCTCCAGCCTCACCCGGACACATCAAGACACATCAGGCGCTTCATCAAGACACATCAGGCTAAGCGCATTATCTTCCTCAGAGGCCAAACAAGGCAGCCCAGCTAGGCGGAAGTGATCTAAAAGCAGGTATCAGAGTCCATGGCAGAGACAGCCCATGCTCCGCTTGCTAGGGGACCCACATGAAGACCAAACTGCCCATCAATTACACAGTTCTTTTACCGAAGCCTCTCCATCATCCATTATGATGAGTATTAATCTACCTGTTTTACAGAGGATAAAATTGAGGTTTAGATAAAACGAATTGCAAAATCAAAGGGACTAAGATGTGGTCTGTATGTCCCAGACTAGTAAGAATCAAACCCAGCGTTTGAACTCATTGCTACCAACAGCTCAAAACTTTGTTTTGTTTCTTCTTTGCACCCACGGTCAATTCTATAAGTGGATCACATCAATCTTGCCTTTACAATGTTTTACCCCAATCTCCTTCCTACCGCCACTGTCACCATCTTAACTCAAGACCCCCTTGTTTCTCTGGTTTATTGTAATACCATCATATGGTTGCCACCTTTCCAGATCTTTTCTCTGTAGCAATGCTGGGTCATTTTCCCAAGCTGCATAGTTGGGGAATAACCTTGTTATGACAACATTCCCAAAGGAAAGCAAGCTTAGTGAAAGAATGACACAATATTACGTATTGAACTTCAGGGATTAAATTAGCTAATCAGCCCTCTCTTATTATGCCCTAAGTGTAATTAAAGTCAACAGAGTGATGCTATTATGGAGAAAAGGGTCCAGAACCACTAAAGTAAAAATGTGATAGGAAAGCTATCATAGAGAAATAGAGAATAAAATATAATTGTGAAGTACAAACTCCAGTACACATGTATCTTGATGGGAACAGTGATGCCAGCATTCACACTGACACACAAGCAGTATACACAGAATACCTATGTTTAAGGATAGCAGTGCCATAAATGATTCAGAAGCCTTGTATCTGTCATTAATGATTCAAATGCCTCTTAATAGCTTGCGGGGGGTGGGAGTGGGGGGTCAGGATCCCATTGTGAAGCTCAGGCTCAGGCTAGCCTAGAACTGGCTATATAGGCCAGGCTGGCCTCACACTCTTTCTATGTAAAGATCTGCCTGTGTCTGCCTCCCAAGTTCTCGAATTAATGGTACTTTAAAAGTAGTATGTGCAAAACTTACACCAACTTGTTGTCTCTGGATATTCATCAGTCAACTCTTACCAAATGAAGTCTTGGCTGTCAAAAGGAAATGTACTAGTGTACCCTGGTTTCCTTAAGAGGAGGGAACAATAAGAAACAAGTATTTGTGCTTCCTCCCCAAATTGCCCCTTCCAATAAGGCATATGTATTTCCCTCCAATGGAACATGCTAATGCTAGTGTGAGCAGTGGGAATTGATGGTTAAGATATGTACTATAACTTCTATGGCCTTGGGAGTTGCTTTAAAATAATCCTCTCTAACCCTAATTTTTTTTCTCATTAAAGTAGAATTCGGATATGCCTATCAAAATGCAAGTATTCACACTTTCTGGCTTTGTAAATCCTCATAGACCTTTTGTAGTTAGCAAAGGGAACAGCAGGAGTTATAGTGGTATTTGGAGGGAATGCTGAGTCTCCGTTTCCTGACATGTGATTGTTCCCTCAGTCCATTAGCCGAGCACTTTATATGGTTTCACAGTTTGCCAGCCCTCTCCTGTGTGGGCACTTTACCCATCTAGTTCTCAGGACGCTCACCTGGAAGAGAAAAGACCACGAGAATGAGAAATGAAAGTGTTACACACACCATCTAGGTCAGTTCTTTGCTGACTTGTTAAAGGACACAGAATACCAATAGTGACAGAACCAAGTTTGCAGCTTATATTTTTCTTTTTCCAAAGCATAAGAGTGATCTCCTGTAAGTAATTTTATGGGTTTTTGAGGGGGGTTGTTTTTTGTTTTTTGTTTTGCTTTTTAAGATAGGGTTTCTCTGTACAGCCCTGGCTGTCCAGGAACTCACTCTGAAGAGCAACGTGGCCTCAAACTCAAGTATTCACCTGCCTCTGCCTCTCAGTGCTGGGATTAAAGGTGTGTGCTTTATGTTTTATTTTTACAATTAAAAAAAGCAGTGTGGGGTGGCACAAACCTTTAATCCCAGCACTTATGAGGCAAGCAGATCTTTGTGAGTTTGAGGCCAGTTGGAGCTACATAGTGAAACCCTATGTCAACAAACAAACTGAATTTAAGGTAATTTATAGGGGTGTGTGTATGTATGTGTGTGTGTTAGAGTATTTCCATAGCATGTGCTAGGAATGACCACCACCATCATCACAAAAATATTAAGAATAAAACAAGAGAAAATGCTATAAGTACTTGGTAGGGTATGTCATGGATACATTTCAGGAAAAAAATATTCATTGGAGCTACTATGCTCTTTTAACACTCCAATATTACATTTATGGCTTAAGAGTATGGTAAAGATTCTCAGTTTGTTATATATGCTAGCTATCAAGTAGAATTCAATGTATGTTAGAATAGAAATGAAGGATTAAAATATGCTAATCTAGGGTCATGGTCAGCCATAATGAGGGCTGAGATACTTCTGAGGAGGAGAATAAAGACACAAGTTGCTTTAAAATTGTGTCAAGGCTCACAGTAGATGACTAAATCATCATGCATCCCATAATGCTAGCATACATTATAAGAAATGTTGCTAGGGAATGTCATGGTTGTGCAAACACAGCATAAACTAAGGTAGCTGTATTGTTGCTAGGTGGTATAAGCGTGTGTACGTTGTCCATTGTTATTGACATATTTCTAGTACCCACTGGAAGGACGTATAGGACCCTTCACCATAAATAGGATCACAGAGGGCACACTTCTAATAATCACCTCTTGTAGGCTTTGACCTTTTCCAAACCTACTTTGAGATAGGAGAAAAAAGAGGCTAATGGGAACAGGAGAAATAGACCTTTCTGGACTCAGTTCCTGGGAGCGATTCCCTGGCATAGTCAGCAGGATTTCAGCAGACCAGCAATTCAGCCACAGTTGCTTCTGGAACCTGGAACAGCAGCTAGAACCTAGAACCCAGAACCCTGAAGTCTTCTCTGGAGCGGTGTCTCTAGGAATGTCTCAAAGTGGAGCAATGAACAACCAAACACCACCAAGACCCAAAAAGCCTCCCCTCCTGTTTTGGGCATGTATATGTACACACACATACACACAACACACACACACACACACACACATACGTGTGTATATACATATATATCTCTTCTCAGAGTTTGTACCAAGATGTGTTTCAACTGGCAAAAACCAAGCCCCTGTATGAGGTGGTTGCCTTCTAGTGGATAAATATCCCCTGATCTCTCACAAGTCTATTCCTTATCCCACACTTGGGATCAAAAGAAAAACCTGTTTAGATCCACTACAACTTCTCATTTCACAGCTGCCCTAAGTAGACTAAAAATTTTGAAGTACACACGTCAATGTTGTAAAGACTTCAAACTTTTAGATTCAAAATACTCTCAATTTAGAAAAATAAATCTGAGTAAGTTAATTTATTTTTAAGTGGGCAACCTAACTTTAAAATTCATAAGAAAATGGAAAGTGTCAACAATAGCTAAGACTTTAAAGAATAAAGTTGACAGCACTTTTTTCTTTTTACCATAAGCTGTCAAGGCATAATGTAAAGCTATAACAATGGAGACACATGGTATGGTGTGTGGCTAGGGAAACTAACCCATGGAACAGAATAAAAAATGTAGGGAAGCCGGGCAGTGGTGGTGCACACTTTTAATCCCAGCACTTGGAAGCAGAGGCAGGTGGATCTCTTGAGTTTGAAGCCAGCCTGGTCTACAGAGTGAGTTCCAGGACAGCCATGGCTACACATTCTCATAAAAACTACAAACAAAAAATGTAGGGAAAGCCCCACATACAGTTACCCAACTCGTGATGAAAGTGGCATTGCAGTACAATGAGGGAAGAATTTTTTTTAAACCTCAAGTGAATAATAGGACAGTGGATCTTGCCTAATGACGTACAGTGTGTCATTTAATGGTGAAACACTCTAGAGTTAATCTTGTTGAACTGTAGGTCACCACCCCACATGGAATTGCATAACTAGGGTAGGAGATTGTGAAATTTTTTGGCAACAGTCAGAGATTTCTGGACATGGAATGACTAAAAAATAATTCAAAGTCAAATGTATGATACAGGTGTTTCTGGAAGGGCTCATTTGTGTGTCACCTGACTTAACTGCAACCTTGGTTCTGCACACACCTGTGCATTTTGTGTGGCACATGCCATGCAGCACCCTCAAACACTGCCTGAAACACCTGGACTCATATCTGAGACCGATTTGAGAATATGAATGTTACTTTTTTTATTGGACACGCAAAGCTTTTTATCCTAAATACAATAGATTAAAAAAACAAAAACAAAACCCAAGGAGTATTTTTCCTACTGTCGTTCCTCAGCATGTATCACCAAATTGGAACTTATCTTTGGATTAGATTGTGTTGGAGTGATTGGTTTTAAAATTTGAGTTGCTAACTTGTATTTCATAAAAAGTCACTAAATTTTGGTTTAATATTAGGACAGAATTTCAACAATTTCTCAAATGCTTCTAGACATCCTTCTAATATTTTATGCTATATTTGTCTAAAGCTGAATTCTCAGTATTAACAATTATAAAATCAGAGTGTCAGTCTAAGAAAAAATATTGAAGATAGGTTTTGACCTGCAGTACCCTGCAGTGCCTTTACCCACTGAGACATCTCACTGGCCCATCAAGATTTAATTCTTTGTGTAACAATAAACACATCTCACTAGTATAGAAAACTTGATTTTCTCTTTAATAAATGGTAAACTTATGTAACTTAAGAATTTTTTTAAAGTTCTAGGAACATCAAAATATGCAACTTTTTAGTTGTGTGTGGGGGGGTATAGAACTTCTATAACTTCCACCCACTTCTGAAGGCCTATGATAATAAATCTTTAGGTGCTTAAAGTTATAAAGAAAATAGGATGAATTAATATGAAACGTAAAGAAATTAAATCCTTGATTTGTTAAAGAAAAGTCTGACTTCTATATCCCTACTGCATTGCTATATAACTGACTTTGCATAAAATTGTCTTGATCAGAATGGGGATAACAAAGGAAGGTTTTAGAAGCTTTGCTCATCTAGCACTCAGGGAGGTAGAGGCAGGTGGATCTCTGTGAGTTCGAGGCCAGCCTGGTCTACAAAGTGAGTCCAGGGCTACATAGCTCTAGGGGCAACTTCTTAGTTAGGGATATGCTGAGGCTGCCCACTACTTTTTAACAGTGTGTTAGAGGTCAGGGGAGTATAATGGAACTGCTTTTCTTGAGTAAATGCTTCATCAGATTACTGCAAGTCTTCAGTAACTTCCAGACTTCATAAAAATCTCACTCTGACAGTCTTGGACAGTATTTTCATGAGCTTTTATGGAGAAGATATTTCTGCCATTCTGGAAGCTGCCTGTTTCACTCCTGGCATTGGGTAGGGAAGGCTCATGAGACTGCTAACGCACGTGGTAGGTATACAGCATACCCTTGCAGCATGGAAGTAGCCCTGCTTCCTCCTAATTAAAGTAGTTACCACAACTAGGATGTGACTTCTCTGCCTGTGGGTCTTTTGGCACAAGAGACCTGAAGTGCCTCCAAGAAACCCAGCAGCTTTAAAGGGTTATTGTTGTTGTTTTGTTGTTTTATGTATTTTGATGAACTAGTTCCTATGTTAGGAATCAAGACTTCTAGATCCACAAGGTTGGAATGAGAATTGCAAGCTCTCCTCATGACTCACTAGGAGAGATGGGATGGATGTGCTAGCTTCCCATTGCTGCTGTTTCATACCCCGGAGGCTGGGTGTCTTAATTACTTTTTATTGCTGTAAGGAGACAACATGACCAAGGCATCTTATAAAAGAAAACGTTTATTAGACTCACATTTCCAGATAATGCCCACCATCATGGCAGGCATGGTGATGGAGCAGCAGCTGAGAGCTTACATCTAGCTACAAGCATGAGGCAGAGAGAGACTGGAAATGACATGGTCTTTTGAAACTTCCATATATACCTCCTTAAACAAGGCCACAATTCCTAATAGTTCAGCCAAACATGAGCCAATGGAGGCCATTCTCACTCAAACTACCACATTGCTTTTCTTAATAAGTATAGTGATCATGAAGGATAATTACCCTATATTGACACCATTGCTTTATCATAACGTTATAGGTTCCAGATATTAGGATATGAACTTACTCCAAGCTATTATTCAATCTATCATTGTGGGAATTCCGTATCTACTTGACATCCCTAAAAGTACAGTAGTCTATCTACATGAAACGTAGGATCACATAATGGTGTTTGGAGTGGATGCGGCCCCTCCCAAATGGCTGTAACTGTGAGCCGAGGGAAGGACACTGGGAAGATTTACATGTAGGACACCAGAGTTTGAACATCTTCCTATGCCTCTTGTTTCCTGAAGCCATGGAAACTACCCTGGATGATCACTGTCATCAGTTCCAGATGAGATGAGTTGACTTAGGTCTGAGAAAACCCAGCTCATTATGGGAAGCTGCCTGTATAGTCATGAAAGCCCACAAAATGCACAGTTCCAGCTGCCATGCATGGAACTTTGCCTTCTTGCCTGTGTGTCTGTCTCCTGTAGAGATGGTCTGACCTTGCTGTGGGAACAATAGTGATTCACTTATGATTCTCCCTTTAGAGTTTGCCATGAACTTTCATGAGCCCTTATCACAAATAGTGTTTACCACAGAGTCTTCTGGATTCAATGCCCCAGACAACAGGGCTAAACCACACTGCAGCATGGACATGCCAGAGACCCTCACGTTCCCTGGAACCCACTGAGAACTGTCAGTCTCCTTGTCATCCACATTGTGAATTAGAACCAAGATTTCCACGTTTCCACTTACCACAGAGACATACAGAGCTCAGTATACTTCTTTGGTGGTAGAATAATTTGGG
Source organism: Acomys percivali (assembly GCA_907169655.1). Classification (NCBI taxonomy): domain Eukaryota; kingdom Metazoa; phylum Chordata; class Mammalia; order Rodentia; family Muridae; genus Acomys; species Acomys percivali. The sequence goes on from OU015748.1 coordinate 87,273,485, forward strand.
GTGAAATGAGTGGATAATATGTAACAGTTGGTTTTTATTCTGAAGAAGATACAGTATCAATCAAATTTCTGGAGCCAAAAATCTTTCACTGATATAACAAACTGCTGGTCTTATTGGGATTAGCTCCTTTCTCTGACACACAAATTTGCTATTTCTCATTTATCTGACCCAGTAAACACAATACCATCTGTGGCACACTCAGACATTCTAGATCTTCAGACTTTATTGGTTAGAGGGTGGGGAAGTTAAGATAACTTTATGGCAAGACTAGCCATGTGCACTGATGTCTCCGGCACAAAATCAAACTTTGGTCCAGCAGCCTCAAGACTTAGCTGCACACAGCCCTTGTGGCTTCTGCTGGTGTATATAGGCTAGGCATTGTAGTCTCCTTTGGTGTACAGGCTCATGTGAAATTGTTGAGAAGCAGCACACAGAGTGAGGCTGCTTTATCATAGTGTGTGGCTGCTGGGATCTTTCCTTTTCATAATTGGCTTGGTTACCTGTACTTTAGTTTTTAAATTATGTGAGCCTCAATCTTTTAATAAAAGAGAAATTAGGGTAGCCTTCTACCAATCTGTTTCTATTTGATTACTTAATGCTAGGGTATGGGTGGGCATGCAAAATTCACTGTTGGCCTCATGTTCATTCACTATTATCTGTTTGCCTGTGACTCGAAGGCAAACTTTGACCTTTGAAAACCAAAAATTCTACAAGGAACTCCTACAGCTGATAAACACTTTTCAGCAAAGTGGCTGAATACAAAATCAACTAAAAAAAATTAGTAGCCGTCCTTTATACAAAAGTCAAACCATCTGAGAAAGAAATTAGGGAAACAACATCCTTCATAATACACACACACACACACACACACACACACACACCATAAAAGTATCTTGATGTAACTCTAAACAAGTAAGTGAAAGACTTAAAGAAGATAATGGAAAGATCTCCCATGGTCATGGATTAGTAGGATTAACAGTGAAAGTGGCCATCTTACCAAAAGTAATCTACAGATTCAATGCAATTCCCATAAAAATGCTAACACAATTCTTTACAGACCTTGAAAGAACAATTCTCAACTTCATATGGAAAAACTAAAAACCCCCGAATAGCTAAGACAATCCTATACAATAAATGATCTTTTGGAAGTATCTCCATCCCTGATCTCAAGCTATACTGTAGAGCAACAGTAATAAAAACTGTATGGTACTGGCATAGAAATGGAATCGAAGACCCAGAAATAAACCCACACACTCATGGATACTTGATTTTTGGCAAAGAAGCCAAAACCATACAATGGAAAAGAGAGAGAGCATCTTTAACAAATGGTGCTGGTCTAACCGGATGTCTACATGTAGAAAAATGAAAATAGACCCTTATTTATCACCCTCCACAAAACTAAAGTCCAAGTGGATTAAAGACCTCAACATAAAACCAGACACACTAAATCTGTTAGGAGAAAAAGAGGGGAAGAGCCTTGAGTTCATTGGCTCAGGAGACAACTTCTTGAGCGAACACTAACAGCCCAGGCTGTAATGTCAACAATTAATAAATGAGACCTTACGAAACTGAAAAGCTTCTTTCAGGCAAAGGACACTGTCAACAGAACAAACAACAGCCTACAAATTGGGGAAAGATCTTCACCAATCCTACATCCAACAGAAAGCTTATATCCAAAATATATAAAGAACTCAAGAAATTAAGCACCAACAAAGCAAATAATCCAATTAAAAATGGGGTACAGAATTCTAACAAAGGAATATCGAATGACTGAGAAACACTTAAATGTCTAACATTCCTAGTCATCAGGGAAATGCAAATCAAAACAAATTCTGAGATTCCATCTTGCACCTATCAGAATGGATAAGATAAAAAACTCAAGTGATTTAAAAAAAAAAAACTCAAGTGACAGCACATGCTGGAGAGGATGTGGAGAGCTGGTGGTAGTGCAAACTTGCACAACCACTTTGGAAATCAATGTGGCACTTTCTCAGGAAATTGTGAATAGTTCTACCTGAAGACCCAACTATACCACTCCTGGGCATATACCCAAAAGTTGCTCCACTATATTCATAGCAGCTTTATTCATAATAGCTAGAATCTGAAAACAACCTAGATGTCTCTCAACTGAAGAATGGATAAAGAAACTGTGGTGCATTTACACATTGGAATAATATTCAGCTATTAAAAGCAAGGAAATCTTGAAATTTGCAGGTAAATGGATGGAACTAGAAGAGATCATCCCAAGTGAGGTAACCCAGACCCAGAAAGACATGCATGGTATGTACTCACTCATAAGCGGATATTAGCCACAAAATACAGGGTCACTATAATACACAGACCTAAGAAGCTAAATAACAAGGATGACACTAGGGAGAATGCTTAATTCTCATTCAGAAGAGCAAGTAGAATAGACATTGGAAACAGCTGAAGAGAAGGAACAGGGTGGGAGCTACTGTAGAGGTCCTCTGAAAGACTCCACCCAGCAGGGGATTGATGCACATGCTGAGACTCACAGGCAAACTTGGGGTGGAGCACAGGGAGTCTTATGGAAGAGATGAGGGATAGTGGGACCTGGAGGGGACAGGAGATCCACAAGGAGACCAATGGAGCCAACAAATCCAGGTGGAGAAAGGGATTGCTGCAGAGACTAATGCCCCAACCAAGGGCCATGCATGGTGAGGACCTAGACCCACTCTCTGCTCAGATGTAGTAGATAGGCAGCACAGTCTCCTTGTAGGTCCTGTAATATGAGGAGTAGGGACTACTTCTGACATACTCTGGTCCCCACACATTGATCACTTCCCCCCTGGCTGTAAGGGGTGGGTGATGACATAGATAGTCCAGATGAGACATGATCGGCTGAGGTCAGACGTTAGTGGGGGAGGACTCCCCCTTTCTGAAGACTAGGGGAGGGTGGAGGGGCACTGAAGGAGGGAGGTTCGGACTGGGAGGTGACGAGGGAGGGGGCCTACAATCAGGGGGTAAAATGAACAAATAAAAAATAAAAAATAAAATAAAAAACCCAGAGACATCGGTTTTGTCACTGAAAGTGTGTGTGATCAATGATCAAGTAAACTTGCAGGTTATATCTAACCAGAAAAAAATGCCATGCATTGTAAATACTGCATCGTTTATAAGCATACTTAGTGAGTCAAATATGGAATTCTTACATGCTCCATATTCAGATTTTTGTTTCAACAAAAGTATATATATGTATTATTGGAGTGAATTTCCTAAGTACTAATTATTAAGTATTGTTTTGTTTTTTGAGACATAGTTTCTCTGTGTGGCCTTGGCTGGCCTGGACTCACTTTGTAGACCAGGCTGGCCTCGAACTCACAGAGATCCACCTGCCTCTGCCTCCTCGAGTGTTGGGTTTACACCACCACACCCAGCTTAGGAATTTTTATTTACAAAACAGTTTCTATAATCTAAATAGTGTTTTAAAAACCAGACACAAATCGTTGTCCACACATTGGTACTAGACCATGAAGGATTCTATTCCATGAGACATAGATAGCAATTCCGGTGAGTCAAAACTACCCCCGTTTACTGCTGCCTGGAGAAAATGTCCAGCTGTGGCCTGGAGTTAGAGAAGCCAGGTTGACCAGCTGGGATCCAAAGCAACTATAGTTGACGGGGTAGAACATTAAAGTGTGGAGAATAATAATTTTACTCAATCGTTTCCCGAAAATGGAAGAAGAAATACATACCAAATGTTGGCCTCATCACCCATACTTGCATAAATTAACACAAAAATCCATCATATGCTAGTGAAGGCTACTTTAATAGTATAGCACCTTCTGATAACTGTGGTAGATGTGGCCAGATGGAGAAAGGACCATAATCATGGGGGTGAGTGCGCTGGTGTGTGTGGTGTGGTGTGTGTGTGTGTGTGTGTGTGTGTGTGTGTGTGTGTGTGTGTGTAGGCACACATGTGCCACAGAGCATATGTGAAGGTCAGAGGACAAGTTAGGATGTCACCCTTGATTCCCACCTTGTTTGAGACAGGTTTTCAATGTCCCTAGTTGGCCAGGCTAGCTGGTTGCTGATCTTCCTGGGATTCCTCTGTTTCCACCTCCCATTTTATCACAGGAGCACTGGGCTTACAGATGTGTGCACATTAAAAACCACTAGGGAGCCAGGTGGTACATATTTATAATTCCAGAACTCAGAAGGCTAGAGGGTCACAAGTTTAAGACCACTCTAGATTACACAGATTCTACAAAAGAAAAAAAAAGGAAAGGAAAACTAAGGTTTTAATGAATTTATAAAATGAACATTAACTGTGTTACATTTTCACTTTAAGATTCACCAATAACGTCCCATTGCCATTTAGATGTTCTGGAGACAGGGAATTATTTAGCACTGTGCATGTATGTAATCAAGGCTTGCCTTCACCTGCTCATCCTACCTCCACTTTCCAAGCACTGAGATTGTAGGCATGTGCCACAATTCTGCCACATTATCAGCCAGCTTTCACCCCTTACTCTTCACCTTCCATACACTCAGACTTTGTTTTAGACCTTCAGAATCCTCCACAATGCAATTGTGTACATTATTCTCAATTCTAGTTATACTCCTTGTAACTCCATCATCACATATTTTTTGTTTGTTTTTGTTTGTTTGTTTTTCGAGACAGGGTCTCTCTGTGTAGCCTTGGCTGTCCTGGACTCGCTTTGTAGACCAGGCTGGCCTCGAACTCACATCGATCCGCCTGCCTCTGCCTCCCGAGTGCTGGGATTATAGGCGTGCGCCACCACGCCCGGCCCCACATATTTTTTTTAAACAAGGTCTTTCTACATAATCTTGGTTGGCCTCAAACCCACAGAGATCCACCTGCCTCTACTGCCCAAGTGCTGGAATTAAAGGTGTGTGCTTTTAATCATATGCTCCTGCTGCCCAAGAACAGTTCTTCCCAGGATTTGCTAGAATGTGAATTATATGAAAGGCTATATGTGGGTGTTGTGTGACTATTTGATCACCGTTATACTAGTGTATAAGGCCATGGAGTCTGGGTTGGTTCTGCTGTGTCCAGCCTTGTTCCAGTGTTCAGTACATTGCTGGTTCTTAGTGATTTGTGAGAGGTCTTCCAGGCACACAGTTTAAGATGGATTTTTTTTTTTTTTAATTTCCATAGCTTCTCCATTAGGTGGCAGCATTAACAGCAAATCAAAAAGCTTGATTTCAAAGATCTCAATTTTACGTGAGCGTTGGCATGCTGCTGTTACTTACTGATTTAATATCTGTCAAATGGCATTAGTCCACTATTCAGAATACAAGAAACATTTCTTGCCTGTAAGAAAACAATCCCCAACTGTACCATAAACAAAATGGGTAGTGGGGTTGGTGGTTGCAGGTTTTTTTTGTTTTGTTTTGAATAAATGACAAAATTAAAGATTAGTAGGACTTTTCAGGGCTGGGAAAGCTCTGTAATCCCATACTTGGATGCTGCATCTCCAAGGTAAAAACTCACCAGCCTCCTTGGAACGTCTGCTACATCTCTGTGCCATCGCTACTGACGTGGCCACTACAGGTGCAAGGAATGCTGTGGGAAGCCAGTGCTTTGCCTTCCCAGAGGTCTTTCTTTCTTTCCCCATCTTGTTATATAACCCAGGCCACGTGGGATTCAGGGATTGAACAACTCTCAGGGAACTGAATTCACCAGCTATACCTGACACCAATGGCCTGTTCACAGCATATGGCAACAGGCAGTACCTCAGTCCTCAAATGCTGCTTTGACTCATTTCTCTTGTACTCGCTCAAGCCCCAGGTTGGCATTCTTGGCATTTTAGTTCCAACACAACAAGCTGTTGGTGTAAAAGAGCCCAACAAAAGAAAAGGAATTATAGTAATTCAGTAAACACAGGAAGGCCACTCTGAGAAAAGCATGTTACAAGCAGGCTTCTGCAGTGGGGTCACAGGATAGTTAACACTTTTGTAGGAGCTTACTGTGTACAAGACACCGCTCACAACAGGCCTGTCTCCAACATCCACATCACTATACCCTGCTACAAGCTAACGGCAATGGCTTACTTCTGGAGCACTGAAACTCTGGGCTTAGTTCTGCCTCTTTCCACCCATCAAAGTTTGACCCACCTGTCAAGAGCCAATTCAAATACCACTTCTATATAGAACTTTTCTTCCCCTCTTTTGTACCTCTGTGGCAAACTACCGTGTGGCATTTACTGCACTTCACCACTGGGGACTTGGGAAGTTGTGAGCTCCTTGGTGAGAGGAGTTTTTCTTTCTTTTCCTTTTTCTTTTGGTAACCTAATGGATCTTTATATTTTCTGTGGCTCCTACATATAGAAGATACTTAATATTTGTGTTTAATGGAAAAGGTACCAACCCAGTCCTTATTGCTACTGGGGAAAAAAAAAAAAGCAGTAGCAGCCATACACAACACATGCAAGCCTGGGTTATGTAATAAGACAAGGAAGGAAGTAAAGACACACTTTATTGTCTGTCTCCTACATCCAGCAGACTAGCTCACAGGGCTTCAAAGTGCACCAGAGCAGAGCTCTATGTGATCCTCAACTTACAGCTAGCCCAGTGGCAAACAGCAGTGAACAGCAGAAAGCCTTCTGATTTTATAATCAGATGGTTTGAAACCTGCAGACTGTTTCCTGCCTATAGATTATAGACCTCCTCATGCTGTGTGCTTGTGTGTGTGTGTGTGTGTGTGTGTTAGAAGGATACTGGGGATTGAATGTAGTAAGTAGTCTACACTGAACTACATTCCAGTTCTTCCTATAGCTTCTTGACCAGGGAAAAAAGACAAACTCTATATAAAGTTTAGGGTCTATAAAAATTTTAGGGTTTTAATCAACTGGCAGCTATTGTACAAGCCCAAGGCTAGAACTTTAGATTCCCCACAGTTCAGAGACGTGACCCTTGCTTTTAAGACAGGTCTCACTCTGTACCATGAACTTAGAGCAATTACTCTGCCTCCGCCTTCCAAGTGCTGAGGTTATGGGCATTGGGACAGATAAGTATTTCTTAACCCTCCTTAACATAAAATAAAAAGACCTTATATAAGTCCCTGCCACACCCACAGACACTCCATTGAGGAATGCTAGAGGATTGTAGGTAGTGCCATTAATTGCTCCTTCCTCTGTTATTTAGTCTCAGTAACAAAGCACCATTTAGTCCCACTGATTTTGTTGTTGGTTTTTTTTGTTCTTTTTTTTTTTTTTTAGACAGGGTTTCTCTGTGTAGCCTTGGCTGTGCTGGACTCCACATGTTAGGGGAAACCAGTGTTTTGCCTTTCCTTATAGACCAGGCTGGCCTCAAAGTCACAAAGATCTGCCTGCCTCTGCATCCCTGAGTGCTGGGATTAAAGGCATATGCCACCACACCTGGCTCTGATTTATTTTTCAAACTTTTTTTTTTTCAAATCCCCATGGCTGATATGTTGGTGCAAACCACATCACTTTGTGCCTGGACAACTACAGAACTTCTGTAGAAATGGCTAATTTCCTTACTGGTCTCCCTGGTTTGATCTTAGCTTTCTCACGATGTAGCTAGTGACCTGGGGAACAGTACTGTATTTCACTCTAATAATCAGTGTATGACTTACTAGAAAAAGCCACATGATGCAATTAAAGGGAAATCTATGTGAAAGATAAACCTAAGATAAAATGAATATTAAAACCATAAATCCACCGAAGAAAACTAAGGTAAAAATACAGAATTCGACAGCACAAATTGGCTTCTATTTCAATGAGCCATGCTACTTTCTTCTGCTACATTAATAGATTCTCAATGTGATCAACAGAAGATAATTTTATTCGGACTGGTCTAGAGTTCATTTTCAGACCACAAATCATTTAAAAAGATCTCCAGAAAACAGAAGGGTGAGAACTCAGCCCCAGATGAAGCACTGCAGGCCAGTTGGCTCTACTGTGTCACTGACTCAACCCCTTCTGGGAAACTAAAGAACAGGGCGGCATTCCAGATCTAGGACTACGTGGTCCACGTGGGGGGCATAAGATTTCACTGAGTGGACATGAAGGATTCGTGTCCTCCACGGTTTCCCATGCACTTGATGAAGAAGAGAGGAGATCCGAGTTTCTGCAGATTCTGCCCATCTTTTCCACTCCGGTTTGCTGGCTGATGACAGCATTTCCCCCCTGAAATCCCCAGTAGTACGGTTTCCTTGTTCATCAGTGATACTTTTCTGGGGATGCGGCAGGTGCTCTTTTTCCGTGTTACTACTTCCAGGTGGCTGGGGATTCTTCCCTGAGAGAGATTCCACATTTTGGTGGATATGTAGAATACCCCCGACATCCCTGCGCAGCACTTGACAGGCAATGGGCCAGCCTTCTTCAGAGCTGGGAATCAGCCCTAGGTTCACCCTATCTGCAGTGTTTGGGAGCGTCAGTTTCCTGTTGTCTCCAAAGTGTATTTGGCACCGGTCTGCCACTCCATTGCTCTCCAAATTGTTTCTCAGAGCAACTACAGCATGAGGATTCCACTCACAGGCATGGACGAAGGCAGCACCAGCATGAACTAGGAAGGGCAACGTAAAATAACCAATCCCTGCATAGAGATCCACCAGCACTTCTCCAGCACAAGATAGAGATGCCACTCGGAGTTTCTCAGTGATGTTTCCAAAGGAGAACATACACTGTGTCACATCAAATTTATACCGGATGCCATTATCCACATGCTCTACCCAGCCATGGTCACCCAGCAGCAGAGTCACTGACGGAGTTCGAAGACCATCAGGTAACACTCGCCCTCGTTTTGCCAAACGTTGAACTCCAAAGGCGGAGGCAACAGTCTCCCAGAGTCCTGGCTGCAAACTTTTCCACTGCGTGGCTTGGAAACAGTCCTCACCAAGCAGCATTAGGTCCCCGTGCCGTTGCCAAGATCGGGGCAAATCTGCCTCCAATTCAGCAGACCACGTCCCTCCGCGGTCCTCCACCCAATGCCTCACCTCACGACACAGTCTTTGAGCAGGTGAACAGACCCGGGCCTTTTTGGAAGGAAGAGGATCCAGGAGCGGCGTCAGCACACAGGTGCTGCCTGGGGCCACGCGATCCCTCAGCTCCTGCAGATGCTGTTCAGAAAGGGATTCCGCCAGCACCGGTAGCGCCACCGTGCCTTCCCGCAGCTTTTCCACACGGTGCAGTTTATCCAAGAGTTTCTGCTTCTCGAGATAGTCTCTGTATCTTTGGGTAAACCGAAGCTCAGTCACAACAGCGACTACAGCCCGGTCACGTTCTCTATCCATGTTGCGAGCGTCTGCATCGCTTCGGTGTCCGTAGGCGAGAATCTGCTCTGAACCTAGTGTCTCTTTGCAAGTCCGCCGCTACAACCGGAAAAGCTATGTACTCATAGGCGTGGCGCGCCGGAAGTGACGCAAAACAGGCGGGCCTAGACGTGTTGCTGCATTCAGCGAACGGAATCTCGATTGCTGTGTGAAGCCGCGGCCGCCATGTTTGTTGTGGTTATGGTCGACCAATACTTGCTTCCACTTAAGAGAATTAGTACATCTATGGACCAGAAGTCGTGAAATGAGTCGATATATTCTCCAGAATACACTACAGTACATATACAATACAATACGATACACCATGATACAAGACAATACAATGGATATCCTACACTCTCTTTAGTGCTGCTCATAATTTTTTTTTAAAAAGTGAATTTGAAATGAGAGACTGAATTTACAGAAAGGCTGCCAATAATCTTGTGCTGCTCATAAATTAACACCAACAGCCACCCTTTTTGTTGAAAGTGGAATGTGACATGGCTTCTCATTCCCTTTCTTGCAAAGATTTTCATCACTGCTGCCTTGTTACTCAAGGGAGGGGGATGTTCGAAAAGAAAGGATGTGAGTAGAGTAAATCCTGTCAACTCTCAAAAATGACAATCTCTGTCTAAAAAAAAAGTTGATTACCTGAGTCACCTTGAGAGAATTGCAAGTCTAATTGCAGATGGCTTAGAGGGTAAGGGAGCATTTGCCATCAAACTGGACGACCCAGGATTCCCAGGCTTACAAGGTAGAAGAGAAGCAAATCCTGGTCTTTTGCAAAAACACCAAATGCTCTCATCTTAACTGTCTGTCTCTGTCTCTCTCTGTCTCTGTCTCTCTCTGTCTCTCTCTCTGTCTGTCTCTGTCTCTCTCTGTCTCTGTCTCTCTATCTCTGTATGTGAATATGCGTCTTTCCATGTGTGTGCTTAGGAAGAAACCCAGGTGGTCAGACTTGGTTGCAAGCTCCTTTACCTATGGCATCATCTTGCCAGGCCACGATTGCCTTCTGACATCTCAATTTACAATGCTGTAAATATAACAGTAAAATTAATACACAAGGGCTATAACCATAGCACATTTACTTGGCTCCTTCGGTAAGAAGTATCGAATGTGAGACTTTTCTATCAAATACTAAGAAAAAGTGTTTAGGACAAGAAATTCAAATCTTTTTATCCCCTCAATTGTTAGACTTTTATGCAAATGTTTTTCATTCTCCACCCACCCAGCACAACTGTTGTTTACACAGAGGTCCACAGCTGTGTTCCAGGAATGTGAGATCCTGGAGCAGTGACTCCTTCTTGGAATACTGACTCCTTTTGGCTTTCTTTACTTCCTATGTGCCAGTTCTCTTAAGACTATGAGGTTGGACTCTAGACTGGAGATCAGACACAGATACCACCTGAGTTAGAATAAAAACCAAATGCACCTCCTGTCATCATGTGTTCGCTCTTCCAAGCACCCCCTCTTGATCAAGAGGTAGAATTTGCCTTGTCTTGACACTTTAATTGGAATACTGGTCTCTTTCTTTCCAACCTGGAACTTGTTTCTAACTCTCTCTTTGAGAGCAGTGCTTCCCTGCTCATGGCCCAGAACTCAGGCAATCTGTATCTTTCTCTTCTGTGGCTCACTGGTTATTTAAGACTGCATGGCTTAATTTCCGTGTACTTGGAGTTTTAAAAATTCTTATTTTTATTGATTTCAAAATTTTACTCCACCATGGTCAGAGAACACATTTTGTATGGCGTAGGCCCTTTTAGACTTATTGGGGCTTTTCTTATAGTTTAGACAATGGTCTGTTCTGGAGAACATTGTATGTGCACTTGACAGAAGTGTCTGTTCCCGCTCTTGCTGTGTGGAATGTTCTATCTGCTAGCAGGCATCAGTTCAATTCATGCTCAGGTAAAACAATTCTGGTGTGGTAGAGTATCTGTCTAGTATGCACCAGACTCTGGGATCAATCCCTGACAATGCTTATTTCCATAAGGCCCCTAAACACAAATATTCTATAGGTTTTCTGAAGCATCATTCCTTTTACTTTTTTAAGGTCAACAATAAGTGTATATGTTTTTATTCACTTCACATCCCTGTGGCAGCCCCATCCCTCCTCACCTCCTAGTCCCACTCTTCTTGCCTTTCTCCCACTCTCCTCCCCCACTCCTCAGAAGAGGAGAGTCCCACTCACACACCCCAATTCATCAAATCATGCCAGGATCAAGCACGCCCCCCCTCCCCTGTGGCCTGGCAAGGCAGTCCCTTCAGGGAGAAGTAATAAAAAATCCAGCAACAGAGTCCATGACAGAGAGGCCCCCACTCCCAGAACCCACATGAAGCCCGAGCTACCCTGTAGGCCACATCCCTGCAGGGGGCCTGGGTTATTCTATAGTTATTACCCACACCACAGACTCTATTTAGAAATGGTTAGGTACCTAGCATGGACCCAAGTATGGGGCCTTCCTTTGTCCTATATCCCCATCACACACACACACACACACACACACACACATTCCTTCTACCTCACTTCTGTGCTTGCCTTACTGCTCAGAAAACTGCATTTCTGCTTGGTTATTCCACCATATCTGTCAGACCTGAGGCAGTGGGTGACTCTTCAGGACTGCTTTCTCCTATCTTGTCCCTCTTCGGTAAGACAAACCCGTATCCATATCACCGTGGAAAGCTTTTTCATTTACTTCTAGATGACTTTCCCTAAAGTGGGTTGGTTTGTTTCCAGGAGCTAGGGGATGGAGCTGGATTACTTATTATTGTATTTCACTATTATTTTATGAACACTACCACACATAGTTGGACATAAGGTATTTTTTTTTTTTAAGGATGCATATGTAAACATAAGCGAATGACTGGAAAGAAGAAAGTTCTGAAGAAGTCTTTCATAGTCTGAGTGTTTTTTCAAAATATTGCCGCTAGAGGGCAGCAATGGCCAACACAGAAGAGATCAAAGTCTTGGATAGTTTGAATGTCTAAGGCGCCACAAGCATTACACCTTTTCCACTGGCCTTACTCGACACCAGTAGACCCCTTTTACCGGCACGGACTACCCAGGTGAGTAAATGTATCTATTTCCAAGAATACATTAAAAAAATACATCTCTCTGGGTGATTAATGTTGCTATTTAGAGCTATAGCCGTGAATAGAGTGGGGCAAGAAACCCACAGGTAGTTGTAGTACCATTAGGTTCCACTAGGGGGGTGCATGCAGGTGTCACTAAGGCTGGTGACGTTCCCAAAAGAAATGCTTACAAAAGAGTTTCCTCATCTCTGGCCACAGGGCTCTGTGGACATTCTCTCCACTTTCCTTCTGCTTACTAGATGCTATTTATGCACCTGGCCAATCCTCATATGGAAACTTTGGGGATCGTTGAAGAGGACGGCCTATGGCGTCCTAAGAGACGGAATGGTGACGAGCACGCCTATCTTTGACCTGCACTTAACCTCCTTTCATCTTTGAACTTACCTGAGGCATAGCCCTTACTTTCTCTATCACTTTTCTCTGCCCCTCATCCTCCACCATTAGATCTACAGGAACGCATGGACCTTCCTTAACACTCTATCAAGTTTTCTATTCGTGTTTCACAAGCGTGGGCCAGAGTCAGAGCTCCTTCCTGAACAGTGACCTCATGAGGAACAAGAGCCCCGGCTTCTTCCTCCTCTGAAGGTCTACATAGTGCCTGGCTAAGACAGTGCATGCAGTAGGGAGCACATCACTAGAGCCAGTGATTGTCAATGAATGACTTCTCAGAGTCGGCTGTTTTGCTCTCCGGAACTTTAATAGTCTTTCTTGGGTGAATTAAGATGCAAGGGGGTTTGCTTTAGAAAAACCTTTGGGGCTGCATCTGCTAGTAAGCTCTTCCTCCTCCTCCTCTTCCTCCTCCTCCTCTTCCTCCTCGTCTCTTCCTCGAGTGTATCCCTGGCTGTCCTTAAACCACTCTGTAGGCCAAGCTGGTCTTGAACGCACAGAGATCTGCCTGCCTCTGCCTCCTAAGTGCTGGGACTAAAGGTGTGAACCACCACTGCCCTGCTTCTTCTGCTTCTTAAAATTTACGTTTTGGAGAAGTTCATGTGAGTGGACCCTTCCCAATTGTGTGTGTGTAGTGGCGGGGGGTGGGTGGGTGGGGGGCGGGCTTCACAGTGTCTTCACAAGGTCATATGTCTCTATAAATTTTGCAAAATAAGATATCTTAACCAAAAGCCGTTAAGATCACTGTGGTGGGCTGTCCATATTCCTTTCTGGCCCACTTCCATTTATGTAAGGCAGCCCTGAAGAGGCTGTTGGCTGTTTGTAGGTGAAGTTACGATACGAGCACGTTTAGTTTTGGGTTAGCAGGGGTGCCTTTAAGAGATTGCAACTACTCCCACATGTAGCTAAAGCTATTGGTAGCTATTCTGCTTTAGGATTAACTTTCAGTAATATTCCCAAGCTATCTGCAAACTCACTTGACATTTTGACTGGAATGTGCAAGGGCCAAATGCCTTATGAGTCCATAAATATGTTATGTGGTGCTGAGCACCAGAAGGGCGGAGTCCATGGAGGAGAAACTAGATTTCAAATGAATGTAGACAATTCTTTGGGTCTTGAGAGATGTAGATATTTTGAAAATATTTGTTTATTTATTATTTATTTATTTGTGTGTGTGTGTGTGCGTGCGTGTGCGTGTGTACATGTGCGTGTGCACATGGATGGATGGCCAGGAACCCCAAAATGTGTCAGAGCTTTTGTAACTGGAGTTACAGGCTGCTGAGCTACCTGATATAGGTTTTAGGAACTGAAATGTGGTCTTTTGCAAGAGTAGGATCAACTCCCAACATGTAGATTTTGAGACAGAACCTGAATGTTCTGCCAGCGGTTCTAGGCATGTGTGCCCTGAGGATGCTGGGAGATGTCTGAGCTTACAGTACCCTCTTCTCTGCTTTCTTGAGTGTTCTCACCAGCAGTGTGTTCGTGTGTGCTGTGGAGTTCCTTTCTCTTGGCCAAAAGTGGTCCTGGGCGCTCAGCCACAGCATTTGCAATGGACCCTTGCTGCTTTGCTTTCATCAACACAAACCCTGATCTCATGGCTCTCTTTCTCATAGCTGATGGGCAATTAAATTTCTGTTCTGGGGTCCTTCCTGCTCATGTCTGAGCCATGGTTTTGCAGACTTTCCCATCCTATACTTGTGATTTCCCCACGATATTAGGAGGATCATGACACTGACATATGGGGAGGTGTTCCTGGTGAGCTGTGGTCACTACTATCTGCATCTGGTTGGCCTTTTGGGGGTCCCTAGGATTGTAGTCCCATCTTTCCAGGCACACCTCCAGAGACTAGGAGGTGTGGTCCCTGCTTTCCTTGTCACTCAAGACCTGCATTTCCACCCCCCATGTCTGTTTCTTGTATCTCAATTCCTGAGCTCCCAATGCCAGCAGTTCTTTCTTAATTTTGTCTCCAGGCTTTTTTTGCTATGGCTTTTCATTCATTCCTGGATTCTTCCCTGATCCTAAGGTCTAGGCTTTGGAGGAACCCATTCAGGAAATCAGGCAGGTAACTCCTGATGCTTCTTGATCCACCACTCCTAGAATGATGGGGATGAGCAGGTTGTGATTATGAATGAGAATGAAGGAAAGCATGGGGAGACATGAATTAATACTTCAAAATATAGGCCAAAGCAAAGTTTTGAGTATTCTATCAGGTCTGGTCCTGTGAAAATGTTATGTACTATGTTACTTGGTCTGTGTGGTGGTTTGAATAGGTATGGCCCAATAGATGCACGTGCTTGAATGCTTGGCCCATAGGGAGTGGCACTATTAGGAGGTGTGGCCTTGTTGGAGGAAGTGTGTCACTGTGGGGATGGGCTTTGAGGTCTTTTATGCTCAAGCTCCGCCCAGTGTGGAATCCAGTCTGTAGATCCAATCCTGCAGATCAAGATGTAGAACTCTTGGTTCCTCCAGGCATTGTCTGCCTGCATGCTTCCATGTTTCTTGACAGAATGATAATGAGATTGCCTTGGTCATGGTGTCTCTTCACAGCAATAAAACACTAAGATAGTTTGCAAGACATCCCTGAGTTGAATTTTATTCTTGGTTTACTGGTGAGACCAAGGTCCAGAGAGATGTAGTGGTACCTTGCATAATGCCATCCTAATATGGTTGTGCTGGGTATTATATAGTCAGGGCAGGGTCCATAGGGCTTGTCATTATGGGATCTATGACAAGTCTGGTCTCAGAAAGATGCCGTTGCCAGCCCTGCCAGTTAATAACTTTGTAGCTCCGGGCACATCTCTTAATTATTTGAGCATGAATTTCTGCATCAGCTAATTAGTGATGTTGATCTAGAGTCTCAGGTCCCAGGTTCTGCATGAGGAAATTAACAGTGCAGAAATAAAAGGGTGGAAGTACTCTTTCTAGTCCAGGGGTGTCTGTGGCTTCAAACTGTTTTTGAAATTCCAGTCACTAAAGCAACTTCTCTGGAAGCCTTCCCTCCCCCAATCTCCACCATCAGAGTGGTCAGAGAGAGCACGTCTACAAAGCATATTCTTAGATCACCCACAGTTAACCAAAACTGCACCTAAATCTCTTCAGCTTGGACCCAACAGTCTACTGTGTAATGGAAGTTTTGATTTTTTTTGTAAGCTCAGTCATGTTATGTAAATATGTTTTTGTTTTAATTCCAAGTGTAGGGTTTTTGTTTGGGCTTTAGTTTGTCTGTAGATGATAATTGCCTCCTGCGAGGCATGGTCTTTGCCAGCTGGAGTTAATTGAATTCTGAGGACTCTGAGGGGTAAAAAAAAAAAAAAAGAGCCTAGAGGAGAAAACTTGGCAGTGCGGAGGAATCTGACAGGTCTGCCTGCTGTGCTTGCTGTTTTGCGGGTCACCTGGACTATTGGATATCCCGATGACTGAGATTGGTATTGCCCCCCCAAAAAAAACGCTGAGGTCTACATCCTCCTTTTTTTCTTTCTAACTTTCTTTCTCTCCTACTTGGGGTTGGGAGGTTGGAAGGGAAGTAAAGGCCTTTAAGAGTCCTAGATAAAGTAGGTTTGTGAAAAATATAAGCCTATACTACTGTATTTGTTAAAGCGCAGTTTAGGTGATGTACATTGTATCTTGTGTTACCAAAGGATGTGAGGGAAGGTAAGAGTTTGATAATAGGAGAGAAGAAGCCAGTGCAGGCTCTGAAAGTGTGGTGGTTTGAATAAGAATGGCCGCCATAGGCTCATGTATTTAAATGCTTGGTCCCTAATTGATGAACTATTGGGAAGGATTACCGTGTGGCTTGGTTGGAGGAGGTGTGTCGCTGGGGGTAGGCCTTTGAGGTTTCAGAAGCCCATGCCGTTTCCAGCTCTCTCTCTCTCTCTCTCTCTCTCTCTCTCTCTCTCTCTCTCTCTCTCTCTCTCTCTCTCTTCCTCCTCCTCCTCCCTGTGTGTGTGCGTGCGTGCGTGTGTGTGTGTGTGTGTGTGTGTGTGTGTGTGTGTGTGTGTCTGTCCTCTGCTTCATTCCTGTGTATCACATAAGCTCTCCGCTATGGTTCCAACACCATGCCTACCTGCCTGGCTGCTGCCATGCTCCCCACCATGATGGTCTGGAATGGTGGGCCCTCCAATTAAACTTTCTTTTATAAATTTTTGCCTTGGCCATAGTGTTTTGACAGGGCAATAGAAAAGTAACTAAGATGAACAACAAATGTTTTAAAATGAAGTCGTTTAAAATCAGGCTTTGGTGTTTGGGACCAGTGAATGGATTGGTTTGACTGGAGAGAAAGGGTGCTACGGTTTCAGTGTGGCTTTTTTTTTTTCCCTCAATGTTTCATGTGCAGGAGATTGGTTTTCAGTGTGGAGGTGGGACTTTGAAGAGAGGGGCCCTGGTGAGGAGTGTCCATAGGTCAAGTGAAGACATCCTTGGAAAGTACTGTTAGACCTTTGTCTTCCTCTGGCTTCTTGTCTTATTTCTGTACATCTTTGCCATTTCTATCCACCATAAGATGATACAACTGAGGGGCGTCCTCACTGTGGACTGGATCATGCTTTCTAGACTTTCAACCTTCCAAACTTCGAGTAAGCCTCTTTTATTCACAGAGTTAGCCTGCCTCAGGTATTTCACTATACTTATGCCAAATGGAGTAATCCTGGGTCATATCAGTCAGTTGTAGAAAATGAGCTAAATGGGCCAAATCATGACCAAGAACTAAGTAAAAGTGCGCTTATGGGACTGGGCAGTTGGCCTAGCAAGTAGCATGGCTTCTGGGTAAGAACTGGGCCCGAGTTTCTATCTTCAGCATAACAAAGGGCATGGACTGTGTGGGGGCAGCAGAGTGGCCCATATCACTGCCTTCAGAGAAACAGGTCTTAGAGGGGAAAGCAGTGGGCCATTTGTTCCCACTGCAGATTGCTTTGGTGGGGGTTAGGGGGAAGCGATGCCTGTACTTGCACTTGGAGGAGCTGATCCAGGTATTTTAATGGACTGGTCTTCATGGGCAGCAGCCAAGGAGAACAGCAGGAGGTGACAAGGTGGAAGGTTGCTCTAGGAAGGGGTGGCTGCTCGCAGAGGGATTCTATTTGGTCAGTCAGATGTCCTAATGCTGGTCTTTAAGTGTCTGTTCCTCATGTTAAAGGATAGCAAGGTATGTTTATGAGACTCTCTTGGGCTCTGCTCCTATGGAGTGTAAAAGTTTCACAGACCTCTTGTTTCACTATCAAATGAGAGTTAAATATAAATCCATGATTGCCTAAGCTCTCCTCTCCAATCCCACGGGGGAATACTTTAACAAAAACCATAACCCTCCCCCTACTTCCCCAACACACGCGCGCACACACACACTTAATGATTCCAAGCTACCAACCATATACAAAGTGAGTCTGTTCTGACCCTTACCAGGCAACTAATGCAAATGCTAACCACCTAGGCTCCATCCCTGCACCGGAGAGCAGCGAGCCATTGGTGCTGGTGCTCCAATGGGAATATGTAACCAGCCAGCTCACAGCCACTCACACAGCTCAGGGGTAAAATATTAGTGTCTGAGTTTCACCCATTTTCCCATTAATCTTTTGTGGTTGGAGCTCTTCACATTCCAAAGATGCCATGATTGATATTGGCTACCGAACCACATCCCCGAATTTTTAGTTCCCCAGGTAACACTTCATTTATTATACATGCCTTTCTACAATTTGTATGGTTTTATGTATCCTTTGAGGTTTAGTTGGCAATAACAGCACAGTACAATGCATATGAATTGTTAAGCATATACAAGCAGAAATGACTCCAGGGGCGTTCTAAAGAATGTCATACAAACAGATGGACTGGGATGAATAGAAGTCCCTCTCATGGCTGCCTAGACAATCACATGACCTTATTGGTCATTGCAGAGATAATCAGGATGAAGCTATACTGGATTAAGATGGATTATTAAATCTGATGGCGCTGGGTGGTGGTGGCGTACGCCTTTAGTCCCAGCACTCAGGAGGCAGAGGCAGGTGGATCGCTGTGAGTTTGAGGCCAGCCTGGTCTACAAAGCAAGTCCAGGATAGTCAAGGCTACACAGAGAAAGCCTGTCTCAAAACAAACAAATAAACAAACAAACAAACAAAATCTGATGGCTGGTGGACTTGTACCCACAAAAATACTTGAAGAGGGAAGACGCCAAGATGACGTTGAGAAAAGCTAAAGCTAACTTTAGACTTCACGCCTGTGAGATTATGAGGAAATGTACTCTGTTCCTTTAAGCACTTAGTTGGTGGCAAATTGTTGCTTCATTAGGAAATGACACCCGGTCTTAGGGAGATGTTTCTTATGTTTCATCTGTTCACATACTCACTTACCTGCCATTTCTGTACATTGAATGCAGAGGGACGCATATAGATCATCAGGGCAACTTATGTCCTCAGTGGCTTTAGCTGATAACATCAGAGTTAGCACCAGCTTCAAGGTTGTGCGGTCTCTGCAGTTGCGCCTGACCCAGGTTCGGATGCACTCAGCGCTATGTTTGGCTCTCTGCTGTTGCTGTCATGAAAAAAAAAAAATATCGTTTTTAACTAAGTGACTCTGCATTTTTATTATGCACTGGGTGCCACTGATTATTATTTTGTGTCTTGTCCTCAGTGGGGTAATTCCATAATTACTGATGGTATCAGAAGGGTCCGAACAAGGACCCACTAAGGTAATGGGGTAGGATTCCCTAAAGAAGAAGTTTGTTCATAGAGTACATTAGAAAAGCAGGCATTTACAAAGCTGTGTGGCTGTGGCTTTGTAAACAGCTGCTTAGAAACAGATCTTTAACAAATATGTGAAGTCATTTTATTTAAAGTTCTCTTTTTATGTGTGCTTATAATATGCAAAATATGGTAGTACAATAACTCACATGCATATAATGTTAAAATATATCATTATGTATATTGGGGGTCCTCTTTTATTACATATCTTAATGGTAAAGGGGTTTCCTTGTGACATTTCTATATGCACAGAAGGCACCTTGATAATATTCACCCCTTTAATAACTGTTCTCTCCACCCCCCCCAACTACTTTTCCTTTTCTACATTCCAATTGTCCTTCTTATATTTTCATGTGCTTCCTGGATGTCAACATTCCACAAATAAGAGCAGACTCGAGGAACTTATCCTTCTGAATGTGGCTTGGAATGTGTATGTGACGGTCTGTGTGTCTCTCTCGTTTTATTTATCCACTCATTCACTGATGGGCTCCTAGGCTGGAGCACCATTTGGCTATTGTGGCAACGCTGGGTGCATAGCTGTCTGAACAGCAGACAGGCTTTGTTTCTTTTGGGGATTATATGGAAGTTCTTACTGATTTTCATAGCAGCTGCTCCAATTTACATGCCCAGCACCTGTGTGTCAGTTCTCCTCATCCTTGCCAGCATTTGATTTTTCTGTTTGTTTGTTTTTTTTGTTTTTGTTTTTTGTTGTTTTGTTTTTCTTAATGACAACCATTCTGACTGGGATGGGAAGGAATTTCAATGTAGTTTCTATTTGTATTTCCCAGATAGTTTTAAAAAAATATTATTAAGGTCTTTTCTGGTTCTTGGAATCAGTAAGAAACCCCCAAGAGTCATAATGGCTTACAGGAAGGAGGCCCAGAAAAACACATGGAAACTACCTGATATGTCCTTCATTTTCACATGACAGTACCAGAGAAGAAAGGAAGACTTTAAAGTGATAGAGTAAGTAAGTAAAATCCCAATTCCAGGTCCTCGGTCATGCTACATGCATGTATTAAAGTACTACACTGAACTGCATTATATGTACAATTAGTGATTGTTGGGTGGCATGGCTAGTGATGTCACCTGGGAGATGGGCCTCTGGGCATGCCTTTGGGAATTTTCTTGATGCCCTTATTTGGAGTGGGAAGGCCTGCTCACTGTGGGTAGCACTATTCCCTAGGCAGGGAATGCAGGACTGTATAAAAACAGAGAAAGGCAGCTGAGCACTGATGCATTGACGTGCATGCATTGATTCATAACTCTCTCCTCTTTTTGTCCGCATCTGTCTCAACCTGCTGTTTCCTCTTCCCCGCCATGACTGTACCCCTGGGGTGTGCCCTGGAACAAGCCCTTGGACTTCTCAGTTGATTATTTTTTTATCATTGCAACAGGCAAAACACTAAGGTGTAGCCTGCTTTAAATCATATATTTAAAGTTTCTGGATCTATGTCTAATAAAAGATTGTGGTTATAACATGGGAATTAATATCATCTCCATCTCCTTCCCTTTTCTCAGTCCTGGGGATTGCCCAGGGCCTCCCATGTGGAAGCATGTAATCGTCTGCTGACCTACAACATGGCCTGGGATTAATATTCCAGTCTGCGTCTCTGTTCAGAGATCCACCTCCCCTTCTACCTCCCTCTTTACGAAGCAATACAGACAAACTTCTCAAATTTAAAGGGAGCTCTAGAGCTGAGAATTTCATATATAGTGGCTGAGGCATTCCATGTCTTAAAGGAATAGCTAGCACAAGTATTTTTAAAAGAGGGAAAATTATAGAGAATTTGTAACTGGAATCTGATTTTTGAAATGATTTATAATTGAATTAAATCATTAATTCAACTACTCAATCTACTTGGGAGTTGTATAAGACTTTCTCACTAAAAGCCATAGAATATTGCTGAGAACTTAATGAAGATCCAAATTAACTGTCTATAAATTAGAAGGTGAAATATTGTGGAGGTGTCTGTGTCTTCTGAATTTTTCTTTGGATTTTATGAATCCCAGTCAAGTCCCCTGGTGGGCCTATTGCTGGTGATTGAGAAGTTAGTTCTAAACGGTATGAGAGAATGCAAAACACCACAAAGGCCAGATAAGGCTCAGGAGCACTGAGAAGATATAGTGCTGTGATGACCAAGAGGGGCCCAGCGGGTAGTGAATAGAAAACTTGATAAGAGTCCAGAGGTCGACAGGTGCATACACAGCCAGAGTTAGAACTTGCCATTTAGCTCAAGCTGACCCTGAACTTGTGGAAACCTTTACAGTGCCAGGATTACAGGTGTGTGATACTATCCATGAGTGCTAATTATTATTTAATGAACAGACCAGCAATTCAGTGAGCAAAGGCTTTTCAATAGTTCAACAGTTTGGTGTTTATAGATAGCAAGATCTTTGATCCCAATTTAACATAATGTGGGAAAAAAATAATTCAAGATGAATCATCAGCCTGAATATAAAAGCTGAAACTTAAAAAAAAAAAGATTCTTTTTTTTTTTTTTTTTTTTTTTTTTTTTTTTTTTTT
>OU015748.1:87302167-87317713 GCA_907169655.1 Acomys percivali
CACACACACACACACACACACACACACACACACACACACACACACACACACACACAGTTAATAAAATTAAAAACTTTAATATATTCAGATAACTGTGACTTACAAAATCAATACATGGTGCTTGCTCTCAAAGAATTTATAATAAAATAGGACTTAAGGACTTACTGATTGATATGCACTGATCATTGGAGCCTGGATAACCTGGTTCCTCACTATGTCCCACTTTCTGGTATCTAAAAGATACCCAACGGGTGATGGTTTCAAAGGTTGTTCTTCTTAACCATGGGATAGTTCAGACTCTGGCAGGATATAGTTCACTAAGTGCATGGGTTTATTAATCATTAAGAGGCATTGTGCATGGTTTCTTTCTAAGGAGACACCTTCTGTCTTTATTCCTGTTGATCTCAATTACAAATCACATTGGAACACATGTGCTGCAGGCTATTCAAAGGGAAAGGAGCCATGCTATAAGTGGCCAGAGTAAACTGCTCACCCTTAGTCAAGAATGCAAGTAAGCTTCCAAATAGTCAGTGCTGAAGTATGTCAAGGTCAAAGTCAGATTAAGCAAGGGTCTTAGGTATTTTTAGAAGTAGTTATAATTACGAGTCAGCAACTCTTCTTAGGTCTGGAAAATGTCACTATGTCATACACTTATTAGCATGCTGGCATGCATTAAGGAGCCATACTCATAAGGGTTTGGGGAGGCAGATAGAGAATGCTTTTTGACTGCCGACTATGGAGAGGTGCTGTGTGTCTTCTTTGATAAATGATGTCGCTGAGTTCTCAGGACATTCCTGTGGTGTAGATTTCTTAACCCCCATTTTGTAGATGGAGGAACAACTTTCTCTATGCAGTTAGTAAGTTGAAGGGATGAAAAAATTTAAATCCATAAAATGAAATTCAGAGATGTACCCAGAAATCCAGTTCCGGTGAATGACAGTAAAATGCACTAGAATGTAAATAAGTTCAATAGTGCAGCCAGCAGAACCTGTCCTGCTTCTTGGAAAAGGTTGTTTTGAATACTTGGTGAATAGTATCTCTTTTGATAAATGCAATTGCAAGCCACGGTTCATTCACTTTAGAGAGCATTGTTTTGTTATCTTTTCTTTTCTGGTACCAGGATTTGAACTCATGGCCTTGTGTATGGAAGGGGAGCACATTACCACCACTATTCATATCTCTAGCCCCCTAAAAAACATTACTTTTGGGGTTTGTTTTATTACAGCACTGGCAATTATACCCAGAGGTTTGTGTGTGCTAAGCCATCACACTGTGCCCCTGAGCTTTAGCCCAACTCAGGTGACTGTCTTTAAAGTTAAACGGACTGCTTGTATTTTTTTTCATCTTCCCAAAACTGGTTTCATATCTGCGAGACTACTATCTTGATTGTGAAGAAGAAAAAAAAGATGCAGAGAAAACTTCTGAACTTGTCAGAAGTAAGTTATTTGGTTGTGTTTATAATCTGCTTTGGTTCTGGCTAGGTACTGGGGTGTAGTGGCAGATTAGGCAGAGTTACCACTCTCAGGTTGTCATGCATTCTCAACCTGTCTCTCAAATAAGAAGTTATCACGTAATTGTACAAGGTAACATTTGATCGTGACAAATACAGCGGAGAAAATAAAACAAAGGTGAAATGACAGTGAGAATAGTATGGTGTGTGTGTGTGTGTGTGTGTGTGTGTGTGTGTGTGTGTGTACATGTATGTGTATGTGTACCGCAGAGTAAGTATTCAGAAAAGCTATCTCTCCCAAAGTGACATCTGCATGGAACCCGGATGTTAAAAAGGAGACAGTGATGCAAGGAACAGCAGCAGCAGGATGTGGTGCAGTAACATGCCTGGTATCTCAGGGTTTTATTGCTGTGAAGAGACACCATGATCACAGCAACTCTTATAAAGGAAGGTATTTATTTGGGGCTGGCTTACAGCTTCAGAGGTTTAGCCCATTATCAGCATGGCGGCGTGCAGGCAGCCATGGTGCTGGAGAGGCAGCTGAGAGTTCTTAATCTGCATCAGCAGGCAGCAGGAAGAGATTGCAACAAGGGGCCTGGCTTGAGTATCAGAGATGCAAAGCCAACCCCCTAGTGACACACCTCCTCCAACAAAGCCACACCTACTACAAAAGGCCACACCTCTTAATAGCACCATTCCATTTGGGCCTGTGGGAGCCACTTTTTTTTCAAACTGCCACACGTGGCACATGGTGAAAGTAGATGCTGGGGTGGAGATTAAGGGGAGGAGCAAACACACAGAGCTATGTAAGGTAAGAGATTAAGTCGGAGGGAGAGTGGGCTTTATTCTAAGTGCTCTTTGCACTGAGCAGTAGGCATTTGGCAGCAATGGAGTCATGGTTCACATGTATTTAACTAGGAACAGCAGCTTAGATTACGGGACTAGAAATTAAGGACTCTTAAAAACAACCCTGTAGGGGCTGGAGAGATGGCTCAGCGGTTAAGAGCACTGTCTGCTCTTCCAGAGGTCCTGAGTTCAATTCCCAGCAACCACATGGTGGCTCACAGCCATCTATAATGAGATCTGATGCCCTCCTCTCGCCTGCAAATATATATGCAGGCAGAGCACTGTATACATAGTAATAAATAAATAAATCTTAAAAAACAAAAAAACAACCCTGTAACTTTTACCTAAATATGACATAGAACTGAATCTCCTTGGAAGTCAGCGATGTCTCTGAGGTCACAGGGAGCCAGGACTCGGCCCAGGTCTGGCTCCAGAGCTGGTTCTTTCTATTCTAGCCTTAGCCTTGCCGTTTTAAGCTTCCGCTTCTGAAGAAGCGTTACAAACAGTGAGCAGTCCTGGGGAAAGTCAGTGTTATTATACTTCTTTTATATGAACCCAGTTTACTTCTCTGTAAATTTATACACCTGCTATTTCAATTGCCTAGCATCGAATCCTAGAATCAGAATTCATACTGAAAGGCACTTTTGGGTGCTTTTAATCTAATCTTTTTAACAAAAGTGAAAACAGATTTACCTTGTACCTCTCTGAGTATTCCTACAGTGTTTCTTATCATTAAAATGTCCTCTACTGATTTGCATATTGCTTACATTTGCAGATCTAGGTTTAGGATGTTCCAGATGCTGGTGGGGGTGTTTCATTTTAACTGTTGCATTGGTTGTGGACTCGTTCACTCATTAGGAAAATAACCCAGTGAGCATGGAGTGTGACTGCTAAGACCCGAGGATGCTGAGGTAGGTGTCCATGAGGCTCCTCTCCATTAAGCTCATGAGAAACCTGTGGGATTAAACAAGAAATCCAGAAGCTTTCAGACCCAACTTACACTAGCATTAAATAACATGAAACCCAGAAATGTCATAGCTGTGCCTCCATGTTGGTTCTTACAGACGCGATTGTTCTAATTACAAAGCTGAGGCGAAAACATAAAACCTGTGATCGTTACAGTCTTTTTATGTTTTTTTTTTTTTTTTATAAACTCAGTCTTCATATAGCATAGGTATAGCTGTAGCTAGCATAATGCATGGTTCAAAGAGTGATGGGCACGTTCTCTCTCTCCCTCCCCCTCCCCCCTTGCCCTTCCCCCTCCCTCTTTCTTTCTATGTATGACA
The DNA here is from genome assembly GCA_907169655.1 of Acomys percivali. NCBI lineage: Eukaryota > Metazoa > Chordata > Mammalia > Rodentia > Muridae > Acomys > Acomys percivali. The sequence goes on from OU015748.1 coordinate 87,305,750, forward strand.
TCATTGGAATTTTACTCTTGTGTGAGGAAGGAGAATGTCAGGGAAAATATTAAAAAAAAAATATTATGTCAGTTGAGACCATGTAGGAACAAGCCTAGTAGATGGAGTAGAAGTGTGGAGAGAGAAGAGAGGTTTCGAGGCAGTGTCTAGTGGAGGAGGAAGCTTCCACAGGGTTCCAGAAGGACTGTATACCAGTGTGTTGGGAGCTGGTCTCAAGGGGAGGCAAGTGAAGCTAGCAGTGTAAGGTTGTGTGGAGTGTGACACTACAGTGCCCCATTGGGATATGGATAGGAGGCCACCAAGGAGTTTGAAGGAAGTGAATGACATTCTAAAAAAAAAAAAAAAGAGTATATTCATTGTACAAAGTAAGCTTCAAAATGAAGTTTTTATTCAAGTGCATCGTGCACTTTTTGCAGTGATTGGCATTTTAAAGAGTGCCTTTTATGGAAAACTCTGACCGCTGCAAAGTATTAATAGCCCCAGGTACTACTGCAGTCCAAGTGCGAGGTGACCCGGTGGACTGGAGAAATGACAGCAAGATGGCCAGTAGTGGACCTGGGTAAGGGCTGGCCAGGCTGTAAGGAATGAGTAGCATGCTTCTCCAGTTTCGAGAGACGTTTTAAAGACAATCCTGGGTCCTGGCTCAAGCACTGGGGGAGCAGTGAGAAAACACTGGAGGGGGAGGTGAGAAAGAGCACGTTCCAAGGAAGGGAACCTTTCCCTGCAACCAAGGGGACCTGCTTGCCCTCGGGAGCGGATATGAAGATTATTTTAACTGAAGATGTTTGAGAATCGGCCAGATGCAAACAGAGATCTCCCTCAGGTTCTGTTATCACTCCAGAAGCAGAAATTCTAGAAGTGTGGTTGCTGTAAATCCTCTCTCCAGGGGGTTTATACAACACACACACACACACACACACACACACACACACACACAAGCCTCCACCACCACCACCACCAAAATTACCTAGAGGAGACTACTTACACACACACAATTAAGCATGATCATCACCTTCCTTCTCTCACCTCTGACCTCCTAGAAACTCACTTTCAGAATTCCCCCCACACCAGTCTCTTCATCCTGGAAACCCTGTTTTGTTCTTGAGAGAACCACTCCCTCCATGTTCTCCCTACATGGATTTTTTTTTTTTTCCTTTTCCCTTGTCAATACGCCTTTGTCAGTTTAATTCGCAAATCCTTAAGCCTAGGAGAGTAGAGAAAAGGCAGTGCAACTAAACTGTGGGAGAGATTCCTTTGAAGACTGCAAAAGAGAAGCCTAGAAAATAGGGTTCAGCATTTAACAACCTGCTTGAAATCACACTAAGAGTAAGTGATGTAAGTGAACTGTTGTTGCTGTTTCTTATACCACTTCTCTGGCTTTCTTCTATTGTTTCACGGTTCTGGTTAGTGCTGTGAGGTTGGAATTCCACTGTGGTAGAGAGTCAGGGCTTCAGGGTGAAAGCTTGGGGAGAGATGCAAACCCTGGGAGATGAGACCCGGCAGACGACGCTTATTGGTTCCAGTTTGTGCTGAGGACTGGGTCCAAACAGAAGGGACGTTTCTGCAAGCCTCAAAGGCCACGCCTCTGTCCCTAGAGTCCACGCCTGTGTTTCTAGAGGCCACGCCCTTGTTCTTAGAGGCCACGCCTCTGTTCCTAGAACTGAACTTTGAAAGCACAAGAGACAAGAGTAAGAAACATGTGCTGTGAAGAATTAAGATGGTATGGAAATGCTTCCTTCCCAGGGAAGTCACAGCTGCCTGCGCATCCCAGCAGAGGTCATCAAAGGTCATAAGCACCTGTAAAACTAAGGATTATTTTGAGATAATGATTTTTGCCAGGCACCGTAATCTCAGCACTCCAGGCCAGCCTGGGCTACATAGTGATTTCCAGGCCAGCAGGAGCTACATAGAACATCCCTATCTTAAAGCTTACTCCAACTTACAAAAAAATAAAATAAACCATTTGTTTTCTTAAAGGAATATGGGTTTGAAGGAGGTTTGAATGGATCGGGCAGGATAAGTCAGCTCTTATTGCATAGGCTACAGCGATGGGCGTGGTGAAGATAGTGGCCATAGAAGCTGAGAACGTGAGCTGGACGTGGTGGCGCACGCCTTTAATCCTAGCACTCGGGAGGCAGAGGCAGGCGGATCGCTGTGAGTTCGAGGCCAGCCTGGTCTACAAAGCGAGTCCAGGACAGCCAAGGCTACATAGAGAAACCCTGTCTCGAAAAACCAAAAAAAAAAAAAAAAAAGAAGCTGAGAAAGGGGGTCAGACATGAGGTATGTCTCAGAGGAGAGTTCAAAAACATTCTAACAGGTTAAAAGTTAACACCTAGAGTTATATATTAACATTTTTATTGACATAATTTATATACTTTAAAGCTCATTTATTTGGTGTTAATTCAGTGTGTGTGTGTGTGTGTGTGTGTGTGTGTGTGTAGCATACCTTCAAAGTTGCGCAACCGTCTGCACGATACAATTTTAGCCCATTACATCACTCAAAAGAAAAGCCTACTTATTATCAACTATTCTCCATTTCCCACCCCGCAACCCGTCTTCTTGCTCTCCTAAGAGAAATGACCACACAGTTGGTGGCTTAAACCAACAGAAATGTGCTGTTTCACAGTTTTGGGGACCAGGGCCTGGCATCTAGTGTCAACAGGGCTTTATTGGGAAGGCTACAGGGGGATGCCTTCTTTGCCTCTTTCAGATTCTGGCTTGTCTAACTCTAGCATCTGTCCTCCTCTGCGTCCTCTCTCCCTCACCCTGTTCATCCCTCTTGTGTGCTCCTTGTGAGGATACTTGCCAGTGAATTCAAGGTCCAGCTGGATACTCTGGGATGATGTCATGTTGAGATGCTTCACTGCAGCTCTAACGACCCTTCCCCCAATAAGATAACATTCATGGACTCTGGAACTTAATATGTGGCCATGGGGCTGGAGAGATGGCTCAGAGGTTAAGAGCACTGTCTCTTTTGCCAAAGGTCCTGAATTCAATTCCCAGCAACCACATGGTGGCTTACAACCATCTATAATGAGATCTGGTGCCCTCTTCTGGCATGCAGGCATACATGTGAAGAGTATACTGTATAAATAATACATAAAACCCTTTTAAAAAATCATGGCTATATATTTTGTGAAGAGAGGACCCCAGCATTCAGCTAACACACCTAGGCAATTACTAATCTACTTTTTAGTCTTCATAGATTTGCCTGCTCTTGACCCAAGGACTAGAGTAGACACAAGCACCGTGTGGTGGTTTGAATGAGATGCCTCACAGAAGTCTTGGGTATTTGAATAATTGATCCCCAGTTGGCAGAGGGTTAGGCTTCACAGCCTTGATTTGGGAAGTATACCACTTGGGTCAGGCTTTGAAGTTTCAAGAATCATGCTGTTCTCAAATGTGTTCTCTGCCTCCTACTCACTGTTTGGGATGTGAGCTCTTTCTAAGCTCTTCTTGTCACTGTGCCTTTGCGCTACCACCGTAGACTAGGCCTCTGCAAGTGTAAGCCTAATTGAATGTTTTCTTTTATAGGTTGTGTTGGTCATGGTGCTTTATCACAGCCACTGGCTATCCAAGTTTAGAAGTGAAGCAAGCAGCTAAAGACACAAACCTGGGCAGGATTCTGGAAGAAGTGAATGTGGGGGGGGTCACTGCCAGGTAGGAACAGCTACAACTAAGAAGTCACTCGTTGTGAAAGAGGAAGTAGAGCGAGAAGTCTATGGGGAACACACAGGGGGTGGGCAGGGATGTTGATATAGGAGTTGAAAGAAGAAATGATTGATAAAATAAGAGGGTAGGAAACTCCGGAGAGTGTTTCCACAGAAGAAAAAAAAAAATAGTTTGAAGAATGAGGGAGTAGTTCATTATTGATGGGAAAAATCATAAAATAAAAGTAAACATTGTGTTGGCAAGTATATTAGTTAGGATTCTCTAGAGGAACAGAACCAATGGCACATATGCCAATATTTAAGGACAAGGGCTAGGACCATAGCTCAGTGATAGAGAACCTGTCTACCATGGATGAGGCTCTAGGTGCAAACCAACACCCCAGTACTGCTAATAAAATCATTGTGAGTATTTAAGAAAGGGTGTATTTGGGAACTGGTGATGCCATTGTGGAGGCCATGAAGTGTAAAACCATGGTGTCTGAGAACTGGAGAAGCAGGAAGCCAGAGGTATAATTCAGCCCCATTAAGCTGACACGGCCATGGAGACCTCGCTCATAGTCTGATAACAGCAGTTTGGTGAGGTAGTTGGGGTGAAAGCCCTACTCTGTGAGTTAGAGAATAAACGGAAGAGAAAGAAGTGGAAATGCGGGTCACCACCTCTTTCCCAGACAGTCTGTCCTGAAATAAAACAGAAAAATGAGGCCTTTTTCTCTTATGGATTTGAAGGTTTGTCTTCTTTTGAAGATGGAATATGCTTTTATCCCTCTTAAAGTACTTAGAGAAACAAGAGAGAGTTCAGGATTTATTTTGTTGAAAAGACAAGGTTGAAAGAATGTCTCTAATGAAGGCTTAAAGAACTGCAGAAAGTTATGGTAGGCAGAGATGGTTCCAGCCATGCTTTGGTACTTAAGAACAGTACTGCTTTGTAAGATCTGAGTTTAGCTAGCTGCCCTCTTTCAAATGGGTGGGATGGAGTCAGAAGAGGGCAAAAGAAGTAATGGTGGATCAAGGGAGGCGCTTATAAGGCTTTGGACCCCAAGCTGAGTTCAAAGGCAAGGAAGAACACAAGAGGTCTGACGGACAATGGGCATGTGGTGGAGTCAATACGTCAGAGGCAAGGAAAGGATCATAGGTGACAAGGGCTGAGGATGTGTGATCTGAAATAGCGGAGGGAGGGCTACAGCAGAAACTGAAGGCATCGAACGCACTTGTGATGAGCTGCCGTGATTATGACCATGAGTGTAAGAAGCAGAAGTGAGGGTCAATGCGCGACCAGTGAGGAGAACAGAGGCCAGGGTGCCTGCACCATGCTAGGCAGGCAAGAGACTGCTAACAAGTATGGCAGCTAAACAAGACAGAAATCCATCAGCCCTTTGTGCTTTGGTTGCTTTTTTTTTTTTTTGTAAATAATGAAAGATCAATAAGACAATTGGTCTATACCTATGGTCCTAAGAACATATTAGGAAAAATGGAGAACTAACAATAGCTTGGTGACGGATAAGGACATGCCGAATTGGTTACTCTTAATCAATTCTGTATTTGGTGTTATCTCATTGAAAAATTTCCCCAAAGATATATTTTCTAATATTTCATGGGTGACATTATTTGAGATGGTTAAATAGGATAAGGATAAGGGAAAAATTCAAACTGGAGATTAATAAAGCATTACAACAAGAAGCTAGGCAGGTGATAGATATTTTACAGAGGGATGTCACCGCTGGAGTTATCAAGAGGAAAAATAGACTTTTGAATTCAAGAGACCTTGGAACTCACACAAGGACAAGGCTGTAATAACTCAACGTCTTTCATTTTGAAGGTCGACATGTTCACGCTTGAATTTGGCTAGGCTTTTCAGGGAAGAAAGTTGAACTCTGGAGCTATAGAAACTGGAGGTTTGGGTTCTCCCCATTATTTATTAGCTTAATGACCTTGGAAGTTTACGCAACCTACTGGTACTTCTAGTTCCTCATTCAGAAAATGAAGGTTAAAATTGTTCCTACTCCACAGGGTTATAACTGGAGATGTGGAGGAGCAATGAGGGTTAGCACAGTAACTGATAACACAGTCTGCGAAAGCAGTCAACAGTCATCACCCCCATCACCACCATCACCACCATCCTCCTCCTCGTCTATAAACTAGAAACAACAAGGAGTCGTTACAAGCCCTAAGAAGATTAAGCGAGGTTAAACATGCAAAGTACCAAACAATATTAAATGCTAAGTGGTGGTTAGCTAGTGTTACTTTGACATGGATCAACAAATTTAACCCCCCAACTTATTCTAGCATCTAAAAGTGAGAGAGAAAAAGCCGAACCCTCCCTCTTCTGAGCTCCATCCTTGTACGTACCAACCCCTGGGGACTTTCTAAATGGGGAGCAGATCTTCATGGTAGTAGGTTCCAAAAGCAGGGCCCTTATTAAGTCTGAAATGACCACGTCTGAAGTAAACGCAGTTTCATGTAGCCATAGTATACTTGGGAGCCTACAGCTACAGCGAATCCTACTTCTCTCGATCTGCTTTTTCCTAAGCAGCCGTATCTGTTGTGTAAGAACTACCTCTGACTCTCGCAAACAGCCAGCAATAGCTCTCCCCCCCGATAGGAAAACCGAAGCCTGACTCTCACAATGCATTCTAGCTACTACACTACACAAAACTCTTTACACCCACGATCTATTGAAGCAAATGAACAGCTTTAGGACATGGCTACAATTACTCTCTGAATTTTTCCAAGGATGAAACCGAGGCTCAAAGACATTAATCGATCCAAAGATTGCATCTTCAGAGAGGCACAGGCAAGATTTCAGTCCAGATTCTCTGACTCTCGCACTGTGCTCTTAACTACCTACCATTTGTACCGTGGAGATGACATTGGATATTTTTATATTGCATTTTCTTGAACATAACCATTTTCATACCTTGTTAGACCCCAACAACACTGATAGGTCCTATTATGACAGTTTCCCGAGATTACTCCTCTTCTTTGCCTTTCAAATGCCATCATGCCATAAGATTGAATATTGATTGCATAGTTTAAAAATTCAGTGAGCATACTGAGGATTCTGTGTGCAGGATGCAATGTTATCTGCAAAGAGGAGCTTGATGGAGGAGACACGCAGGTTGTGTAAAGGGATGCCACCTGGGTATTAGAGTACAACAGAGAGGGTGGAGGTTTTCATAAAAGAATTCATCACTCCTGGAAGGCATCTCCAAGGGTCGCCTGAGAATGAAGGTATTAGACCTTCCCCCTTGAAGGAAGGCAAAGAATAGACAGGCACAGAAGCAGACGGCGATGGTGCTACAAACAGAGGTGGTGACAGAACCATGGGGAGGGAGCACGGAGACAGAGGGAGTAGTGTTTGGCTCAAGGAAGAGGAAGTAATGAGAGATTCAGCTGGAAAAGCAGCTTCCCCTCAGATCAATACATCCATTTTTAAGATGTGGAGTTTTGTGCATATAGTTTTGTAAGTATAGATAGGTGACTGTGCACTCAGCAAGTCTCGATGGCCAAATCCCCGCAAGGACAGGCGAGGATGGAAAGGAGGAAATGCTGGATATAAAGGTTTATGGGGAGGAGTGCTTTGAAACGCTGTCCTCTGCTCATGACGTGTCCATTACACCCTTGAACTCGCTGCAGTTTTGGTGACCTGCACAAGACCAGCACAAGATCAATCCAACAAGATCAGTCAGTGCTCCAACAGGCAGCACGAGTTGGACTCACTGCATCCAACTCATTGGAAAGCAAGCAATGCTGCAGCATTAGGTGCCAGTCACAAGCCCCAAACTGTTTTATGGCACCAACTGTTCTAAACCAGGCTTCCCCATAAGTGTCTTCCCATAAGCCACTTCTTTGGCTTAACTAATTTGTTCGATCAGTTCTCAGTGTTCAGGGAGACATGTTTGCCAGCTTATCATCAGGGATATTACAAAGACTCGAGATGAAGAGATGCCCTGGAGAGGCATGGAGGGGAGGGGAGCGGAGCTTCGCATTCTTTTCCATTTCTGTTTCTTTTACGCTGCTCTCAGGACACAGCAAGGCTAGCCATTTTGAAGCTCTATAAACCCTGTTCCTTTGGCTGCTCACAGAGACTTCATTACATAACTTTTCATTGCCTCATTTCCATGTAGATCAACCTTCTAGAGCTGCTGATTTATGGGCCTCTCTCTTGTACTGGATCCCACTTCCTGGATCATTTGGCTTGCTCTGTTGATTTGACAAAGCATACCTGATATAAACAGCAAGATACAAACAGTTTCATACTTCAGTGCCTAATAAGGGTATAATCTACCCTCACCCTCACCCTAGACTTCTGGAGATAGAATTCTAGGTTGGAAATAATTTCTTTCTTTCTTTCTTTTTTCCTTTCTTTCTTTCTTTCTTTCTTTCTTTCTTTCTTTCTTTCTTTTTTCCTTTCTTTCTTTCTTTCTTTCTTTCTTTCTTTTTTCTTTTTCTTTCCTTTTTTTTTTCTTCTTCTTTTGGTTTTTCGAGACAAGGTCTTTCTGTGTAGCCTTGGCTGTCCTAGACTCACTTTGTAGACCAGGCTGGCCTCAAACGCACAGCGATTCACCTGCCTCTGCCTCCCGAGTGCTGGGATTACAGGCATGCACCACCACGCCCGGCTGGAAATAATTTCTTTATTTGGTCCATCCTCTTCTGGATTCCAGGATTCACTGTTCAGAGATCAGACACCAGTTTCAAATAAAATCCTTTTTTCTTGGACTTCCCCCACCAACAATCACCATGAGCTTTGCATCTGAGACATCTTTCTTTCTTTCTTTCTTTCTTTCTTTCTTTCTTTCTTTCTTTCTTTTTTCCTTCATCACTTTACATCCTGATCCTAACTCCCTTCTTTCTCTCCTTCCAGTCACACCCTCACACCCTCTTCCCTCAATCTCCACTCCTTCTTCTTTTTTTTTTTTTAGTAGTTTTTTTATTAATTTATTCTTTTTTTTTTTTTTTTTTTTGTAGACCAGGCTGGCTTCGAACTCACAGCGATCCGCCTGCCTCTGCCTCCCGAGTGCTGGGATTAAAGGCGTGTGCCACCACCGCCCAGCTTTATTAATTTATTCTTGTTACATCTCAATGGTTATCCCATCCCTTGTATCCTCCCATTCTTCCCTCCCTCCCATTTCCCCCTTGTTCCCCTCCCCTATGACTGTTCCTGAGGGGGACCTCCTCCCCCTGTATATGCTCATAGGGTATCAGGTCTCTTCTTGGTAATCTGCTGTCCTTCCTCTGAGTGTCCACTCTTTCTTCTTAAAGAAGGGAATGCCCTCCCCATGGGTACCAACCCACCCAGGCACCTCAAGTCACAGAAGGACTAAACTCGTCTCCTCCCACTGAGGCCAGACAGGGCAGCCCAGCTAGGGGAAAAGGATCCAGAGGCAGGCAACAGAGTCAGAGACAGCCCCTATTCCCATTGTTAGGAGACCCACATGATAGCCAAGCTGCACATTGGCTACATATGTGTAGGGGGCTTAGGTCCAGCCAGTGCAAGCTCTTTGGTCCATGGTTGAGTCTCTGTGAGCCCCCATTGGCCCAGGTTAGTTTGCTCTGTAGGTCTTCTTGTAGTTTCCTTGACCCTTCTGGCTCCCTCAATCCTTCCTCTTACTTGTCCACAAAACTCCCTAATTTCAGCCTACTGTTTGGCTGTGGGTCTCTGCAGCTATGGAAACAGTAAGATATTTTCTTTATCCACAATGATTGGGATGTTGTGATGATATATTTTAAAGGGCATCTTTTTCCATCAAATGTTCTGAGACCTCAGGAGACCCTCTCAATATGGGAATATGTAACCTTCAATTCCGAGAAGTTTGCTAACATATATTTCTTTGACTATTTTCTGCTTTACATAAGCAAAACTGCTTTTAAAAAATCGTATCTAGGGCCTCATGCAAGCCAAGCAGTTGCGTTATCATGATATTATACTTTCAATTTCTATTAACTAACTTGGACTTTTTCACTTTTGTCATTTGTTTGTATTTCTTACATTGTGTGTGTGTGTGTGTGTGTGGGGGTGTCCCTGAAGGACACTGGGTTTAGCACAACTTAGCTAGCAGGTACTGGTTCAAACTTCTAAAGTCTGACACCTGGCTAGTTTATTTTATATTTACTTAAGTACAGTAGAATTTTGGAAAAAGTTCCCTGGTAACAATTATTCCAATCCCATCTGCACAATAAAGCATGATGACATCAACAAAGTACAAGTGGCCATGAGGGCGGGGTCTATAGCTTAAGGGCCTAGGAGCTGGTGTGGCTTCTGAGATAGTTTAGAGGTCAAGAAGGCTTTAAGTTCCATATGACATCTCCTCTTGGGATAGGTTCTATTGACTTAGAAACAAAGCTAAGGCTAAAGGTCTAGGGAGGGAGAGTCTAGAATAAACATAATAGTCTGAGAGATTTGAAAACTAAGAAGAAAAATGACATCTACAAAAATAGGAACATATAAAAGTAGAAACATCTAAAACACAAAAGAAAATCTCTTAAAAATGAAAAAAGAGCCTCCTGGTAGTTTAGCCAATCTAAGTAATCACCCCTAAACACATATCGATAGAACAACACTAAATGGATTCATCAGGTCATATTTATATATCTGGTGTGTGTGCGTGTGTGTGTGTGTGTGTGTGTGTGTGTGTGTGTGTGTGTGTGTGTAACTGTTATGCCCACATCTGGAGGATCCCAAAAACCACCAGGAGTCCGAAGTTGTATGTAAAAGCAAAGAGCTTTTATTCCAGCATGCTGGGGTCAACCTCACAAAATGGTGAAGACCCCGAGGAGAATGTGCATGCCTCTTTTAAAGGGCAGAAAGGGGAGTTCCAAGGTGGGTTAGGTAATCTTTATGTCTGTTAGTCCAGATAAGGGGCAAGGACAGGAGTACATGTGGGATTGGTTAGGGCTCTGGTCCTGGGCTAGGGGCTCTCTGACTTGGTTCAAATCAGCCCAAACTGGTAGGTGTTCTTCAGGATATGTGACTCTGGTCCGGAGTTAGGGGCTCTTCAAACTGGTAGCTAAGCAACCCTGTGTTTCTCAGGCCAGGAGTCCTAGCTGGCCCTATTGGCTGTCCGTTGCTAGGGATGATGGTCGAACATTATCAGAGGTGAGTTTATCAAAGCACATTCGTGTGGGCTTTTCTGAAACTGGAGTTCATGCCTTATGTTTCCTTTACAGAACTGAGGTTACACAGGCCCTCGCATAACAATAATAATTAAAGAAGAAGAGAGTGAGAGAGTGAGGGAAGAATGTGGGAGGAGTCGGAAGGGAAGAGTGGGGGAAGAAATAACGTAACTACAGTACTTGAAGCGGAAGTTTCTGGTTTCTTTGAAGACTCAGTTGTGTCACATGATGTTCTTCTGGAAGAGAACTTGTAAGAAGACATGTGATGTTTTCTGAGAGCAGACACGTGAGAGGGTGTGTGATGTTTAGAAGGGTATAAATAGAATCCCACGGACAGTGGGAGATGGCTTTTGCGTTGCTACCCTGCCATTCAATGCTCTGCTGGTCTTCACTGATCCTCGCTTCACAGATAGAAATGTTTTCCAGAGAACTTCTCGTGGTGCTCAGGCAGCTTCTGGCTGCTTCCACTGACACGTGCTGATTTGGGGGAATTTTGTGGTTTTTACTGGGTTGTGCCACTGCTATGGTTTCATGTAACTGGTTTTGCCTATTGGACTGGACTGCTGGAATCTTGACAATGCAGAGTGGTATTGACCCTAGGAACTACATCTAAACAGGCCCACAACCCCAACCCCTTTTTCCTATTAACATTCTGTCTCCCCTTCCTCCGGTCGGTGGGTTAAAAGTGAGGTTGAAGTGTTTAAGAATCTTAAAGTAAGTGTAGAAAATCTAAGTTATAAGAACTCATGTATAAAATTCTCAAAATGAAAATAATAAAACTGTTAAAATAAAAAAAATGCCAATCAATGCAAAATGCAATGCAAGGCTGTTGGCTCTGGTTCTTTTTTTTTTGTTTTGTTTTGTTTTGTTTTTCGAGACAGGGTTTCTCTGTGTAGCCTTGACTGTCCTGGACTCACTTTGTAGACCAGGCTGGCCTCGAACTCACAGCCATTCGCTTGCCTCTACCTCCCGAGTGCTGGGATTAAAGGCGTGCGCCACCACTCCCGGCTTGGCTCTGGTTCTTAACAATTAAACTTTATTATACAATCAGTTCCACAACAGTGTTAAGAGGCAGTTTGGAGTGGTTGGTTTAGAAGAGTGCAAATGCTTCAATAAATTTTTTACAGATTTACTTCTCTCTCTCTCTCTCTCTCTCTCTCTCTCTCTCTCTCTCTCTCTCTCT
>OU015748.1:87335107-87349542 GCA_907169655.1 Acomys percivali
TAACATTGTAGGCCTGCAGTGCCATATCCAGCTGGTAACATTGTAGGTAGGCCTGCAGAACCATATCCAGATGGCAACATTGTAGGCCTGCAGTACCATATTTACCAGGTAACACTGTAAGGCTGCATTACCTTATCTAGCTCGCTGGTCACATATCCTAGTTTGTCTTCTGTATATTTTCATAAATATGTATTCAATATAAAAGTAAACATGGAGTCATTACTTTGTCAATAAGGGATCTCAGCGTGCAGCATAGTTAATAAGAGTGTGTAAAAGTTTAGAAAAGTCGGGAAACCAGTATTTGAATTCATTCATGATTTTTCTGAATGATGGGTGCCTGTGAGATAATTCTGGAGAGTTATTCAGTAGTTAGTTGGGTGTGTGGACACTGGAGTTCCAGGGAAAGAGTCACGCTTGGGCATCCTAGTCACATACAGGAAGGGAGGCAGGCAGAGTGAGTAGAGTGAAAGAGGAAGTGGTGCTCAGCCTTCCTTCTTCTACTTTGGCCCTTTTATACAGATCCGAATGTTGTGGAGACCCCAACCATAAAATTATTCTGTCCCTACTTCATAACTGTACTTTTGCTATGTTATGAATTGTAATGTCTGATATGCTGGATATCTGACACGTGACACTCCTCACTCCCCCTGCAAAGGGACTGCGAGAACCACTGTCCTAGGAGATCCTTCTGAGAACACCAGTGCTTGCTGGACAGAGAAAGGAAGAAAAGCCAGAGTTAGATGGTGATGTATGTCTAGAGAGATGTGGGAAATAGTGGTAGTATGTTCTGGAAGCTAAGTAATGAAGAGAACATTTCAAAAGAGAGGTGATCTGGTAGTTAGGAAGTTGAGAGGGGCACTTGGGTGGGATGTCTGTCCTTTGGCTCTGAGAACCAAAGGAAGCTGTGTCTTTGTCAGAAGCAGTTTATGATGGCCATGTGGGTAGTAGCCAGATTTAGTTGGCTGAAAAGGAAATTTAGATAAGGAAGGGTTTAACTGTAAAGGGAGCGGAGGGGAGCTGTGGGGAGCTGTGGGGCTAGACTTTACCTGATCTTCTCCTTACTCATAGGTAGAGTCTGAACTTTAAGGACACACTAATTTGTTGATTAAAATGCTAATTTCCACAGGTGGTTACTGTGTAGAATTCTAGTTTATCACAGTCGTGATTTCTAAGCTGTGTGAATTCAGATACCTCGTCTTTCTGTGTCGCTACCCCATTCTGACCCTCAATTTATTTGCAAATTGGAAAATAATGTTCTTCCTTTGCTATACTTTGAAACATGGCTTCACAGAAGGATGATATTTTAACATTATTTGTTTCCTGTAACCAGCAACAAAAGTGACCTTGTAGGCATATGTCTAGAGGGTCATCTTGCGTGGCTGTAATCTCAGAAACCCACTCTGTGCTTTCTAACAGGTTTGAAGGAAACTGACAATTTCATAATTTTCATTATGAAAAACTTAAATTTCACACATAAACAAATCACACTCTTTTTGGCAGCATTCTGTAGAAAATGTGCAGGGCATTTAGCAGGTAGGATCTGTTCTTCACGAGACGATTATAGGCAGAGTGGAATTTGCCAGCACTTACATTTGCACCATATGTAGATAAAGTGAGCAAAGTCTAGCTTGTATTTAGATGAATTATCAGCTGTGATTAGTTCAAACTCGGAAACTAAAACTAAATTTGGGGGGGCAGTCAGGTGGTCTCAAGGTTGGGAGACATGGGTTCAGATAGCTCTGTGTCTGCTCATAGGAAGACAGGGAAGGTGGGAACTTACATGCTGAATTGGGCTGTGGGCTTGTTGCTGTGGAGAATACAAGAATGAAGTGTTCCTAGGCCCAGGTTCCATCAACGTCTTGGTTTTGTACCATCAGCCACCAACACTGCTTCCACATTGCTTAATAGTTAGGTCCAGATGCTTGTGGACTAAAGATAGCAGTGACCAAAGTGAGCACTTCAGGGGCAGCTGGTTTCTGACACAGCCTGCCAGCTTGTCCAGTGTTGGCTTTCATTGTGATTTTCCTGTTTTCATGCAACCATCCATTTTATTTTACTTTTCTACAGTTTCATTACAAAGTGCAGAAAAATTAATCAGGCAGTGTAAAACCTTTTTAATACTTAATAAAATACTTAAGAGGGGCCAGAGACATAGTTAAGGGTTGAGTGTGCTGTACACTGGCTGCTTTTCCAGAGGACCTGTGTTCAATGCCCAGCACCCACATAGCAGCAGGTCACAGTAGTCTGTAGTGACAGTCTCAGGAGATCCGACACTCTCTTCTGGCTTCTGCTGGCAGTGTGTGTACATGGTGCACAGATAGTCATACAGGCAAAACACACAAACACATACATTTAAAAAGAGGAAAAAAAACCCTAACTAAGAGCCAGGGGAACTTCTCTCTTCCCTTTTGAGATCTCTCTTCCTTCCTACCCTCCAACCTCCATCACAATCATTTCTATACTATTTGTTATAAACATATTTGTTATAAAATTATATCCCATGTTTACATACTGGACATATTAGTTGCAGGTTCTGAGTTAAAAAAAAAAAAAAAAGCCTGCTTAGTCTTAAAACGTAGAGGTTCTTAAATGTTTTCCTTACGTGATCTGCCTTTGGCCTGAGCAGTCTTTATAAGTTCATGAGGATCTAGGTGTATGGCATAGGTATGCAGAGCAATATTCACACTAGTGAATAGATATGCTCCTTATTTTATATAAAGACCTAAATCCTGGCTGAATATTTTTTTTACTGCGGAACATAAAGCATCTTCTAGTTTTCAGAGTTGATTGATATTTTGATTTTATAACCATGATTAGTGCTTCATACAGTACAAAATGGCAGAAGTGTGTTTGGGGCCGTTTCATAAATTGCTGGAAATTCTGTTTTGGTAATGAAAATCAAGGCAGCAACTTGAAATGACAGTTTTTAAAAATTAAGCACTCTAACAATGTAATCTAGAGACATACTGATTTGATTAAAAAATGCTGAGGAACGACAGGAGCAAAATACTGTCTTTGTTTTTCTGAGAGTTAAACCATTTTGTTTCTCTTAAGAGCAGGACATTCTCCACCGTTGAGTGGTGAGTGAGGTCTGACTTTCATACAAACTCTGGGGCCCCATTTCTGACCACGTCCCCTTGATAGGGAGGCCTGGTGGCACTCAGAGGAAGGATAACAGGTCACCAAGAAGAGACTTGATACCCTAAGAGCATATACAGGAGGAGGAGGTCCCCCTCAGTCACAGACATAGGGGAGGGGAGTAGGGAGGAAGCGGGAGGGAGGGAGGAATGGGAGGATACAAGGGATGGGCTAACAATTGAGATGTAATATGAATAAATTAATAAAAAGAAAAAAGAAAAAAAAAAGAACAGAACACTTTCTGTGTGCAGTTGAAACACTGCAGTTCATTAATAGTTGTGCATTTGAGCCAAGGTCTTTCAGGCTGTGTTTGTTGGCTCGAGTGGCAGTCAGAACCAAGGTGCAGTGGAGTTACACTACACTTCCGGGCGAGCACTGCTAGAAACACTTTGTGTTCATTGTGTATAATTTTGAGTAGATTCAAGAAGGTACAGACAGGAACCCCCGGTCTTCAGAGTGCCCCGGGGGGTCTTTGTACTCTTCAGCCTTCACTCTGCCTTTTCTTGCTCTTCTGCTGTTCTGGCTGGACCCTCCTCGTGGTGTAAGGTTGCAGCTAGTCCAGGTAAACTGCTAATGCCTGCCCTGCCCTTGTAGGCCCTTCACAAGGTTCTAGTTGCTTGGCAGTTCTCTTAGGGGTCTGAAAGAAGCTGTGAATTTGAATTGACTTTGGATTATTTTTATTATAAAGGTGGGTAATGTTCCTTGTAGCTCTCTGTATTTCAATAGAAGATAGACTTGGTTCAACAATGTTTACTATACATATGTTACCTGAAACTACGGTATAAATGAAGATTCTATCTCAGTAGGTTTAAAGGTTTCACACTTCCCAGGGATGTCCATGTTACAGCTTCAGGACTATATTTTAAATAACAAAGGTTAGAGCTTTTTATTCATTTGTTTTAGGGTAGCAGAGAATTGAAACTTCGCAGATAGTAAATATAGGTACATTTGAGTTGAGAAACATAAACAAATGTGATCATGATGATATAAGATGTGGAACCTTTTGTGAAAATGGTAGAATTTTTATTTGCATGTGCAAATGGTCTTATATTAAAAAAAAAAAAAAATCCAGACTTTTTTTTTCTCTGATTCATAGGGGCTTGCTTGGAAAAAAGGTGCCTTACTAACTAACATGATTTTTGTAGATATACAGTGGTCGCCTTTGAGAAATGAGTGCTGTGTAACAAATGTAGTGGCTATCTGAGATAGCTGACGCTACTAAAGGATAAGCTCAGCTTGGCGTTTTGGAGGCAGTGTCTAAACAGCCTAGCTTTTCAAGCCCTGCAGCTGCCTCTTGGCTACATTCCTTCAGTGGTGCAGACAGCAGCATGGGAGTCATGTGAAAGCCATTAGCAGACAAGAAGAGGTACAGTCTCCAAACAAGAAGTCAGGAGCAGGGGAGGGAGGATGTGCACGAGAGATAGACAGGCCCTGGATCGCATGGGTTCCCATAATCCCCTTTGAAGGCATATTCCCCAGTGACCCACAGAACCACTCAAGACAGTGGATATAAAGGTTCCATTTACCTTGGGGACTGGTACGCCTTTAGAAGTCTACACTCAGACCATCGCAGTGATGACTCACGTATACCATGGTGGTCCTGAAATATGACCATGGTGGTGGCGTTTAAACTGTTTAAACTCTGTTGTTTGCACGGCTGAGATTTCCTGACGGCACTTTTCTCAGACGTGTCCTTATTAAGTGGTGCATGGCTGAATTACTTTTTACTCACGTTCTCTTCCTTCCCATTACTGCTGAGAACATACTCTCCAATGAAGTATTTCCTCAGCGAAGATGCCTCCGAGCGCACATCACTTTCATTTGCTCTTTAAAATGCTGTTCTCCTCCTGTGCTTTCTGTACTTAGTTTTGGTCACTTAGAATTTTTCGGTACAGTCTCATATTTACAGATTTCTTAGTATTGCTCAGGAAACATTTTTTTCTTTCCTTGAATCATTAGAAAATGAGCCCCTCGGATGAAGCCCTATGATCGATCTCAGTCATAGGTTACAGTTCCGTGGGAAGCAGTCTGTGAGACAAAGACCAACAGGCCAGAAGTACGCTGGGAATTGCTGTCCTTACCTTAGGGCAGAAAGGAGGGCCCAGGCCAGGCTCAGCAGCGGGAGAAACGGAGCTTTGGTATTGTCTGCAGGGGAGACACAGCTGACCTGTGGGGACTTCTGGAGGTGGGATGGCCCTTCTTTATTGTCCTGAGGTGGATGACAGTGCTTGGCTTCTACTGTGAAGAGGAGCTGTTGACTGTTGACTGCTCTGGGCAGAGTATACAGTCTTAGGTAAAGCCGTATTCATGAGCTGCAGTAACCACTGAGCCCCCAAGACAAGTGGATGCTGAGAGCCGTCTGTCAGTAGGACTTACAGAGTACTTTGGTGTGCATTTCCTACAAACAGGAACACTTTTCTGGAGGAATTAGAGAAAGGCTAAGAAAAACTAAGGATGTATGAAGAAACCTTGTGACACCTTACTAATTTCTAAGCTAATTAAGAATATAATTAAAAGAAAAAATGTCATCCCAGTACTTTAGGAGGCAGAGGCAAGAGGATCTCTGCGAGTTTGAGGCCAGCCTGGTGTACAAAGTGGGTCTAGAACAGCCAAGGCTACACAGAGAAACCCTGTCGGGGGGAAAAAAGGAACAGTTCTGTTCCCAGGAGACAGTTTATTAATAAAAATCTCAGTGCTATGTACTGAGAGACTCAGGGAGATCCCAGAATCAAGCATATAATCTAGGCTATTGCTTCTGTTCCTGTTATGTTGCCCACCACAACTAAATCATTGTGAAGATACCGCATTGGTTGTAGGACTTGATAGAGTCAGTTTGGAACTGACCAAGAGACTCTTCCTGCTGCCTAGCTTTCCCAGTGCTAGAGGTGCTGTGCAGGCTGCTGGGGGAGAAAAGACATTAGTGGTCTTACCCAGTACTGGATCCTGTAGGTTGCAATACTGACCTGACAGGCAAGATGGTACAATAAAGGCAAGACAATTTATGGGGCAACCAACCACTCTTTTATTTGGCTTTGAGGCCTGCTCCAGAGGACTGAAGTCAGTTCTGGTACTGAAAACACTGTGAAAACCCAAGGCTGGAGAAGTCATAGGCCCAAGGGGAGAGCCTGTTGATATTCTTGTGTTAAGTGGTCATGTTGCTCAACTTCTCCCTACATGCTTATGTTTATGTGCTGCTTCCAGGCTTGGTCAGAGGAACTTCTTACTGTGTCAGGTAGTGGTTAAGGCAGGTACACATAACTGTTCAAAGCTCTGAGAACAAGTGACTGAGTGGTCAGCAGTAGATGCTATAGCTCAGTGTTCCCAAGGTTCAGGGATGGGGAGCAGTGCTGTCCTCTGGACATGACATCACAACAGTTGGCCAGGTGAACTCACAGAAGCTGGGGTTTCCTGCACAAGATCAAGCCAGCTAAAACTTCCAACATGGAAGGAGGAAAGACTCTCATCGCTAGTGAGGGTTTATTGGTAGTTTATGACTGCCAAGGAAGGGAGAGTCAATGTTGGGCCTGGGTACTGGGGTTTTGCTCATGCCTTTGTGGATGGCTCTGGACAACACTAATTGAACTCGGTGGGTTGTTTAAAAAAAAAAAAAAAGCATGAAGTGGGGAGGGAGATTTGTTGGAGGAATGAGGGAACTGGAGAGGAGTGGAGGGTAGCTGTGAGTAAGATACATTGTATACATGTATGAAAATTGTAAAGACTTTTTAAAGGTAAATAACATTGTCCTATATGGCCGTATCATAGCTTGAGTACATTACTACTTTTCAAAGATACTTTTAAGGTTTCAGCAGTTATCTAATGCTTCCGTAGAGCAAAATGATCCAGACAAATAACTCACTGTGTTTAACTGTTACATCTGCAGTGGCTCCTCAGATCTCTCTGAGTTGCATAACCCTAACCTTGACATTTAGTGGGGATTATCCTCAAAGTGAACAGTTAGTGAACAAAGAGGTGTGTGTGTGTGTGTGTGTGTGTGTGTGTGTGTGTGTGTGTGTGTTATAAAGAATTCGTAATTAACCTAGTACCACATGGTACATTTTAGTTTGCTTACTTTCTGCATTTGTAACTATCAGATACCCGACTCCTATTATTATTAGTGTATTTGTTTTCTAGTCACTGATTCTGTTTGTCACCAGTGTACTACTACCAACACTATTGATGCCTTCTCACGCAAATGTTGTTTCACTTTAGTTAGGGCACTGACACCCAGGGCCACAATCCCTTCCACTCTACCACATGGTTGAGGAAGCCTTTCTCATCCAAGGTGGATTTCAATACCTTGTTCAGATTGACCCCTGTTCCCTCCTATGCATTTAATTGATGATGCTTTAGTTAAGTAGCATCAATCCCTACCAATGTGACTCCAATTTTATTTGTTTTATTAACTTTGAATAATTGTATAAAGTACAAACTTTTCTACAAATTTTGTTGAGCCTCACTTTACAATCATTCTGTAAGCACGGATGTGTGTGATGATCTCATCACAGTGTGTTCATATTTGGTCACTGTATCCATACTCAGCTCATTGTCAGACAGAAAAGCATGCAGTTGTGTTTGCTTCTTGTCTCCTGGTGATAAACCCTTGGAACATTTTACAGAGTGGATAATCAAGAGGGAACTGGAGATCAAGCATGGTTGCACATGGCTGTAGTTGTAACTACTTGGGAGAATGAGGCAAGAGGGCTATTTTAACTTAGGAAACTCCTAATCCCCTCTGGGCAACACACCGCAACCCTGTGTCAACAGACAAGCAAACAACAAATGAACGAGGAATTGATGGAAAAAATGAAAATGGTGCATCAAAGAAATGAAAGTGTGAACCAAGTGTGAGAGTGCACACCTCTAATCTATCCCAGGCCAGCTATATGGTGAGGCCTATCTTAAAGAAGAGGAAGAGGAGGAAATGTGATTGCATCTGTTTGCTTTGTATTAGCATAGCCAGAGTGATGTGTTATCATAGGCAGGGTGATGGCCTTTTGACATATAGTGTCATATAATAGGGGTTGTCCTCTAGGATCCACACAGGTGCACCTGCCTCCCCCTTTCCCTTTTCCTTTTCCTTTGTTAAGAAAGGGTTTCACTAAGTTCAGGCTATCCTGGAACCTACTCTGTGGTCCAGGTTGGTCTAACCCTTGGTCTTTCTGTCTCTGCCTCCTTGGTGCTAGAGTTACAGCCATGAACACTACCCAGGGCCATGGGGGATGGGGGTCAAATCTTTAAGTTCACAGAATAATTTAAAATTTTCCTACTTGTCGCTGCTATCATCATCATCATCATCATCATCATCATCATCATTATTATTATTCAGTGATGGGGAGCTAAGACAAGCCAGTCCTTACCCACTAGGCAAGTGCTGTACCTCAGAGCTACATCTAGCCCCCACTGGCTATTATGACTACCATTTACTACTGCATTGTCAGTTTTACTGTACTGTGCTTAGGAATGTCTTCCTATATGCTAGCATGTAGCACTTTAAAAATTCTTACATATTTTATATCTGCACACACTGTAATGACTTCACTGCTTGACTGAGTTCTGATTTTAGAATATTTTTAGCATGCAGATTTCCCAAACCTGAGATGGTCATTGTGAAGCGTGCGAAGGAGGTGTCAGCAGCAGAGAGCCCTGATAGCTTTGGTACAGTACTGCTTACAGTGTTGCTTGGCAGATGTTTATAGCAAATAGCAAAGCATCTATTTGATAGGACTTCTTGCTTGTTTGAAATAGAGCACTTAAGGACATTTTTTTGCATTAATATTTTAGATTGTTTGCAAAAGGTTTCCATTATCTAACCCATGGATGTGATTGAGTAATCACTGCATGCTTCACTAACTAAAGGATTAAATTTGTGACCATGAAAAAATGACAGCCAGGTAACAGCTCATGCCTTGCTGCACCATAAGGAGGCTGAGACAAGAGTTTTCCTCACTCAGAGCCACCCAGGGCTATGTAGGGAGATCCTGTATCCCCACCCCACATATAAGCATGTACTCTTGAGTAGTCTAAAGGATTATGTAAGTTCTAAGTTCATGTTAATGCCAGAAGTAAAAGGCTGTTTGGCTGTGGTTTTAGATTTGGTAGCTGTACAGCTTCATATACTAGTAGTGGTGGAATTGTGTGACGTTTACACAGAAAAAAAAATAGTTTAAAATTTATATTCTTTATCCTAATTTCAATTCATAGTCTATTTAGCATTTAATAGTAACTAGTTAACATTTAGCATCGCCCAAGAATGCAGCACAGTGTGTGAAAAGAGATATTTTATGGTTTTATGGGTTAATGAAATTTTGTGAGGATGAGAATTAAATACCACTTAGAAAGTATTTACGGGGTCAAGGACAAAAACCGAGTTGTCAGAACTTCAGAGAGCTATAAGAGGCACATGTGTATGTACGTCTTTGTACATTAACATTAACATAGTAGTTCCTTGTCTGTAAAATCCTCCACTATATTCTACTTTGCTAATTCTAATGTCAGTGTTTAAAAAAAAAATAAGCAGTAAGTATACACATTTAATGCTAGTATCTTTTGGAGATTAGTTTCGGTTTTGAACTATTCTGGAGATTGTTACCAATGTAGGCATAGAAGAAATACTGTTTTTACCATGGCTGAAAGTGCCCATCTCCAGCAGTAACTGTGCTGCCAAGGTTTGGTGTCAGCTTTTGACAGTCAGTTTTTGACTATGCCCCTAGTTATTATGCCTTTTTTGTGAATATTTAGGTAGTGTCCCTCTAAAAGCTACCAGGATACGCTAGAAGGAGAACGCAACCAAATCTTCAGAAAGGCAGAGATTTAAGTCTCTCACTTGTGCACCATGAAAATGCACTCAGGATCTGGCAATTATGAGAGCAGGCGGTTGCATCAGGCCCGGTGGATTTTTAGTTCAGTGTGATTTCAGGACAACAGATTTGTTCAGGGTTAGAGGTGGAGATTGGCCCTAGACTGGAAGCCACATAGTTCTGAAACCAGCAGAGATCTGATGTGCACACCCTCCCCCGCTATTCACGTAGGTTTTATCTGGTGATCATGATGAGCCATATGGGGTTTTTATTTTCTTTTTCATGATGAGTGGTGCTGAGGTATATCAGATTTCTTACTTTCTTTTAAATGACCGATGTTTCAAAATTATGTCTGAGAGAAATTATATCTTAGGAGAGAGGGAAAAACAACTTGAAGAGGATATTGGTATTTTATTTAATTTCATATTTCTTCCTGTTAGAGATACTAACGCATGACCAATGTCTTGATAGTGCTATATATGTGCATGCTGCTATTTTTGATTGCTCCTTATTTTCTGTTGGAGGCTTATTAAATCAAAGAGAATTTGAACCTAGAATCTAGGTTGTGGACTAGCTGCACATCATGACTGAGTCACCGTCTATGAGGCTACATCTTCACATCTTCAAAGCAGAGGCTCTTCCTGGTGGCCATTCTTGGGGGCATTTACACTGAGTGGCTCTTGGTTGTGATGGACACTGGGATACAGCTAAGAAGATCAGCTCCCCCCCTGCACTCCCCTCCACTTTTTTTTTTTACTGTATGCAAAGCAGCCTGCATTTGCTTCTAGGGGAGGCAGCATTCCACTGAGAACACTTCCAAGAATCTTTTCACTGCTAATCTTTTGTGAAAGAATTCATATTTGAGGAATGATAGAAAGAGAGAAGGATAGCAATCAACTGAAAAAAAAATCTCTGTTCTTTGCTTGACGCTAAGCAGTTTTATTTTAAAATGAATGTCTTTGGGGGGGTTATGCAACCATTCTTAAAGACGATGTACTATTTATGACACTATGATAGGTTGTTTTTCTAGCTCATTTTAAATTTTCATCTGTAATATACATGGCTATATGATTCTTTTTTTTAATGTTAATTAAAAAAAATTTTTTTTATTCTTGTTACATCTCAATGGTTATCCCATCCCTTGTATCCTCCCATTCCTCCCTCCCTCCCATTTTCCCCTTACTCCCTCCCCTATGACTGTGACTGAGGGGGACCTCCTCCCCCTTTATATGGTTATATGATTCTTTTCAGAGAAAAAGCTAATCCCCACAATAAGTGAAAGTAGCAAGGCTTTTCTTGAGGTTACACTCTTGTTTACTGTATTAGTCTTTAAAAAAAAAAAAAAGACACGTTATATATAATAATAATTTCCTGCTATTCTTAGGCATAAAGGAAGGGAAGGCTGTGTTAAGAAGCATTTGTAATTGTTGCATATATACACCTACATATGTCAAAGCAACCACACACCAGTGGTATGTCTGGTTATCTTAAAAGACAGAAAGATACTGTGAAATGAGAGAGAGAGGAGGAAAATAAAATTATTGTACCTTTGTATAGTAATTATGACCTAATCCAGAATTTAACAGATTAGTAAATTCATATTTAATTGAGCACTGTAACTTTCTCATCAACACCATTGGTCAGCTCCTGTTTTTAGCTGTGGTGTCAATGGCCAGTGGCGTCTGTAGGTACTGGGCTGGGTACAGCCTTCTGGTACCCATCTGCTTCTCCAGAAGGTCAAGAGGGTGATACAGCACTGCTAAAGCTCTGAGTAGGAATATTACACACACACACACACACACACACACACACACACACACACACACACTGGGTGCAGTGGCAAATACCTATAATCCTAGCATTTGGGGAGACAGAGACAGGGTGATCTCTGTGAGTTTAAAGCCAGCCTGGTCTACAAAAGAATTCCTGGACAACCAAGGCTACACAGAGAAACTCTGTGTTAAAAAACTCCAAAATAAATAAATAAATAAATTAAAAGGACCTATCAACTAAACTCTACTAAATCAATTAAGTTCTTTGCTGTTTCTAAAGAATTTATTTTTTGTTTCTTGCACGAATGTTACCAAGCCATGATTATGTAGTGTTTTTGGTGCATGGCTTTTTGCTATCTAATATAACTAGCTAAGTTATCTTGCATGCAGCATGGTTTGCATTTTGTATTCTTTTTGTGTTTTGTTTTTCAAGACAGGGTTTCTCTGTGTAGCCTTGGCTGTCCTGGACTTGCTTTGTAGACCAGGCTGGCCTTGAACTCACAGAGATCCGTCTGCCTCTGCCTCCCAAGTTCGGGGATTAAAGGCATGCGCCACCATGCCCAGCACGTTTTGTATTCTTTAAGATGTTACTGTGGATTTCTTCATAATCATTTGATGTTTTCATTCCTATTAAAAAGTAAACAGTCATTATGCTGGGATTGTAGTTCTCTGATTATTGTTTAAAAACACCAGTTTTGTCTTTGTTCTCCCTGATGAGTTCCTTAGTAGGCGAGACTGAGTTGTGCTGCTGGCTCTTCTCCCGGGCAGATGCTCAGGTGGATCTGCATTAGGCAGTGTCAGATACGAACTCTAGACTGTTACCTGTTGTCTCAGAGAGAAGTTGTTTTGCTACTTATGCTTATTAAAATGATTTTTAAAATGTTTCTCTTGGTTTTTTGTTTTACATTTATGGCAAGAGGCTGAAACAAACCACTACATTTAGAATAGATCATGTGATAAGAGTACAATAAGAAAATAGAGTTGGACATAAGAAAGTTGCTTTTTCAAAATGTCTACCATTTCAAACTTTGAATTTTATTGTATAAACTGTATTTAAATGTAATGAGTTCAACGTTAAAATAACAAACCATAGTTTCTAATAAATAATATACAATGGTTATTGTATGCCATGGACTTCATTTCTGTTTTCTAGAGCCAGTTGTAAACACATTTTATAATTCAACAATGGAAACTAAACTATGGAAATTATAGCTATCTCACTTACAGTTCTTCTGTTACAGTCTTTTGATTCAACTTAAAGTCTATCTTGTAGAAGAGTTAAAAATGAAATAAACAGCAAGCATAGCTTATTCTCAGAATCATTATATACATTTTTGTTAATATTGATAAAATTATCTTTAAAGGGAAAGAAGATATGATGTGATGATATCATATAAGATATAAAGAAGAGATATATAGGCTAAATCTTATAGTAAACTCAGGTTTATCTGTTTCGTTTTTCTTTGTTTTTTTGGTTAGAGTCTTGTCATTCAAAGGAAATTAACAACTGGAACTTGGAGAATTTTAAAATTCTTTCTTTCTTATATTTCATCTACATCTCAAAACATGGAAATGGCTTCATAGAGTTTGACCTGAAACACAAGCTGTGCGCAGCGGTGCCCCTGGTTGCTGCAGCCCTTAAGTGGTTGAGGCTGGAGGACCTCTGGTTCTGGTCTAGCCTGGGCAGCAAAGTGAGACCTCTATCCCAAGAAAATGGTGGGGTTTGTTAGGCATGCGTTTCCTGGAAGACATTCTATAACTTTAGAGCAGTCTTTAATTATGTATCTTGCTTTTATTTTGAGTTCAGTAACATCACAATGAAACATCACTTAATGGCTTTTCTGAAGAACACAAGAGATTTATGTATGGAACCCTAAGAATGAAAATAAAACAACCAATTAAAGTAAACAATAGAGAATTACTGTGCTGTACATTTGTCTAAGTTAATAGACAGAAAAGCTTACATTCAAAAAAATAGTGAATTTTGTAGTTAAAAAAAATAGGTTTGACAAAGGCAAATGGAATATAAGCAAATACTGTTTTCTTTTCTCCAGATCAGATTAACTATATATTCACTATGTTTGCTTTTGCATAATTAATTTTATTAATAACTTTGCTGTGAATACAAATTTATATGATTTTTTTAGTCTTTGAAAACAGTAGTAGGCACGTGGTCTTTTGCCACTGGAATAAATTGTTTTAGTAATTTCCTGTTAGAAAACTGTTTCCTCAAGTAGGATAAGGGTTTGATGGCTTCATAAATAAAATGGATTTTTCTTTACTAAGGAAAAAATGTGATCGCATGAAAGACACAGCGAAAATAAGAATCAAGAAACCTGGGCTTTATTCAACCACGCTTCTTTTGTTGGGCTTGAACCCTTTTCTCGGTGATTGTGACACATCACAGATATCAGCAACTAATAAAGATTTCAAAGGCAAAAAGAAATGTTAAAAATGTGGTATGTCTCATTATAGATAACAGAAGTCACATGTACATACTGTAATTCTGTAAAATAGCCAAGTGTTATTACATAAAAGTGAGGAAGGGAAATATTACCTTACCAATAAGAGAACATATTCTACATATATTGAGTGACCATAGGTCAAAGGCGCTGATGTCTACATGCCATGATTGATTACCCCCAGCCTGTGGTGTGTGTGTGTGTGTGTGCGTGTGTGTGCGTGTGTGTGTGTGTGTGTGTGTGTGTGTGTGTGTGTGTGTGTGTGT
>OU015748.1:87349552-87394471 GCA_907169655.1 Acomys percivali
GTGTGTGTGTGTGTGTGTGTGTGTGTGTGTGTGTGTGTGTGTGTGTACGTATGTGTGCTGGGCAGATTGGCTTTGCCTCCTTGAGAGAAAACAGTGCCTTCACACTGCCATTTTCCTCTGTGATAACCCTCTCCCTTGTCAGAAGTTAAGCACCAAGCCCTGGGGGCCTGTCTTCACACGTCGTCTCTTAGAGGACACTTAGTTCTTTCTTTGCTTTATCAAAAGGATGTCATCCACTGCTGAGGCTTAAACTCTCAGCTCTATTGTTTGTTGTTCTAAAAGCTGTTAGAGTTTTCTTCTCACAAGGTAGGGATGGTTGGCGTGGGGGGGTTGTTCTCCACCGAGAGAGCGGTGAGCAGGCCTTTTATCCTCTGCTGCAGTAGGGCTGCTCTGCGTACCCCTGTCATCCCAGGCTTCACAGAGCCTCTGACCTGAATGAACCCACACTGGCGCGGCAGCTCCGCTCCTGCAGAGTACAGTTCACCTAATTTTCTTCTAGAACCTGAGTGCATTTCACTGTCAGTGATAAAATACTTTAATGTACGTCACATTTCCGCTGTGAGTTACGGGTCAAATCTAGTAGAGGTATCCTGGGATGGAAGCAAATGTGAGCTCTACAGTGTCGATGCCTCCTTGACCGTGGTTGGATCGTAGGGTTTCTACAACAGTGCAGGCTCAGATCTAGCATTACTGTCCTCAATATGGTATGTGTCTTGGGATTTCATTTTATTTTTGGTTTTTTGAGCCAGGGTCTCTCTACATAGCCCTAGGTGGCCTTGATCTCATACAGATTGCCTGCCTCTGCCTCCCGAGTGCCTGTTTTTTATTTCTTTGTTGGTTGAGACTATGTAGCCCTGGTTGGCCTTGAACTCAGGTCCACCTGCCTGTTCTCATCGTGCAGTGCAGAGATTAAAGGGGGTGCCGATAGGCTGAAGGAAGAGCCCCTACCAATGAAAAAACTTCCTGGTTATTTTCCAGTATAGCAAAATAAAAAAACCTCATTAGCTGGAGTTCAGTTTATTAGAACCTACCTTACAGTTAGTTAGTCATGTCCTCTCTTACCAGATGCCTCATTAGATACAGAAAGAAAAAAAAAACCTAAACAATTGGCTGAGAATTCAGAGTCAACTTTTCATATCATAACCAAGGGGCCCTGGAACCTTAGTAGCAGCAAAGTGTGAGTGCAGCTTGGATGATTCTCTGCCTTCTCGGGGTGATGGGCACTGTACTGTACTCTGTCAGTGGTCCACCCAAAGCCCAGAGACCCGAATGTCTGAGCTACAAAGCAGATGGGGCAGAGGGGCCCCAAACCTCTGTTCCAGCCACGGAACCCCTGGATTGAGCTTCTTGTGTGGCCTGGGTTCCTTCTCAAGCTTAAAAAAAAATCTATTTGTCATCAAATCTCTGATCGCCCCCCAACAAACTTCTGCATTTTTTCTTATCTTTGTTTTGTTTTTCATTCTCTTTGTCCCTCTTTTTATCTAACTTGTCATTTTCTTTACATGAACAGAGTATAAAGCTTACACACACACACACACACACACACACACACACACACACGTATGTATGTATATATGTATGTATATATAACACCTTGGTTAAATGAATTTCAAATTTTGAAATGGGAGGGAGAAATGTTCTTTTCCGATTCACTTGTGGTTTATTTTTAAATTATTTTTTTATTTCTTATTTTTGAGACAAGATTTCTCTATGTACCCTTGGCTGTCCTGGACTCCCTCTGTAGACCAGGCTGGCCTCAAACTCACAGAGATCCACCTGCCTCTGCCTCCCTGAATGCTGGGATTACAGGTGTGCCCCACCATACCCAGCTCCCTTGTGGTTTATATAGTGACTCCCTCCGGTTTTACATTTCCTAGATAAACAGTAATTCAGCTTCACAGTGGAGATTCCAATGAGACAGCATCTCAGTCATCGAGGAATAAAAACCAACTATTCCTTAGGTGGTTACAGTCTCTTAAAAGCTAATCTGGTTCTCTGGTTGGTTTGGTCACTTAGAAAACTGGGATTCTTCATCTTTTGTTACATTTTGAAATAAACTTTTGTTAGATTTATTATTTTATGTTTATGGGTGTTTTGCCTACATGTGTGTCTATGAGCTATGTCTATGCAGTTCCTGCTGAGGTCGGAAGAGGCTGTCAGAACCCAGGGGACTGGAGTTACAGGTGCTGTGGGCCACCATGTGGGTGCTGAGAACTGAACCTGTGTGGAAGAGCAGCCAATGCTAACTACTGAGACATCTCTCTAGCCCCCTTTATTAAGAAATTAGTTTCTTTTTTTCTTTCTTTTTTTTGAGACAGTGTTTCTCTGTGTAGCCTTGGCTGTCCTAGATTCACTTTGTAGACCAGGCTGGCCTCTAACTCATGGCAATCTGCCTGCCTCTGCCTCCCAGAGTGATGTGCCATCACGCCCTACAGAAATTAGTTTCGTAATACTAAATTACTTTAGTATTTGTGTTACTACAAATTAACTGTGTCTATGAAGGAAGTTGACCTATAATTTTCAATTTTCCTCCCTTCCTTTGGTTTTAAGAATTGAACCTTCCAAGATTTGAACCTACAGCATTCTATCTCTGCACTAGATCTCTAGCTTTATAACTTTCCATTCAGTTTTATTTCTTAGGTCTTGTTTTTAGTATTATACTGTTCTTCAAAGGTGTTGGAAACAAAACAAAAAACAAAACAAAACAAAGGTGTTGGAAAATATTTCTCCACCATGTGTTATTCAGCTATTTGTTGCTTTGACAAAATACAAGGGGAAAAAATCTTTAAGGGAAGAAAGGATTCCTCTTGGCTCACAGTTTCAGATGGCTTACTCTGTTTTTGCTTGGTATCATTGTTTCTGAGTGATAATGAGGTAGACCGTCATGGCAGTAGGGCTTGGAGCAAAGCTGCTCACCCTATCATGGCCAGGAAGCCGAGACTAGAAAGGGCTGGACACAAAGAAGGTGTATTTTTCCAAGCACGTCTTCCAATTAAGACCCACATCCTACTTTCCACCACTTTTCAATAATGCCACAGTTCTACGACTCCATAACAGATGAATCCATTGATGTAGTCAGGTCCCCAGTGATACAGTCACTTCCCCAAAGCTACACCTCTGAACACCTTCTCACTGGGAACCAAGCTTTCAACATAGGTGGCCTCTGGGGGAACAAATCTATACAGGTTCTTCTTTGTGAGTTACCAACTCATTCTGCTTGGCTGGATGAGGAAAGAGAAAATGGAATTATTAACTTTTTCATCTTTCACAGATGGTGAGATGTTCTGATTGGGGGGACTAGCTATTTGCATTTTGTAGTAATTCTAAATTTTTACATGTAATGAGACATACTTTTGTTAATACTTGGAAAAACTTTATGTTGTATATTACGTATTGCCTCTTGGCTTTTTGACTAAAGACCAAGTGTCTGCCATTCATTATAAATAGTATGTTACTACTCGTTATTTTAAATTATAACACTAACCTTTTTTTTTGCTTGTTTGGTGTGTAGACTACTTATTCTAGTAGTATAGCCTTGAAAATTAAAAAATTCAGTGCATTGTAAAATGGAGTTAATTGGAGACATTATACAAGCCAGCAAAACCATTGTTGTAATGACATAATTTACAGTGGTTGTGGTGGCATAGGCCCGGAATTTTAGCATTTGGAATGTGGACGTGGGAAGATTGTGGATTCAAGGCCAATCAGGTCTACATAACAAGACCCTGTCTCTAAACAAACAAACAAACAAACATATTTGAGTGGTATTTTTTTCTGCTGTCAGTATTGATTTTCATGTATTTGTTAAGCCACCCAGAGTTCTCATCTTAAAAACAAGCTATATTTCTCCAACGTGGTTCTAATGTAATTGATACAAATGGGTTCCTTGCATAGTGCTACCATAACCTAAATAAAAGAGAACCACCATGTATGTGACCCACAGCATATGGCTGAAGCTGTTTAGTTCCTAATCTTGTGATTTACTCTAAACCAATGTTCTTTAAAATGGATAAGTTTGATCTACTAACCTAAATG
Organism: Acomys percivali; assembly: GCA_907169655.1. Lineage (NCBI taxonomy): Eukaryota > Metazoa > Chordata > Mammalia > Rodentia > Muridae > Acomys > Acomys percivali. Next base: position 87,353,588 of record OU015748.1, read on the forward strand.
TATCTTTCCATTTTGTAAGTCTGTTGCTATACAGTAGTAATTAATTCTTGCTCTGTACCCTTTCTTCCCTTTAGAAAAATTGGAAGCTCTACCACCCACTCCAGGACAGCTGAGATATGGTAATGGTTCTGTAATTGTTAAATTGATATGCATCTCTCTTTTGGACCTGAAGGAACTGTGTCTTATAGTAGCACAATCATCAGTAAATTAACCCTTCCTGGTAGAATGGGTTATTCTATTTTTTCATGTCATTGTCCTTTCTAAACCTGGTTGAAGATATATCACAATATTATGAGATAACTAATATTTTTAAAATGTTCCTATCATCCAATAATAAAAGTAAATTTATGTTAGAAGTAAATTTTCTTGATTTGCAGGAAAATATGTATTATATTACTTCCTAGGCAAAAAGATGTGTTGGGTTTAAGTTGATTAACTGCAGAACTTAATTTTAGGTTCATGCTAACTGTTCTCTGATGCAGAAATGGCTTCCGGGTAGCGTCTGTAGTGCTAAGAAAGTGAGAGAGGCTCATTAGAAGAAGAGCCTTGTCACTGAGCTCTGCTGTGCTTTCTTTTCTGTCATGATAAGGATGATTATTTCAGGTTAATGTAAAAGTGATGTGAAACAGTCTAGGGTCTTATTAAAGCACAGTGGAAGAGAAACATCTAAAAGTGTGTCGGTGAATTTGAGTAGGTGGTACTTAAGTAGGCAATTAAATATTAACTGCGATTTGCTAACAACTGCTTAGCTACAGAATAGTGTTTGCCAAAGGGAATTGAAGGAATAGAGAATTAGTAGGAAATCATTATTCATTGGAAGGCAAATTCAAACGACTAGGAAAAAAACTAATGATAGTTCTTTTTTCTCTCTCTCATAGGTAGAATATAATTTATGTTAGAAATTAGTAACTTTCCTAAAACACCAAAGCAATTTAAGAATTCTTTAAGATCTCTCTTCCCAGGTAATCTTTCCTGATTCTCACAGCCCAGATTCCTAACTCTGCACTGATGGTGCATACAGTACTATGTAGGTGATGCAGAATTAACTGTTCATATGGGTAATTTTCTATGTCTAAGTCCTTTGAGATGTGGAAGCCAAGCTTTGTATGTCTTTGTATCTCAAATTCCCAGTGGGGTGGGGTGCCAAGCTCATACTCTTTCTCTGAGAAACTTTATTTTTCTCCTTTGAATTAAAAGTGATTTTTTTTATTTATATGACAGATTTATTTAAATAGAAATATGAAGATCTACTTCATAGCGCAAGTTGATTAGTATGACAGCATGCCTCAGTTTTACTGATCAAGCTCCTCCCAGGATAAGCAATCAGTGCAACCTTAATTTAATGCCACTAACAGCTTATTGAGAAGGCATCACTTTATTTGAGTATGACGAAATCTCAGCTGATGTCTCTGTTATTCTGCCATGTTTGAGTTCCAGAGACCACGGAGAAGCTGTGTCTAGATAGACCTAAGCAGGTTTTCCTTCACTGTATGGGGGTCATTGGGTGCTTAGAGATTTCCAGTGCACCCTTTTGCCTATTAAGTTTATACTATAGTTGGAAGTTAGGGTTGTGTGTGTGTGTGTTTTGGAAGCTGCTTACTATAAAAAGTCAGTATGTTCAGTAGGCATCCAGAGGACTGAGGTGAAAAGCCAGAGAAGCAAGACCGGCCTCTTGAGCTTACTCCCATTTCGTGAACATGATGCTTGACGTTTGCCATCTTGATAGCTTTTGCAGTAAGAGTCTCATGGAATGTTCTGATTTTTCTCGTGAACATTGTTGTTATGTCAAGTAACACTGAAATGACTGGTTGTATCTATTGTATACTGTCAATGTAATTGTGATAATCCATACAGGACGGCCTGTATTATTATGCTGAATATGTTCTTTCTTTGATAGTAGTTGTAGGTAAAAGTGCTTTTTTTTTAAAAAAAGTGCTTATTTTTTAAAAATTCCTGCCTACTAGCCTTCCCTGATGGCAGAGCTCACCAGAGCGGTATCACATATTCAGAACTTCTGCATTATATCTTAATTACACTGTATATTTAACTACATTAAAATAGAAAAGAATCTGGAGTCACTAACAACTATAACCAATTGGCTGAAGGGAGGACTGTTTTTAAACATAGTGTAAAACTCAGATTCTTGACACTTACTGAAAAAAGTTGTCAGTTGAGCTGACGCTGGCCATCAGTTATACAGATCAATTAGAATAGTGCTTTCCTGCTCCCAGCTTTTAATCTGTCTCACAGCCTGCCTCCAGCTGTGTAAATGTGGAACTAGCTTCTTTTCCAGGTTAGTAGTCTTCAACTTAATTATTTTTTCTGAGCATCTGCTGTGTACTCAGCATTGTACAATGTACAAAAGATGCAAATTTGAAAAAATGAGGATGAATTATAAAAACCCATGTTTTTGCTACTTTGGCTTTTAATATCTCAGGCTTTAGGTTATATACACATAGATGAGCTAAGAAGTGCCTGTGGTAGAAGAGGCTTTCAAGCCACATTTTGATATAGAGCAAATACTGCTTCTTACAGTTTTCAGGAGCATTTAAGAATCCTGATAGGTCCCGAGATGTTAAAGACTGCACACAGATGGCTGATGAAGATGAGCAATTGCCTAGTCCTAAAAAGTCTTTAAGGAGTTGATGAGGGAATAAAACAGTCAAATAACTTTTTTGGAATTCAGTTGTAGGCATTTTAAAAATTATTATCACAAGTACAGAGATTAGTAGTGTTGTGATGGTCCTCAGGCACAAGAGAGAATAGACTGACGTGAGTCAGCATAAGTGGAGTCATCATATGTTTACCAACCTGCTCTCCCACGAACTGTGTGCGTGTACACTCTTGGTAAGAAAACATAAAGGCCTAAAAATTGTTTGTATGTGTTACATATTTATGTTTTGTTTCCGGTATAACTTCTGTCAAATAAACTTACAGCAGGAGCAGGATCTATGATCATTCTTAAGTCTGTGTAGAAGCTTCAATTTACACGGCCTGTTTTGTTCATTCTAAAGTTATCAGAATTTTAAAGTATACTTTTCTGTGTTTTGATGTTTTTCAGTATTCTTCCACAATGCGATACCTTTCGTAGGGTTTGGCTTTTTGGATAATGCAATTATGATTGTTGCAGTAAGTCCTTTCACCACTTCCTTTTCGAGTTAATAAAGAAATTAGTGTGCTTTACATTTTCCTAGTAATTTATGTATTATATTTACCAAGTTAATTAACAATATGCAAGTTCAACTTTAAAGCATCATGAATACTAATAATAAAACTTTTGGCAAAGCATGTAGACAAATATTTATGATTTATATAATTCTCTTCTAATATTTTTATGGAGCAAATGTAAAATATCTGTTTTTTTTTTTTTTTTTAGTTGTGTTGGTACTTGTCATCACATATAGAGGGTATTTGGTTAGTTGCTTGTTGAATTTTCTCACTCTAAAGTATCTTAGTAGGTGTTTTGGGGGCATAGTCAAGGCTTTAGTCTCAGCATTTAATCCAAAGATGTCCTCACCATGTTTTGCGTTTGTCATGTTGTGTAGTATTATAAAAAGTTCCCCTTTGCTGTGACCATTGCAATCTCAGGAATGCCTGGTTGGCCTTTCTTATATTAATGACATCTCTTTTAGTGGACACCAATATTTAATACTCTTTGCTAACAAATTAATGATTAAAACACAAATATTTTAAGATTTTCCAATGTTTATTTACTTTTATTTTATATAAAGATAATAATTTGCTCATAGTTCAGCTAGGCAATTACCAACTTTTAGATGTGCTTCTAAAATGCTTTACTCACTCAGCTCTTTTGGATATTAACAGTAAATAGATTGAAGGTTACCTAAATACTTAGAAGAGGAAAAAGTATAATTTACTTATTTCTTTCTGGGTACCAGTTTGAAGTCCTCAGGAGAGATTTTTACTTAGACCCCTTTGAAAGAGAAATGTTCTGAGTTAGAACACTGGGACTTTATTATCAACCTCACAGCACTTAATGACAGTTTTCTATTAATTGTTATTGGGGAAATGATTTAGAAAGATGGCTGGAGAGAGGACACGGGTGGGGGGTGGTGGGAAGACAGGGGAGATGGGAGAGTTTATTTTTGGTGTTTTAGACCTCACCTGCACTATGAACAAACAGAAATAGATTTAGTTATAAAATAGAGATTTTAAAACATATTTGCATAATTGGTTTATAGACTACAGGTATTGCTTAGGGCATCTAAAATCAGTTCATCCGAGGTGATGTGGTTGCTACAGGGTCTAGTCTTGTATCCAAACTAACGAGGACCCAGGCTCCAGAGGGTCCTGCTGTCCCCTGGTTTCAGAGAGGTGCAGAGGTCACACAGCATGGTGTCTGCTGGCTGCAGTCAGCGGCCACAGTGACTCTGGCCTGTGCACAGCTTGGTGTCATAAGCACATCTGCAGGGTTTTTTGGTAGCATGCTGTGGTAAGACCAGACTTCCAAAGGCTGACACACATTGAGTGTGCCTAAAATGTTATTCTAAAATAGTCATTATTTCTAGGATTAGTTTCCCAGTATAAGAATAAAATTGATCAGTGTATATACGAATTTCCGGTGAGTACTTAATTATTTAGAACCATGTTGCTCTTCTCAGACTACTAACACTGAGTTGTCAAAGTTACTGTTATTAATGCAAATCATACAGACTTGCAATAAGAGCTCCTTTCTGTTGAGTTTGTAAGCAGTAGTTGATCTTGCCCCCGTGATCAGGTTGTCTGATGGAGAGCATCTCTGGGCTAAATACTTCAGTTTCCCAACATTTTAGTGCTCCAGCCACCACTTTAATACATTTCCTTAATAAGGCAAGCCTTAAAGACTTATGGTGAAATACTGTCTTTTGCTATGGGCATTTGTGGAGATGATACATTTTGAATAAAGGGGTGTTTGTAGGGGTAGTTTGAGGAGAGGGGGGAGTATAGAACCTAATAGCTTGTTAGGTCTCTAACCAGACCCCGTGCAGTATCTTACAGAAAGCTAAAGAGTAGATGTTTCTGTGTAGATGAGGCTATTGATGGTTCTAGACCAAACCCAGCAAAACATATCAGAGACTCCAGTCACTTCAGTATTGTTTGTTGTTCTGTGCTCGTCAGGCCTGTGCCTCATTTCTGGTATATCAGAGTAGAGTGTTTTTCCAGACCTGAGATTCGTAACTCTGGGTTACCAATACCATGTTTACACTAGAATCAAGGGCACATCCCCAGTTTTTATTGAAGTAAGTATTTTAAATCACTGACTTTAACACCCAATGAAGAGTAATGGTTCTGACAAACATACTGTCTCTGTAGTTGAAGGCTATTTCAGAGGGGGGGCACTTTCCAATGATGTACTCTATTTGACTCTAGAGATTAAAATAGATAAGTAATACAGTGGTAGAATCTCTGAAAGGAAAATGAGTATAATCATTGCTGCCCTAACAATGTGGTTTTTTTTTTTTCCTGTTTGTTTTGTTTTATTTTTATCCTTTAACCATGTTTTAAAGCACAGACAATCTTTTCACATTGTGGAACAGATGTGAGTTTCTCAGACAGGACAGAGTTAAGGCGTCCTCTGCCCAGTCATGTTGTAAGCCTATCTCCTCCTTCCTGTTAGATAGACCTTTGTGGCTTTGTAGTCATGAGAACAAAATTCTATATAGTTGGCTATAATAGGGTGAAGTAGACCTTTATTATTGGCTGCTAGTAATACTCAGCTTTAGGTTATGTAGCTTCTTGTAACTTTATATTCCTGAATTGCTTTTTGCAATCCAGTCATTTTAGTTGATTTGAGAATTGATTGTTTTACAATTCAATTAAAATAGATTAATTGGAATGTCATTAAGGTGATAAAGTTTAATTTTGACAATTGATGTACACTTATTTGTAATTCCCATCTCATCTATTAATACAGAACAAAATAAAGACTTAGGGAACTGTCCCAAACATCTTTGAATTTATATGAAGCTTTTTATGCTCTTAGTAGGATCTTCAAGCACCCCACATTTCACCACATGATAAAGCCCGTAACTGCTTCTTGTTTCTTGCTGTTGCTTTGTGTGTGGGAGGATGGGGCTCAAGCCTGGAACCTCATGCATGCTAGCAGACACTCTTCCCACAGAGTTAGATTTTCAGCTCATGCAAATAGCTTTAAAATGCACATTTTGCAAGAAGGTTCTTCTTGGGTCATTGGCAACGATTCATCACTGTTAAGGGTGCTATCACATCTATTATTTACCTGTACACAGCTCTGCTGTATAGATGCTCTGCTAGCTTTGCATTTATAGAAGAAAAATACATATCTTTGTTATTTTTCTCTCTGTTTGTGCTTTCTTTTGATTTTCCTCAGAAACTGGCTATTTTAGCTTCCTTTAGAAGTTTAAAATGTATGCGTCTGGGAGGGTGGTGTATCAGGCTGTTTAGTCCTCTTCAACAAGAATTAGGTCTCCAGGGGGCTGGAGAGATGGCAGTGGTTAAGAACACTGACTGCTCTTCCAGAAGTCCTGAGTTCAGTTCCCAGCAACCACATGGTGGCTCACAACCATCTATAATGTGATCTGATGCATACTGATGTATTACTGTATACATAATAAATAAATCTTTAAAAAAAAAAGTATGTGCCACTACACCCAGCTGGTAAATTAATCTTAATAAACTTTATTTAAAAAAAAAAAAAAAGAATTAGGTCTCCAAAGGGCAGGACTGAAAGCAGAGGGACAAGAGGGTTGAGGAGAATGTCACCTACTTTCTACACTTACTGATGATGACGAGCACCGATTTTATGTAGCACATTAGTTCTTTTCTCCCTTAATAGTAACATTTAAATTGTGTAAACTGTCCAATGACAGCCTTCTAGGGAGCTTTTGAAAGCTAAGTTTCTCTTCACCAAGGATTGGAATTGAATTATCAAAACAGACCTAGGACCTCCTCTGTTTGACAGCCTAGGCTGGTCACTCCATGCTGTCCCCTCAGTGCCACCTCTATAAAGTAGGTGGGAAACATCACGAGCTCCTCTTCTCTCCCCAAGGGGGATTATAGATGTGGGGACCTTTGATTCCCAGTGACTAAATCCAGTGGTAACGTACCAGGTCCTCACTCTTACTGCAGACCTGTCAGTGCGCTTTACAGCTGATGTTGCTCCCACGTGAACACATGGATCCCAGCTGCACCGCTTAATGCTTGAGGAACTAAAGGTGTTGAGGAGAATCTTTCTAATGGCAGTTTCCTAGAAGAACATTTACTCTTTCAAATATTTTGATAGAATAAGCAATAGTACAATATGCTGCTCAGAATTTAGCATCTATGCATCTGTCTTTGTGTTTAACGAGCTTTAAAATATATTTCTGGGAGATAGAGGAGTAGAATTAAGAATCTAGAAATTAGATTCTTGATGATGAATTGATTACAACATGTGTTGCTATTTATCTTTAGGAAGCTCAATTTTAATGGATGAAATATGATTGGTTGTTTCTTCATACATACATACATATACATATATATATATATATATATGAATTAAATGAATCACCTCATGTAGTGAGCACATTTATGGATTTGTGTGTGTGTGTGTGTATGTGTGTGTGTGTGTTGCAGCAGCATGTTGATTTGACTGCATAGTCTGTTTTTATTAGTACATTGATAATCTTTTATAGCCATGTCAGCTTTATTTTTTTTCCCATTCACTTTGCAGGGAACCCAGATCGAATTGTCTATTGGAATTATTTTGGGAATTTCAACAATGGCAGGTATTTAATAATAGCAAATGTTAAAATTCTATTGTCTGCACATTGTTTAAAAATGTCAGTAAGGTTTGCAAGACGATAATTTATTTTAAATGAACTTGCTTACAGAAATGTTTATTTGTTTAGATATCTTTAATCTTCTGGTTCCTAGTTTCCTGTATATAACAGTTTTTCCCCCTGAGAAATTCTAGGTAATTTTTGTTAGTTAGCAGGTAACAGTACTCAATTAAATTGTATATGTTATGGCAGGTTTTTCTCATGGTTCAGTATTAACATGAAGTTTTTTTTGCCCTTTCTAACTATTAAGTTATTTATTTTCAAGTTGAGTAGAAAAAAATTTAAATGGAGTACTTTCTTTACTTTCTTGAATTTGGGGTTGCTTATGCAGCTTTTTGCTCTTGAGTGTCCAATATCCAAATTCTTTGAAACAAATATCACACCACTGTGAAATTTTAGTATCAAAGTAAGATTAAAAATTTCCTGCTTTTTTGTTTGTTTGTTTGTTGTTGTTGTTGTTAAACACTCTATTAATTGAGGCGGAATGTTACAATTTTAAGGAAAGTCCTCCATTTTAAACTCTTGGCACCCAGCGCTGTCCCTGAGCCTCTCTGAACACAGTTGTTACTGCTGTGAATAGGTTGACTCCGGCAGACTGACCGGAGCTCAGTCCTCTCAGGTGATGTAATGCTGCCACCTTGGCTGGCTTTGTTTTGATAATTCATTGTGTGTTTTTCAAATTTCCAGCTGCTGCTTTGGGAAATCTTGTCTCAGATTTAGCTGGACTTGGGTAGGTTCACTCATGATTCACTTCTGCACTTACGTACTTACATGTTCTTGTCTTTACCCTTCGCTAAGTAACAGGCCCTTTAAAAGGACAGTTCTTTTCCTTTGGGGTCCAAAACTAAAATTTAAGTTTAACGTTTCTAACTCGGTAGCACTAAATACTTGATGGACATTAAATACAGTCGTTGGGGCAATGTGCCAACAAAACTGAACAGTGGCGCAAAGGATGAGCAGAACCATGTGACTGTGTTATATGCACTGATAGGTTCTAAAATAATCATAATATAAGCAAAGTAGAAATCGTTACTGAAGATATATTTTGTAGACATCTATGATGGGAACAGAGAATTAAAAGCAACCCTCTGTCCTTTTCTACTTTCTTTTACTTGCAAAAAGCTCTAACATAAAGAGATATGGCCTGCATTTAAGGATACTGACCTGCAAAGGAAAGGATGTCCAAGTCTCTCCTCTCTCTCCCTCCTTCTCCCCTCCCCCCCTCCATTCCCTCCCTCCCTCCCTCCGATGTTGAGATTGAATGTAGGCTCCTATGCATGCTAAGGAAGTACTCTACCTCTGAGCCATCCCCCAATCTCCAAGGCATATGTCTACTTGGCCATTTTTTTCTTTCATATGGCAGGAATGGTAACACAAATGGAGGATAGCTGTTTAAAAAAGACAGCATTCTCACTTTCTTCCAGGTGGCAGATGGCCTGGGCTGCTTCCTGGGCTTGGGGAAGCTGAGAGGTTGGCATCAAATATTAGGACAAACTCTCACCTTCTTGTTTTGTCATTGACACTATTTTCCTCTCTTGGCTACTCGAGTGGTCTACTTGAGCTTTGGATCTAGTAGGAGTCTATGTCAGCTCACAATCCAGGCAGAGGCCGTTTTATAAGTGATCTGCCCCTCAGTATTAGACATCTGCACTTGAGTTTGGGGCCAGAGCTAATTTTAAGTTTTTGATTGTTTGCTTTAGAGCCATAATAGGGATTTTTATATTCCTAGAATTTTTGACATAAATATTATCTTGGCGGCTTCTTTGACATTTCATTTCCAATTTCCAAACTTTAAGCTTAGTATTAATAGCACTATAGCTTTATATAGTTTTCTGATGTATTAGTAGAACCAACTGGTAGATTTTTAAAGCCATTTAGTTTTAGATTGAAGATTTTTTATAGGGAGCTCTTATGTTTGCGAACTGTCTTCTCCCTTCCGTGTTCACTGTCTCTCACAAATATCATATTATATGTGTTCTTAGTTGCGTACTTTCAAAACACTTCACATCTGAAGGCAGAATGTCTATTATGATTGTCAGCGTGTGTAACTGGCAAGCTCTTTGCTCTCTGACAATGCTTAGAAAAAGATTATATCCAGTGGGGATAGTAGCTTAGAATTGATAACATCCCCCATTAGGCTAACAGTTCTGGGCTGACATTCTTAAGTACATTAGCTTGATGAGCTTTAAAACTGTTACTTTCTGATCATAGTTACCAAATGAAATCATATTTATTGGTACTTTGCTTTAAGTTTGAAGTAAGTGAAGAAATTTTCATTATATAAAAAATACATAACTTGCTTGGTCTCTTAAAAGTAATAGAAAGAGCTGGGTGTGGTGGTGCGTGCCTGTGATCCTAGCACTCTGGGAGGCAGAGGCAGGCCGATCTACAAAGTGAGCCCAGGACAGCCAACAGGACAAAGAAAAACCCTGTCTCAGAAACAAAAAACAGAACAAAGATAAAGAATTAATGCTCTGAGTCTCTGTGTATTAATGTGAACTTTAAAGTATTTTCAAACCAGAGTTATTTATACATAATGGAAGTTGTAACATTTTTTTGCCCTGTCTAGAGTGGTGAGTACAGGGACAAAACTCTCATTTCTCTTTGTGGTGATTGGTTTTTACTATATAAAGAATTTGCATGTCTCTTTAAACTCTCTTGTGTCTCTTTGTTTTTGTTTTGTTTTTGTTTTTTTTTTAAAGCCTTGCAGGTTATGTTGAGGCCTTGGCTTCCAGGTTAGGCCTCTCAATTCCCGATCTTACACCAAAGCAAGTTGACATGTGGCAAACGCGTGTTAGCACACATTTGGTAAGTTATATGGCTTCTGTGGTCAGCGTGGCAGTTTCGAGACTATAATTGACTTGAGTGGAGTTGCTAGGAAAAATTACCCAGGCCTTGGACATTCTCCGAAAAATAGTTTGTTGCCAGGTGATGGTGGTGCATGCTTTTAATTCTAGTACTAGGGAGGCAAAGACAGGCAGATAGCTGTGAGTTCAAGGCCAGCCTGGTCTACAAAGTGAGTCCAGGACAGCCAAGGCTATACAGAGAAACCCTGTCTCAAAACAAAACAAAACAAAACAAAACAAAACAAAAGTTTGTTATCCCTGATACTGCACTGTTAGTTTGTTTTTTAAATGTCATACAGCTTGGTCAATGTTAAGGGCTTGAATACTTGAAGACTTTGTTATCCTTTGGCCTTTCTGTAACTGATAACTATTTATTCTGGAGTTGTTCATTGGTGGTCATTTCTGAGCATTTCTGTGGACTAATAGGGATGGACTAATAGTAATGGCTTGAAATGTTCCTGGAGGCAAAAATCACCCCGCTGTGGCATTTCTTTAGGGAGCATGGGGACCCTTGATCACCGTGGATGATAGCGAAAGGCATTTTAACAGAATGTTAAGTGTGTGTGGCCTCTTAGTAGTGGTCATGTCCCAGGGCAGCTAGGAACCAAATAGAATGCTCTTGCTGTTAAAATATAGATGAACAAAATATTGATCAAAGTAGGAATTTAGGTCTAACTTTATTAGTATCTGGACAGAGCAAATTTCTTCTTGTTATATCTATGAAACTATAGTGCCTTTAAAAATGTTTTCATAATGAGATTGACAGATTTAATTATTAATAAAAAACACAAACATACCACTACCACCACCACAGGTAACAACAAAATACCATGGTAACAGATTGAGAAAAGGTTGTATACACTACTGTCAAAACGTTGACGTCTACTTCAAAAGTCATTGCAGATGCGATTAGTCCCTGCCTTGGGACTACCCAGCATAGAGTTTAATACACAGCAGAAGCTCAGTAAATGTTTGTATGAAAAAAGAAAACTTAATTGAGGGGTCAGAGAGACGGCTCAGACATTAGGAGCATACACTGCTTTTGTGGATGACCCAAGTTCAGTTCCCAGCACTCGGGGCTCACAACTGCCCACAATTCTAGTTCCAGGGTGTCCAGTGTCCTCTTTTGGCCTCTGTTGGCACCTGCACTCATGTGCATATCCAAACACAAAGACACATGCATGCACACAAATAATTAAAAGTAATAAAATAGGTATTTTTTTTTAAAAAAAGAAAACTTAAATTTGATTGTCATCAGGAATGCAAAATTTGGACTCATTTATTATAAAAGTAAAAATTTAACCTTTTCACAAGGTAGGTTTCACAATGTAGATTGCAGAAATCTTGGTGTGATATATGTATACATGCACCATACATGATTAAAATTGGCATGTATGCATTTTCTGTGTGTGGACAGTATGAACATAGCCCATGAAGAGGCACAAATATTAACATTTAGTTTTTAAGTTGTCAGAAGAACTGTGCTTAGAAAACCTTCAGTGCTGTGTCACAGATGTGGAGGTGCCGTTGTAGGGTTGCTACATGGTTAGGGATGCTTTCAGGAGGTCACAGACCTATCATTCAGTGCAACTTGAAAGTCTTTATACAGAATGTATGCAGCAGCTTGGAAACTAGCGTATTATATAACACATTGTACAGGGTAGAGAGGCAGAGAGCAATCCTTGTGTCTGCATATAAACTTAGCATATCTGGGATCCAGTATTGAAGGACTGGTTACAAAGGTATCAAATGCAGATACACTGAGGGTAGCTGGTACATTCCCCCTCCTATGTCCCAGTCTTCCGACATTAAAAAGCACATATGATTAAAAAATTTTTTTTTCTACTAGAATATTTCTTCGATGTCATGTTCATGACAGCTTTTCTTCTCTTGTTCCTTTGAACTTTAAAACGGCATGTTCTTGAGTGTTTGGTAGCTTACTTTAATACTTAGGTTTCTATAATCACCAGGAATACAGTTGTGGTGGGAATTGCATAGTATGTGCCCATCATCATCAGTGTTTATGCAAGGATACCTCATTTAAGGAATACTCTCTTCTGTTTCCTCAGGGCAAGGCTGTTGGGGTGACTATTGGCTGCATTCTAGGAATGTTCCCTTTGATTTTCTTTGGAGGAGGTGAAGAAGATGAAAAACTGGAAACGACGAATTAATCATCTTAGGACACCTATAAAAAGATGTAAACTAATGTACCTCAGTCGTTAAATATACTGTCACAACATTTAGCAATGAAGACAGTAACAGTGTATAGATATGGGATCAAATAATTCAGCATGTATTATGGAAACACTAACTTATTGTGGCTTGGTCTTCTTAAGACATCTTTTTAAAAACTATTTAGTATCATTTTATGTAAACTGTTGAGATGCTTTTCATCAATGGAAGTCATCATGTTATCATCTTTCTCTTTGTGGATCGACATATTATTTAACTTTCAGTCATCGATACTGGACTGTACTGACTCGGGGTTTGCCTGTTTGTTACGTAACATGTACACGCATGGGAATACCTATTTATGTTGTTATTTTTTTCCTTGATGGTTATAAGTCAATGCTAGGGTTTCTCCAAATTATTTAAGATGTTTAATATCAGTTAACTATTTTTAACTCCCTGTCTGGTGGCATCACTTCTGTGCTATTTTACAGTAAACACTTACAATCATGTAAATTTGCTAATTTTTTAAAACATTCACATTGATGCAAAATGAAGCAGTGTTTTAAGTACACCCGATTCATTTTTATTTTGAACCATGCTGTCTTAAGAGGCAGAGGTTAATAAGAAAGATCAATTATCTGGCCTCCCTTTTACACAAACCATACATGCTGACAAGTGTACTTATTTCTTGTTGGCTTTATGCCTTTAATTTCCCAACTTTGAACAGTGACACAGGGAGTTCCAGTTTGTGGAGGCAAAGGTGTGCTTCGATGCACCGTCTTTTAAAATGGGATTAAGAGAGTGGGGTGAGCTGAGGAATTTGAGATGATGTAAGGCTAAAAAAAATTTTTTTTTTTAAAGTAAAAAGATAGAAACTTTGAAGGAGGTCTGTGGGGTGAGTGACAAGTTCACGCGGTACTTGGAAGGTTCATGAAGTATCGGTTCTGCCGCTTCTGAAGGATTTCCCCCAAAGTGTTACTGTCTCATGGAATGGAATGAATCTGAATAGTCCACACTCAGAATCCTAATCTCATTAGAGCTTGCTTTGTGGATTATTTTTTCCTTGATGAATTTTTTTTTTTTTTTTTTAGAAATAACATCTATTTTATATTTTGCTCTTTGCTATATAGTCTAGTCAAAAGTAACACGAGGAGAGCTCCTTTCTCCCATTTTGAGACTTTTTTTTTCTTTTGTGGTGATTATAGCATATGGTTGGTTAAAGCTGCTTGTGTGTATGCTTGTTGGTCTAGCCTAAACACAATCATGGAGAAGCCAAGTTTTCTTGTTTTTTGTTTTTGTTTTTGTTTTTGTTTTGTTTTGTTTTGTTTTGTGTTTTGGTTTTTCGAGACAGGGTTTCTCTGGTAGTCCTGGCTGTCCTGGACTCTCTTTATAGACCAGGCTGTCCTCGAACTCACAGAGATCTGCCAAGTTTTAATTTTTGAAACTGTCAAGTTTTTTCCCATGAGGTCTACTACACATGCTAAGAAGTTATATGTAGCAGAATAATTGAACATATGGAAGTGAGAAACGGAAGTTAGGATTTATTCTTTGAGGAATTAAAAGTATTCATGTTCGATAACTAGATGGAAAAGAGAAACCTCACATGACTATGCTTTTTAAATCTCATTTTGGAGTTATTTTGCACATAATTACTTTGAGCTCTTTTAAGGAAGATTTATTTTCCATAAGAAAGCATGTTCACATGTTGTCCCTTTGCCATTTGGGATGATTTAGTGATGTCCATTTATCATATATTTTAAGGAAAACTAGACAGCATAAAAGTAAAAAACCATCAAATTCATATATACAAGTAATGTTCTCTTTTGACCATATTAGCGTTACAGGACTTGAGATCACAGACAGATTTGTCTTTTGTATCTTCATCCACATGTCACACACGCGGACACCAAGCAGAGGATTCCAGGTTGCCAGAGTCGAGTGCTTCTTTCGTTTCTGTGTAAATGCTTTTGTTCTTACCTTGTGTATTGGTGGCTTTCCTGTTTTTGTTTTTAAGTGTTGTATTGTGGTGCTTAACTTTTCTTCTTATTAAATCCAGTCTCTGGAAATTCTCTTGGAGTTTAGAAAGGACTTTTTGATTTCCTTTTTTTTTTTTTCCTCTTGAAAAATAGCCCTGTCCTTACCAGAATTCCTGTCAACAGAATTATGCCAGCTTTGTTGAAAATCTTCAATTGTCTGAGTTACCAAAACATGAGAGATGTAACTTTCACATTGAAAGACATTCTAACTTTCAGTCAAAAATTTGAATCATGTTGAACCAATAAAATGTTTTTAAATCATTAAAAGGCTTAGTTTTCAAAAGCGGACAAAGAAAATCAAAGGCTCTGTGTCCTCACCCTAGTGTACCGTTTTCTCACGCTCTTGCTCTGATGTAATGTGATGCTTTGCACAATGTGATTTCTGAAGATGGCTCCCTTTAAATTAATGACTCCATAAGACCCTTGTTTAGTGTTTTTCACCACGGAGACTCTGACGTGAGCTGAAACTGGACCGCCCCGTTTCTTATAGCAGCTGTTCTGTATCAACATTAGAGCTACGGTGAACTGTATCATGAGCTGCTGTAGTACTGTTTGTTCAGAATCCATGCTGTTCGCATATTATGGTTTATTGACTTGTTGATGCATGTAAACTGGGTGCATTTTGTTGCCTCTCTATGTTAAATAGTGACCAATGTTTTTATGAAAGAATTGAACAAAAAAAAATATCTTTTAAGACATGTGGAATGTGGTTTTGCTTTTAAGACTTGGTTTTCTTATTCATCTCAGAGGGCCCAGGTTATTATGTCATGGAAGGAAATAGTATTAATAAATGCGGTTTATAACGAGGAGACGGTAGTGGGAGGGCTTTCTCCTCTAACATTGAACCTTATGCTGTGAGAGAGGATCATCCCATAAAACAGCTGGGAGTGATGGCTGGACCACAGGGCCAGGCGCTTACAGCTCAAGCCATGCACAGACTGCTCAGTTCACTTCAGCCTTTTTCTCCAGGCAGGACATTGTGAAAGCAACAGTAGGTTTTAACATTTTATTTATTAGTTCTTTGTAAATTTTATACAGTGCGTTTTGATCATAGTCACACTCCCTCCCCAAACCCTTCCCAGATTCTTTTCCCACCCAACTTTGAGCCCCCACCTTATCCCCTACCCCCCTCCCCTTCCTGCCAAGGCCAACTTGTGCTGCCAAATATTCTTGGCTGTGTGGCCTTTCGCTGGAGTGTGGCTGGCTTATCAGGGGCTAGCTACACTCTTAGAGAAAGTTGACCCTTCCCTTCCCAGCAACTAATGAGGACAATGGAAGTTTCTATTTTACACCAAAAGTTTAAACTGTTTTGAAGCAAATATGCCTACTTTTAGAATCCCATCTTCTTTATGGATATTTTTAATATATTGTAATTGTACTGGATTGAAGTGCCTGGGGAACAGAATTTTAGCTTTTCATCCCCACCCTCTTTAAGGTGCTATGATCTCTCTCTCTCTCTCTCTCTCTCTCTCTAAAATTGTATGGACTTAGAAACTTGATTCCCATTCTTACCTTGAATTATCTAGAAAAGAGATGTGTTTTGGTCTCCAATGTGATGGTGGTAGTAACAGCACTGCTACCTCCTTTGCAGTGTTTCACACTTATTATCCCGGATAATCACAACAACACTGTTGGCGCAGTTTCCCTATTTTATACTGGGTAAACTGAGGCACAGTGAAGGTATAGTACTATTTATCAGTTATGAATTAGTTATGTCCATGGATACAGCATATGCTCTTATGGCCTAGGGGCATCATTTGCATGGACTTTGTGTTAGCTGTTCTTTTATTTTATTTTCAGCTTTATTTTTATTTATTTATGTTTGGTTTTTCAAGACAGGGTTTCTCTGTGTAGCCTTGGCTGTCCTGCACTCACTTTGTAGACCATTGATCCACCTGCCTCTGCCTCCTGAGTGCTGAGATTAAAGGCATAGCTGTTATTTTAACAAAGAAACAAATTCATTCTTTTTATAAGGAAAAATTTTCTTGGGGGAAAAAAAAACCAAATCCTTTTCTTATGTATAACCTAGCAATTCTTTTCTGAAATCACAATATCCACTTAGTAAATTCTGTGAGTTTGGTTGCATACAGTGTGCTAGGGACTATCCAAGGCACCAATACCTACTGCTTCTTTGTAAGGTATTTTTGGGTTTTCCCTTTTCTTTTCTTGGCACAAGGTTTCGTTATACTGGTATCAACTTAGGGCATTCCTCCCATCTCTGCTTTTTGCGTGCTGGGATTTCAGACATGTACCACCAGGCTTAGTATCACTGTCTTCATGAAGCTTATTCTATGGGGAACAAAAGTGGGGGATGAGAGCACAGAAATAAATGTACACTTAAATATTTTTTAAAATTTTATTTTCTATCCATTTGGATTTTTCTTTTTCATATATTTTTTTTACAAATACATTTATATTATTACACATGTATATAATAAACTAACTATAGCAAGAAGAACCATGACACAATTAGGAATTGTATAAATGTTACATTCTTAGTGTTTTGGCTATTTGTATTTGACAGCCTTGAAGAAAACATCTTTCCTATCTTGGTGCGTCTAAAATTCTGAATGTAAATCAATCTCTATCACATCTTGTCATTATCAACTTAGAACACCTATCTACACCTAAAAACATCTTAACCCCTAAACAGCTAACCTTCATTGTAAAACTAAGCTACCTGGTCTTCAACTCCATCGGAGACTTGAGAAGGAATAAACTTGATTATCTGAGTATGCCGGGAGTGCAGGTTAGTAGCTTTCCAGATGAGAAAATAACAGACAGTTTGCTACCTCAATACTCACCCAAAACTCTCTATAATGTTGGAGCATCTTCTTCAGCCTTCTGGCCCAATATATCTGACAGACATATTTGTGAAGCAGGAACTATTGAGGACTTGCTTACCCTGTCTTGGCAGAGTTTGGTTGTCGACTCTGCCTGCATCTAAGCTCACCTTTTTGTTAGGCAGAATTCTATCTGTTGTAGAAATGAGGACATTTTGCCCAGTGGCTTGTCTGCCACATTTGAAGCCATATCTATAAGGAGGTTCTTTGATGCTCATCATCCTCTTTGAGGTAGGCTGGGTGTTGCCAGGGGTTAACCTGTCTCATTGTCAGTGAATCTTTAAAATAATAAAAACATTTTACATGCCATATTCTGCCTGTCTCTGAGGTTTTTGAGGACTTTATCTAACTATCCTACCTTATCTTTCTATAGAATCATATCTATCTGCCACACCTAAGATGTATATTCTTATGATAAAAGTAGACTAGTGATTGACATGACCATGATTTGATCAACTAACAATTAACTTGTATAACTTTTTATCCTAAATAGCCTGTATATGGTGTGTGTGTGAAGAATAACGTTTGAATTCTATACCACTGTATCTAGAATTAAACTTATTTTGCATCTATATACAGAATTCTATACCAGTAAATTAAAAATAACTTTGTGAATGACAATTGAGGCATTAAGTTGAGTAGATTCATTAATCTACTTTTTGTTCTATCTTCCCTATATTTCTGTATTCCCCCTTCTTTCTTTTCAAGCCCTATCTTCAAACCTAAGAATGTAAGGTAAAGGAAAAGAGAGACATCGCTGAGTCTAACCTTGTTTTGTCTCTAGATAAGACCAATAATAATTTTTAACCAACTCCCATTGATTATTGCCCTCTATAGCCCAAGAAAGCAACCAAAAACCTACCCAACTCCCCTTAAAGGAAAGGGGACGTCGTTCTCTTAAGGTTTCTTCTGCCTGATTTGGGATGAATAATACCTTTCAAGGGGCCCCAATAAAATCAGGGAAATGGTTAAACAACCTAGTAATAGCATTTGTGAATCAGTTTTTAAATATTGAGAAATTCCAGGCTTAATTAGCATCCTGTGTGGGACAATCTGAAATGCTGGACCAATTGGGATTGGAAGCTTTTTTTCAAAGTGTCCTGGGAGCTGTCTTGTTCTGATGAGGAACAATAATAGAAGCACTTGGTGCTGGAACATGGAGGATACAGGATGTCAGTGTCCAGCATGCTGAGAGGAATGCATCCTGTCAGGTCTGATGCAATATCTGCTTCCGGTTCTTTTGTTCTGAAAGTATATAATTTCTCACAAGCGTATACAATCCTAAAATTATAAGTGTATAAGGTGTGCGTGATGCACAGAACAATTAAGGCTGGTTTTCTGCTCTTTGTATGAGCAGAAAGAAAGGCATCTGTAAATCATCATTCATGCCATATGAAAAATGGCATCTAATAATAATTCATAGGGGTTCTGTAGCCAGCAAGAATCATTGTCTATGCTTAGATATTCATGTCTCAGCCAGTCTCAGAGCTATTCCCATATAGTGGGATTAGTAATATAAGTTACCTGCTTGTTCTGCAGTTTAAATTATTTACATCCTGATTTTATCCCCTTCCTCATTCTCTCACGATCCCCCTCCCTCCCTCATCCCCTCTCCCTCCCTCCCTTAGTCCTCAGAAAGGGCAGCCCTCCTCCCCTAACATCTGACCTCAGCCTATCAAGTCTCATCTGTACTACCTGTAACCTCTTCCTCTGTAGCCTGGCAAGGCCATCATGCCATGGGGAAGTGATCTAAGTTGGGTGGCCAGAGTGCATGTCTGAAGTAGTCCCTCCTCTCCACTCGTGGGATCCACAGGGAAACTGCTACTACACCTGAGCGAGGGTCTAGGACACATCATACCTGGTCATTTGTTGGTGTCTCAGTCTCTGTGTTGTAGTGTAGTTATCCTGTATTATGTAGCTAATAACCTCACTCAGGATGATCTTTTCTAGTTCCATCCATTTGCCTGCGAATTTCAAGATTTCCTTGTTTTTTAATAGCTGAATAGGATTCCACTGTGTCAATGTACTACAGTTTCTTTATCCAGTCTTCGGTTGAGGGTTAAAAAAAATTTTTTTAATCTTACAGTTCACAAATGGAACAAAAGCAGGGGAATAGAAAATGGGGTTGCCAGGGAAGACTGGAGGAAGTTAGCATACACAGTACAGACGTCTGTGCAGACAAATGTGCTCCAATTCTAGGAAAGTGACGTCGCACTAATCTCAGACAGGTGGAATAATATGTCACTTTGGGATACACTGTGAATGTTTTCTCCTTGTTTCACACTGCTAATGTCTGGGTTAACCCTAAACATTGTCACCTTTGTGTTAAATGAGTACATATTGGATATTAAACTGAGAGGGGCAGAAGAAAGTGGCCCAGAAGCATGGAGAAACGATCTTGGAATTCAAATGGTCTGTAGATAATTTGTTTGTCTGTAAGAACTAGGGTTTGTCATGTGATCATGACCACATAGCTGTCACTTATTTTCAACAAAGCAGTATATGTTGCTGATGTCTGAATTAGGACTGACATCAGAATTAGGTTGGTTGGTTGGGGGACTTGCCTTCTTGGTGTTTGGTTGTTTTAGTTTCAGCAGTGGGAAGTAATCAGGATAGGTACATACAGTGTTTCCTTTTGAGGTGTGAGGTCTTTGGGGTCTCCTGATGGTGTAGACTCATGTTTCACACTAGTGTTTGTGTGGAAGCTCATTGCCCTGAGTTTGGAAGCCATTGGCTTGTTCCATAAACTTAGGCATGAAGACAAGTGAGCCATTTCCCCATAATTACAAGAATGTCTTGTTTAAGTGAATAAAATGTGAGGAAGAAGGTGTGAAGTGGACCCTCCACAGTAGTTGGATAAAGTGAATATGGGAAATCGTGACATTCAGTTGACCTGGAAGTTGCTAACTAATCGTATGCAAGCTGTACATTTATTTCATAGTGTTTTAGCTTTTGTGTACACACACACACACACACACACACACACACACACACACACACACACCTTGCATAGATACTACACAGAAATTGGCTTTAAAAGTATACCAAGTGGGCTTTAAAAGGATACTAATGCAACAACAAAAGCAAGCTGGGAGATACCTTAGTGGGAAACAAGGACTTTTTCTTTCTTGCACACTGGCCCAGAAGTTCTGGCAGCCCCACTCCTCGCTCTTGTGTCAGTTTGTCAAATCCCATTTTTGTTGGTCTCCGGTGCTTGTCTCCTCTTTCTTATTTTCTTTTCCTCAACCTCAGGCAGAGAGAGAGAGAGAGGAGTTTTTAGGGTACATTTTATTTTCTGGGCTGGGACTTTAAAAGCATGTCAATCAAGCATTCTCTCTTTTCTTCTCCCTTCCTACTTGGAAGGAGAATAAATAAAAATTAATGTAGTTTATTTCACTAACATTTTTGACTATTCTTTCTTCTACATTGACTCAGAGAAAGAGCCCATGTTTCAAAAGAAAAAGATTAGCTGGGTTTTAAATGTCAGGTCTGAGGAAGAGATGTCTTTCCTCAGCTCACTGTCTCCAGGCCTCTGAGTGGAGCCTGGCTTTAACTAGGTGCTCAGTGGCCATTTGCCTGGCGAGCGACCAGTCACCCAAGCCACTGTGATTTCCTCCTTCAGTACTGAAGTGCTTGCTGACTGGCTCTTCAGAGCATTCTGCATCCGTCCAAACAGATGGTCTCATTTCCTGTGACACATTCTCTGCCACTTCTGACCTTTTTACCTTTTGTTTCTGGAAGGCTGGTTACTCGACAGACAGTTCTCTGGGCCCCTGTTTTTAACACAGGTAGTGAACTGCTTAGTGAGAAAGGCACTATGTACATTCACCCCCTATTTAAAAATCCATTTTAAGGGCTGCGCGTGGTGGTGCATGCTTTTAATCGCGCTGCTTGAGAGGCTATGAGGTGAGTACTGAGAGGTCAAAGGCCAGGATGGTCTACATACCTAGTTTTAAACCAGCCAGAGCCACATAGTGAGACCCTCTTTTCAAGGAAAGAAACACTTCTTAGCTTATTCTCCGAACGTGAATGTTGGAGCTAATGGATGCCACTTTATTTGCATTTAATCTCATTTTTCACTGATGCTTCATACCAATTTACAGTTTTGAAACTCTCTTTCCATTCTCGTTCTCCACTGCTTTCCTCAGCATTGTGTTAATTTCCCACTTCAAGGATGTTTTCAGCCGTGTGTGTTTTCATAAGAGAGCAGCTTTGTGATTCTCTCTTAAATTCAGTATCACAAACCAAAGCTTTTAAGCACCTTGTCTTTGAGATGCCTGTATTCTCCAAACACTTGAGGTTCCCCAAATGGCTTTTCTGTATGAAGCTTATGTAAATACTGTGTTAGGGATGCAACTAATATAAAATTAATTTATTAATTTAGCATAACTACAAACCAACTTCTTGTTTACATAAGTGATACATATTTTATGGAACTTATTTTTCAAAAGCTAGTGGGGAAAACAGAGTTTGACAGTTTTTCCAAATGCCTTTAACATCTGGGTTGCTGGAGACAGCTGGATCCTCATCTGCTTTGATCTCTTGGGTATTCTTTGGCTTGGAGAAAATAAAACCCCACATAGCTATCTGGATGTAGAAAGAAGAAAGGAAGGCAAGAATATGTATTAGTGGCCTTTTGTTTGTATTTTTTTTTGAGCCCAAACCGCAAACACATGGCAGTAAAGAACACAGTGTTTGCTTCAGCCCTGCTTGGCTCTGGGCTGCTGTGATCCACACTGATCCCCCTACAACCACCACCACCACCCCCCCCCCCCCCCCCCCTTTTTCCTCCCTCCCACTCCTCCCTCTCTTCTGCCCTCTTCTTCTCTCTCCTTTTCTCCTCCTTTCTCCTTCTTCCTCTCCTATCTAGTGTTTCCTAGGTTGAGCTCAAATTCCTGGCCTCAGGGCACCCTGCCTCACCCTCTGTAAGTTGTAGTCACACTTTTACATTTGCTCTGTCAGTGAATGTGCCATAGTGAAAAAAGTAATAAAGCTTTAATATATTAGGATAAAAGCTTTGAGCTCACGAAGTACTTTAAAAATAACAAGAACAACCACGGGAACACTTTAGGTCACACCTCCACTTTGAGGTCTGTGGATTGAACTGCCCCGATGATTGCATTAGTTCCAGCTGCAGACATAAATCCCCAGGAAAACAATGGCCGAAAATGAGACAGAAACCTATGTCCTGTATAACATCACCACCGCATGTTGTGCAGAGCTGGTAAAGGGGTTACATACACTTGGGAAGTGGTCAGAGACCTAGATTCCTGTTGTTTCAAGTACACCTTTTATCCTTAAAGTCAATGCATGATCTAAAACAGCTGGTTGCGCCCCAGCAGTTATATCCAGACTCTGTGCAGGAGGAAGGAATTTAAAAAAAAAAAAAAGGTAAGCAGCTTAAAGTGACTTAAATCGCCACATGACACATCTCTCAAATTTCCATCTAGAAGCTTGCAAATGCCTCCTTTCTGGATGGCCAAGTACTTACCAAGAAATAAGAAGGACCTCTGAGGAGATGGCTGTCTGTCATAGTCTGTTACTATGGCTACCACATACTCATGCCTCACCTGTCCCCTAAGTGTGAAGACTCATCTGGGAGAAGGCTCAAGTTTCTGAGTAGTGACCGTGTTTATCAGGAACAGCATCATCCTGTTCTGTCTAAGTGGCCCCTTGGTACCAGTCAACCTACACGTGAAAACCACCTAGTCCAACACACCCAGTGTGCACCAACAGTTTCCATTCAGGCAGAGGAAGAGTAGGGATACAGTGGTCACCAGTTCTAGCAATGATCACTACCCAGCAAAAATCCATCCCAACTGTGTAGCAGAGAAGCTGAGTGAAGACTAGGGCTCTGCTATCTAAGGAAAATGGCAGAGGGAAGACTCTAAGATGAGTGGGCATCTATGAGGTCAGGTAGCTTCTATAGCTACCTTGAGCCTAGAGGCTTTCAAGTCCACTTGGTAATTTGGGCTCTGTAGTTTTAAAAGCCTGCTGCAAGAGGACAGAATCCAAGAGGATTTACGATAGAGACACCAGTGGTTTCCCATTGGGAATGCTGGGAAAGGGAGGCTGTTTAGGATGAAAAGGAAAGCAAAGCAGAAAGTTTCACAGGCTAGGATGGAGGAGCCATCAGACGGAGGGTTCTGAAGGTAATTATCAGAAAATAGAATGAGAGGAAAACCAAACCTTTCTACACACACACTGAAGATGCCATGTCTGATCCCTGGTACTTGGGACCATGCATATAGCATGGTTTTGCATGAGGAATTAAGAATGTGGAACAAATGATAGATTGCCCAGTATTGAAGTGAAAGAGATGCTCTTGAAAAAGAGGAGTGGCCTGCAGCACAGAAGACTCCAGCACCATCCCTGGCCTTGAGGATGGACAAAAGAGACCATGATCCAAAGAATTTGGGTCACCTCCAGAGTCTGAGAGTGAGCAAGGGATCAGGGAACACCATCCTATATCCTCCAGCTCCCTACATGAGCAAGGAAATGGGCTCCCCTCTGGAAATCCAGAAAGTGACAATTCCTCTTTCATATTGGTTTTGTCTTGTGAGACCCGATGCCAAGAGACTAGCCAGGACCACAAGACTTCTGACCTGCAACCCATGACTTGATGTGTAATAGTTATGGGAGAAGTAGAAAATGGATATAATACACATTCGGACCCCTGGATTTTCTGTTCTTCCCCCTAGTTGGCTTAGCTGTATTTTGCCAAATAATTCTTTGACACTGTTGGTGCCCCAGTTGACCCCTTGTGTTTCTGGATACAGTAAAGCCAACTTGCAGACACCAGCTTGCCTGGTGAAAAGTGAAACCCAACAAACCAAGAAAAGCATACTGATACTTTTTCTCAGTTGCGTTGTTTCCCAACTCAGTTTGGGGAGATGCGATACATTTCCAACACCAAGTCCTCTACTCTTTGTGCACAGTTCACCCTCCATCTTGAGTCCAATAGTAGTTCATAGTTTCTGTGAATGTGTAGAAAATGAGGCATCTATTGTTTTGTCTAGGTGTTTTCTTTCTAGATATTGTTCTTGTCCTATATAAACAGCATTTAATTTTTGTTTACAGCTTCTGAATTTTTGTTTTTTATCAGCCTTGTAGGCAAGGACTTTGCTCAAGCTACTTATATTTACATAGTCATTCAAAATAGATGATGAATTGCAAACACATTTTATTGCCTGTGTGGTCGGTTCTGTTTCTGACATGCAGAGTCATGTGACCTCCTGGTTGTGAGAGGCTGATTCTCCTAGGCGGAGCCACTTTCCTTGGCTTAGCATTTTGGTTGAGATCATCAACACGATGCGAGCAGTGCCGAGCAGCAGGCTCTCAGAGTAGAAAAATTCAGTATTTCACTGCAATGTATTGCCATAGTTTTGTTTGTTTGCTTGTTTTTTTTAAAATAGATACTTCTTTTTGTGTAACAGAATTTCTGTCTATCTGGTAAGGAAGTTTGTTTTTAATCATAAATGTCTGCTGGATTTTATAAACTGCTTTTTCGCCACTGACTTCAACTGACATTTTTTTTAAAAAACTTTATTTCTTTTTTGAGTCAGGGTTTGCCTGCAGTGTCTTTTAACTTGTTTTTGGTTCCCCTCTACCTCCGCCTTCCAAATGCTGCTATTATAGCCATGTACCACCCTGCTGGGGCCAAGATGGTTTCTTCTCTCTCCCTCTCTCTCCCCCTCCCCCCCCCCCCCCCCCCCCCCCCCCCCCCCCTCCCTCCCTCCCTCCCTCCCTCCCTCCCTCTCTCTCTCTCTCTCTCTCTCTCTTGCTGTTGTTGTTCTTTTAAGACAGAGGTCCGTGCATCCCAGGCTGGCCTTGAGTGAACTCACTTCCTGACTGAGACTGGCCTTGAATTCCCAACCCTCCTGCCTCCACTTTATAATTGCTGTGATTATAGGCACATGTCACCACACCTGGTCTAGAACGCTCTTCAGATCTGTAATTGCTCCCTTTACTCCTGACGTCTAATCTTCAGTTTTAGTACACTCTGAGCAGGCTCCAAAGACAAGTGAAATTAAGGCTGCAGGAGAAACAGAATTCCTCAACCTGGCAACTGCTTGGCTATCCTGGTCACTGAAGTCTAGAAATTTCAACAGAATTGTTCCAGCCTAGACTGCTCTAACAGCAACTCCACAGGGACGTTGAAACCAACAGAACGTCCTTCCTGAGACACAGAGTATTTGCGCCCATGAGTTTACCTGTATTAGTGTACCTGCCTCTCTCTCTAAATCTAAACACAAGGCCTTGAGGTTTCCAGTCACAAAAAGAGGTTTTTAAGGAAAATTAGGCAACCAGTTCGTAGGTCTTTACTTGATGCCGAAATCAAGCCATGGGCCATGTTATCTGTTGGACACAGAAACACCTGAGTCAGTCTCTGTCCCCCTCTCCCTTTCCCTTCTCCCCTGTTGTCTCTGATACTTCTACCTTAAATGTTCAGAGAAGTCCCCCACAAAGACCTGCCAACTCCAGAGGGTTCTTTGTGAAGAGATTTTGTTTTGTTTTGTTTGCTTGTTTTTCAAGACAGAGTTTCTCTGTGTAGCCTTGGCTGTTCTGAACTCCCTTGGTAGACCAGGCTGGCCTTGAACTCACAGCAATCGGCCTGCCTCTGCCTCCTGAGTGCTGGGATTAAAGGCGTGCCCCGCTGCCGCCACCACCGCCCAGCCAAAGTTTTGTTTTATTCAATGTGTCTCTTTGGGTTGATCCCTGATGACACACTGATCTCCAGGAAGCTTCTCCTATGCCATTTTCCAGCGGGGATAGTTTTGCTCCCTCTGAAGGGAACGTTCGACAATGTCTGCACAGTTTTGGTTGTCAAATCTTGGGATGGAGGTACTACTGCGGTCTAGTGGGTTGAGGCTATGGCTGCTACTGAACATTTGTGAGAGCACAGCCCTCCACTGCAAAACACCATGTGTTCTCAACAGCCAGCACAGTACCAAGACTGAAATCATGAGAGTGCTTGTAGGTAGGAGTCGGCACTAGCTTTCCTTTTCACCTCGTGCAACAACAGACCTCCATGACGTGAGATAAGTGGTGATTTTCCTCCTGGATGACAAGAGACGCAAAGGTGAGGGGAAAGGACCTCAAGCTGAAAGTGCCTCTGAGTGACAGGGAAGAGAAGAAACCTTTCAAAGCATTAAACATCGCCATGACAGCCAAAAGAAAGAGCAGTCGTCAGTGAGCCTTCAGAACTTAATGATATCCCTTAGCCAATAGGCGAGGGCAGCACAAACCCTGATTTTATAGAAGAGAATTGTGGAGTTGCAGTTTAAGTGGCTACAAAGCTACTTATGTACAACTCTCCTGATTCACACAGGAGGCTCCCTTTTGTCCTTTTCTTCTTCTTCCTCCTCTTCCTGTCTTCTTCTCCTCCCCCTCCCTCCCTCCCTCCTTCCCTCCCTCCCTCCCTCCCCCCCCCCCTTTTTTTTTTTTTTTTTTTTTGGTACTAGCATGAGCATCGTGGGTAACCTGGGGCATTTTAGTTCACAGGTGAATATTCTAGAGGTCAGCGCCATGCTTGTGTGAGTTGTATTTCTCTGTGTAGAAAATGAGCCGCTTTAGGAGGACAGTTGATGCTCAAGGGTAAAATCATCTTAACTCATTTTCCCCAAGTCCCTCTCTCTCTCTGAGCTCAGATCTTGAGAAGGCTGTTGTGGAGGAGATGAGCCAGACTCTCCTGTCTCAGTGCGCGCCTCTGCCGTTAGCACACCGCCGCTCACGTGCAGCTTGAGCCACGGCATGTTGTATCAACAGGCTCTGGGCTGGATGCTACCTTCATGCTCCATGGGACACCTGCCTGCTATGTCCTTCCCACTCAAATACGAATAAGTAGTGTAACTGAGGCTTAGCCTGTCTTTGTCTCTGCAGAATATAAGAACTCCCAGTGCCGTTCACAACGGATACTTTCTGCACTCACTCTTACCTATATGGGTTCAGTGTGTGTGTGTGTGTGTGTGTGTGTGTTCAACAGAACTGTTCCCAGGAGCATGTGATCTCCGAGCCTGGCAGCCTTTCAATCCCCACAGTTGTATATTCTGTGTGCCGCATACAGTCCCCAATGCTGCAGTCAAGATCTTAGGATAAATTACATTCTCTCTTGCATAACTTAATATACCAGGCAAGGAAGTCATCTGATTTGATTTGTATTAATCTGTACTCTTTGCACCAAGATTTAATGTCAAATAATCTATTAAGTACAACTCTTGAATTATTCCAATTTAGTGAAATAGAGAGAGCAATTTCCAAGGGCAAGAAATCACTCTGTAGACCAGGCTGGCCTCGACCTCAGAGATCTGCCTGTCTCCGCCTCCCAAGTGCTGGGTTTAAAGGTGTGCACCATCACTACCCAGCTCAAGGCATCAGTTTTAATGACTGTTAGTCCCCCTGATCCTGTAGGCCTCTGGACACTAGCACACTTCTATGTTGTTCGTGCTAGCCCTGCGTTCCTGAGTGCAAACGTATTCTTAGCTCGTTCACTTCTTCTGTCCTTGGTATTTATGGTGCTGTCACATGATAGCTCATCCCTCTAGTTAAGGAGTTGGGCGCTTGCTGGGAGCTCTGGAATCTGTCCATCCACAGAGAAAATGGTTATTTAATAATCTCCATAGAAAACACTTTGCCTCTACAAAGAAAAATTTGTGGTTTAAAAAGTTAGTGTCAGCATAAAATTCAAAATTTTGAAGGCCTGGCCTCTTAATTACTGTTCTATTGCTGTGAAAAAAAAATACCACGTTCAAGGCAAATTATAAAGGAAGGCATTTAATTGGGGAAATTGCTTAGAGTTCAGAGAGTCAGTCTATGGCAGGAAGCATGGCGGCTGACATGACACTGGAGCAGTAGATGAGAGCTTTGCATCCTGATCTGAAGAGAGACAGAGATAGAGACAAACAGACAGACACTCCCAAACAGTCCATCAACTGGGGAGTAAGCATGCAAACCTATGAGCCTATGGAGGCCATTCTCATTCAAACCTCCACACTTGCCTAGAGAAGTATAGACCCATTAGAAATGGATGGTGTGCTATTGATCCCTCTTCAGTGGTCCTCAGAAGCCCCTCCTCTCCATCTGGCATGGGAGTTATTGTTGCTAAGTAACCCAGCACCAGGCTGTTACATAGGACGCTTTCTGAAACCATGTCAATAGCACTTGTCTTTTGCGGAGCTGTGGTTCTAGGCTGGTCTGTGGATGTAAAACCTATATATGAGACCAAGCTTTCTGAGTTCTAGGAAACCATCTCGTATAAAACTGCAGTGACACACCTCTCACACAGGTACAAAACAGGCACTAGATACCCGATTCACAGTGGTAGTAACTCCTAGTCTCCTTTTTCTTTCAAATTTGTAGTAAATGTTTGGAAAAAAAAAAAAAACAGAACATGGTGGGTAGTTTTAAGGTAAGAAGAAAGAGCATTCCATTTTCTTTTCTTTTCTTTTCTTTTTTTTTTTAGCCTCTTTAGGGCCTTATTGTATGATTCAATTGTTTTAAGTATTGAAATCTCAGTTTATCCAATAGGTCTTTGGGGAAAGTTAAGTGCCACCCAAAGGGGCCCAGATCAAACACAGTTTAAAGTTATTGGTGCCATTGTGATCCTTACATAGCTCCACTGGAAGTGTGATGATTTGGGTGTCCCCAATATTTCCTGGTGTCTTCAGAAAAGCTGATAAAGTCCTTGGAACAACTGTACTTGCTGTCTTTGGGATGATGCTCAGAGCAAAGTCCTGAGTCTTCTGTTGACTGGCTGTTTGGTCCCCGCTGAGCCATTTCACTTGACTGCAAACGATTGTGGCCTCTCACATTTATTTTTTGTGAGACATTGCAGAGCAATGGGCTTTTCACTGGGATAACCATAGTAAATTTACAACAGCACTAAACACCCGCAGGGGTGAAAAGCAACCTTCACTCATGAAATCTTTCAGCCACATCTTTCTTGTGTGAAACTAGATTATTCAGAGTGGTTGAGAGGAAATGTCTTGGAGCTTGTGTTTTTGTGGGTCATTCACTGCAACCGTTGTTGATTCTCTCAGTCTGAGCCTGATTCCCCTCCATGGTCAACCAGGGTAAAATCACACACACACACACACACACACACACACACACACACACACACACCATTTTACACCACTGAATTTGTTACAACGCAATAGCTAATCAAGACACAAGTCAGGAGTTGGATGTAGGCTACTGCCATAGCAAACACATAAAACTCATGCTCTTGGCTCTGGAATTGGCTAGTGGGTGGAACTGGAGGGGCCCCAGGGGACCCCCAGTGAAGGCTCAAACTGCTATGGGGAAGTGATACGAGAGTCTGGAGGAGCAACAACCTATGGCATGTAGTGGTTGGAAGTTTGGCAAGATGTTGACTGTGGAAGACAGAGAAGATGTCCAACGAATTTTGGAACCCAGGAAACTGTTTCCAGACAGAATGTTGCAAGTGCCAACAGACTACATTTAGCTACATAAAATAAGACACAGAGAGAAAAATGGAAAATGAAAGTGTCAGAGCAGAAAAGCTTTCCAACTTGGGTCTTGCTGATTTAGTGAATAAAACGGCCTATCATTCCAATCTACAGAGTTCCCAAGTCTGTTCCAGGGAAGGGGTGTGTGTGTGTGTGTGTGTGTGTGTGTGTGTGTGTGTGTGTGTATCTGTGCATGTGCATACTTCACAAGCTGTTCCTTTCTTTTTTTTTTTTTGGAGACAGGGTCTCTTATTGGCCAGGAATTTGCCAAGCAGGTGTTACGATGAATGACCAGGAGTCCCAGAGACCTGCCTGTCTTCACCTTTCCAGCTCTGGAAATAAAAGCATGTGCCATCACACCTGGCATTTTTATGTGTATCTTCAGAATATAACTCAGGGCTAGTCTGCTTGCAAGGCAAGAACTTCCCTGACTGACTAGTGCCCCCACCCCAATCGTCCTTCTGGACGGGAGTGTCCAAGCCCATCTTGTGCTGCCCCACTGCTGCACAGGGTGGAACAGTTTGCTGCTTTAGACATCCCATCTATACCGGGACTTATTCGATGACAAGGTCTGAACCCTGAGCCCGAGATTCTTGCTGAAAAGGATGCAACTCTCCCAGGCTTTTGGAGGCTAAGGACATTTCATAAGTGGAGAGCTGAGGGTCATTAGATGCCCGAAAGCCAATTACTACAGCTTGGTTTATTGATGGCCTAACAAATGCACCTTGAAGTATTCCCCTCCACTGGGACAATCAGTCATCTAGGTTCACAGTTCCCGGGAGCACCATGTCAGTTAAGGTCTTAAGAGGCACTGGGGGCTTCTACTCTGGTGTTTTGAGAATTCTTAGCTGCTGCTCGAAAGGTAACAACTGCCAGGCCAGCTTCTCAGAAGGCTGAGGCAGGAAAATCGTGCCTACACAGGAACTTAGCGAGACCCTGTCTGAAGACAGAAAATGAAAAGAAAGGTTGAGAATATAGTTTATTGGTAGGTGCCTACCTAGCAGGTGTGAGGTCCAAAGTTAAGTCTCTTTCTCTCTCTCTCTCTCTCTCTCTCTCTCTCTCTCTCTCTCTCTCTCTCTCTCAACAGTAACTATGACAGTAAGCCATAAAGGTAAGTGTGTTGCTGGAAGAATCTTGTGACGAGGTCTGTAAAAAGCCCTGCCTCCCAGCATCGGGACAGGAATCCTGTTCCAAGCCAGCCCGTGATAAGTTGAGGGAAACAGCATAGCCCACCAGCCACTAGCCTGACAGAAGCCTGGTGCAGCTAAGGTTGATTCTCACAGAGAGAGAGAATGCAAATGGACGCACTCGGCCATCGGGTCTGGGGATGGTTCCTTATATAATGACAGCTAAGTGAATACATCGACTCAACAGCGGAGTAGATCACAAAAACAGTTACAACCACACCTCTGGAGAATAAGACGCGCGCCCGCATGCGTACATGCATGCGTGTGTGTGTGTGTGTGTGTGTGTGTGTGTGTGTGTGTGTGTATGTATGTGTGTGTGTAAAACACCTGTCTGGTTTGGTTGAGATTAACTGACTAAACTCAATCACAGCCTGGACATATATCACAGCCCGAGAGGCAGATTCCCCAGCGGAAATGGAGCAGGCTCATCAAGCCAGCTATTTTTAGTATCTGTTTGGGATTTGCAGTGGGATCAGAAAGAGAGAGAGAGAGAGAAAAAAACCATACCAAGGCATAGTGGAGTTGACAAATTTGTTCACGAATCTTCCTGAAGGAAGGAGAGTAAGTTTGCACAGCTGAGACATGCCCCTTCTGTTGCCCCAGCTCCCTCCTGTTCCCCACCTTCCAGTCACCCAGAGAACTGCCACAGCTCCTCAGATCCGCCAACTCTCACACTGTTTTTTTTTTTTAAATTCATTGCCAGTTTTATAACCCATGCAATGAATTTTAGTCATGTTTACCTTCCATTACTCTCTCATCCCGACTCCTGAAGAAACTGTTCTTTTCCACCAAGCCCTTCTGCTACTTTGGTGTGTATGTGTTCGTGTGTGTGCTTGTGAGTGTGTGTGTGTGTGTATGTGTGTGTGTGTGTGTGTTCATCCCATGAGTTTAGGTTAAGGTTGCTGCAGGGGTATAGGTAAGGGGTTACTTACTGGAGCCCGGGCAACTTCAGTGACTACATCACCAAAGAAAGTGCCAACCTTAGGGGCTGGTGAGATGACTGAGTTGGTAAAGGCCTTTGCTGCCAAGCCTGACAGCCTGAGTTTAATGCCACAGACAACAAGACAGCAGGGAAGAACTGACTCTTCCAGCTTATCCTGTGAGCTCTGTGTGTGTGTGTTATGGCACTTGTGTGTGTGCACGCTATTGCACATACACAATACATACAAATAAAATAATAATAAAGCAGGTGTTCCACCTTTTCTCCAGGCTGCTGTTAACTGTCACTAGCTCCTCAGGGAGGGGCAAGAACTCATTGGCCTTCTGATCTGAGGTGAAATTCTGACTGACCCAATTCTCTTATTGATTTCTTTTTGTATTCTTTCTGCTTGTGTCCCCCATGTCACCAATCCATCACTAACCTTTGAACGTCACTCACCTACATGTTCAGGTGTAAACCACACAGGCACAGCTTCTCCTTGTGGAAGACCTTTCTGACTGTGCACGTCTCCAGGTGGGCCAACTGACCATGCTCCGGGGCACTGCCCTCTGCGATCGCCTGTATTAACCAGCTATACAATGACGGGGGTAATTCGCCTGTATTCTGCTCCTCTTGTGTCATGCCTTTCCGCTGCAGACATAAGCTACTGAGAGGACATTCTAAGGACATGTAGCATCACTCGTGTCATTATAATGTGGCCTAGTAGCAATGCTTTCCAAAGTTGCACCAGGGCATTTGTCGAATGTGTATTTTCAAACCTTTCCTCAGGTAGTCTCATCTGGAGTCTGTGCATAATTCGGGTCATCACCTAGATCCCTGGGACACAAGCAGTCAGGCAACACCATTTTTACCAAGATCTAGCCCAAATATCTCCTGTCTTCTTTTGCCTCCCACTGCCTAACTCTAGGCTGTTTCCCTCCATTGAAAAAGGAATGAGGAGGTCATTCTGTGATGTTCATATGAAAAAAGATGTGCTTGGACCCAAAAGGAATATGCTGGAAAGGTGTAGATGAAAGCAGTAATTATTTGCTGATATTCGTTCCTATTTTCTCTGACTTCTTTTGCCAACAGTCAGGAGAAGGTCACATGATGCTGACTGACTTATCCTCAAGGTACCCTGTGACAGCGCCTCCAAGTTGGGGAAATGTATGCATCTGGAGAATGCTGAAGTCAGCCGTGTGCTTCCTCCGTCATGCTGTCCTGGGCAATAAGTCTGTGATCATTGAATGCACTAGCTACTCATTACACAGGGCCATGCAGCCTGGTCCAGAGGCTCAGGGCATCTGAGCTGGCAGAAGCAATAGCTGCTACCATGTCTTTGCTTCTCGTTTTCTCTGGGGCTGGGTGAAGAGTTAGATATAAGAGCACAGTTAAGAAACCACCGAAATGGCTGCTTCATGATTAGAGGGAAGGCTTCTTGTGTGTGTGTGTGTGTGTGTGTGTGTGTGTGTGTGTGAGAGAGAGAGAGAGAGAGAGAGAGAGAGAGAGAGAGAGAGAGAGAGACAGAGAGAGAGACAGAGAGAGAGACAGAGAGAGAGACAGAGAATATCAAGAGGCATTGGGAAAAGTTCAGACCAGAGAGGAAGGAAAAAAGCAGACTGGACATAGCCAGAGCTGGGGAAGCAGGGAAGGGAAAAATCAAACG
Organism: Acomys percivali; assembly: GCA_907169655.1. Taxonomy (NCBI): domain Eukaryota; kingdom Metazoa; phylum Chordata; class Mammalia; order Rodentia; family Muridae; genus Acomys; species Acomys percivali. The sequence continues at coordinate 87,387,526 of OU015748.1, forward strand.
GATTGCAAGAAGGATGAGCAGCTGGGGGAAGGGAAGCCTGGGAACTAGAGAAGTCTGGGTAGAGGAGGAGGAGGAGAAGAGAGCCAGGATGCTAGTGTGGGCTTTGAGACGATAAAGGATATTTGTGACTAGGACCTAAAGGAGCCTGGAGGTCAGCATGGGCTTTGAAGTGATAGTAGGTGCCACAGTTATATGTGAATACAGAGTCATATGTCCCTTCCGCCAGAGGAGAGGGATCAATGTCACAGGCTTCTGGAAGGCAGCTATGCTCTCCACTATGTTACCAACGCTTTAGGTTTCTGAATCCTTCTACAGTCCAGCTTGAACTGAACCTAGACTCAGTTTAGGACCAAGTCACTGGGCCTTCCCTTTTTTGATGGGGAAATGGGGCACCCTTTAGACCTGGCATTCTAGCCTTTTTTGATGATAGGAATGTGTAATATCTGATTGCTTCAGAGCTAGGTGGGGTCAGCATGGGCCCAGGAAGGCTGGACTGCCAGCCAGAGGGGATTCAGGGAGGGGATCGTTATGAGACTTGAGGAAGTTTGGTTAGAGGCACCTGGTTTACTCACCGTTGGGTGCTTTCTCTACTTCTCTTATGAAAGAACCTGAAGAGACGGGGAGTGATTTACAGTGACAAGAACTACGGAAATCATCGAGCAAGGGAGATGCAAGAGGCACTTGCCGAAGGATATGGTGGGCCAAAGGATGTCCTTGGATTCAGCCCCTGGAGGCCATAGTTTTCAAACCAATTTTCTTTCACATATCTGGACTGGTTCCTTATCAGCCTATCAGCCTATCAGCAAGTACAAGGCCCACTGGTTTCCAGGACCACTGAGGCTCAGGAGATGAGCCTGGTTATTGTTGTTGTTTGCTTTTGTTTGTTTTGAGCAGTTGCAAGCCATAGTTGATCCTGGATGGTGTCTGTCCGCTGAGTGGAAATCTGCTGGGACAGATATAGACTCAGGACAGAACGTATTAGCCCGACCAGTGTCTGTAACCAGCACTGAAGTCCCCCTTGTAGAAAAAAGCAGTTAACATTGGTCTGTAAATGCTGTGGTAGACTCACGCCTTTGAGCCGTTGCCAGGCAAAGGCTGAAACAGCAACAAGATAATGGAAGCATAAGCAGTCATTTGTAATAAGACAAATGCCTTGGCAGGAAAGAAGATACAGGAGGAGGAGAAGAGCTGGAAGACCCAAAAGATGATCTGAGACAAAAGCATGGGCTCTCTTTCCTCCTGTCCGGAGGGCTATGCTGGGCGGAGCGGTTCTCAGCACAATGGAAGGCACTTTTAAGTCTATACTTAGAAAACAACCAAAGGGAAGTTAAAATTTTTGAGCCTGTGACTATGATAATTTTACTTATTTGTTTAAAAAAGCTTTCAGAGCCTGTGTCTTGTGTCCAAGACCAAATAAACCTATCGGAACTCCACTGAGTGACCTCTGAACTTGATGTTTTATCTAGAAGCATCTAATCATTTACCATGACACGTAGGTGCTTGGTTATTGAACGCAGTCATTGAAAAGCACAGTTTTAAAAGAAAGGAAGAGTAAAAAGCAAGTTGTGGCTGGTAACAATAACAATAACATGGTAGCTTGGGTTTGCTTTTTACGTGGAAACCTGTTTGGTGAGTTTACTCTTTCCAGACAGAGGCCTGTTGGCAAGGTAAACCTGTCTGTGAGTTTCCCTTTCTCAGGCGAGACGAGTAGCTCTAAGAAAAATGAGGCCTTATTTTTACATATGCTTAGGTCTGAAGTGGGTAGGCCAAATCTCAGCTCTAGAATCAGTCTTTTTTTTTTTTTTTTTTTGAGACAGGGTTTCTATGTAGCCTTTGCTGTCCTGGACTTTGTAGACCAGACTGGTCTCGAACTCACAGCGATCCACCTACCCGTGCCTTCCAAGTGCTGGGATTAAAGGCATGCACCACCACCTGGCCAGAATCAGTCTTTTTAATAAAGTAAAATGGTATGTGACACTTTGTAATATTTATTATCCATACCCAAGAGACATTTGAATGTCTGAAAAACTGGGTTTAGTGATCAGAGGGAGAGACTAGAGTGAGCAGGGAGCAAGGAAACCTTAGAGATGAGTTTTCATTCCTGGGGAGCAGACGAGGACCCACACAAGGAAAGGACTGGCTCCTGAAGGCTGTCAAGTCGACGCGGACTAGAGTCACTGCTGAATAGGGAGCACCAGTTGGAAAGGTGCCGTCTTATACTCCAGCGGTGAGCAGGCCCATAGGGCATTCTCTTAGTGTAGTGTTTGATGGGGAGAGGGCCTAGACTCTTCGCCATCCCTTGGACTGGTGGTCCTGGGTTCTATAAGAAAGCAGACTGAGCAAGCCATGGGGAGCAAGCCAGTGAGAAGCACCCCTCCATGGCCTCTGCACCAGCTCCTGCCTCCGGGTTCCTGTCCTGTTTGAGTTCCTGTTTTGGCTTTCTCCAATGATGGACTATGATGTGGAAATGTAAGCCAAAACCACTCTTCTCAAGTTGTTTTTGGTCATGGTGTTTCACCACAGTAATAGAAACCCTAAATAAGACAAACCTTATGTGGGTTCTGGGAATCTACCAAGCCATTTCACAAGGCCTTTAGACTTCTTTATAGTAGTGCCACGCCCACAGTATAAGAACAAAAACAATCAACTCTGATTTAAAAAAAGAAAAGAAAGAGTGAGAAAATCAAAGTGAGCTGTCTCTTTCTGTATTAGGCAGTGTTCTCTAACAGAGAGAACCACAGAACACGCGTGTGGTGGGGAATGTACCAGACTGCCTGATAGGATGTGTGCTGGGTGGGCCCACAGAGTATGTATGTAAGCTGGAGAGGTTGAACACCAAATAACTGCTCAGTGCGTGAAGCTGGATTTCTCAGCAGTCCCAATCAGGTGCTGAAGGCCTCGAAGGTTCCTGGAGAGTCTTGGTTTCTGTATCAGTTAGAAGACTTGGAGAAACTAGAGTCTGATGGTGGCAGCAGCAGCAGCAGCAATGGTGATAGATGCACCCATCAACAAGAAGTGAAGGCAGGCAGGCAAGCAACAAAGCTTTTTCCTTGGACCTCTTTAAAAATTAAAAAAAAACTTATTAATATGTGTATGTGCATACGTGGTGTGTGTGTGTGTGTGTGTGTGTATGCGCGTGCGAGCGTGTGTATGTGAATGTGTGTGTGCATGCATGTCTATGTCTGTGTGTGTGTGTGTGTGTGTGTGTGTGTGTGTGTGTGTGTGTGTGTGCATGTATAGCTGCATCAGGCAAGGCAGGCATATGGAGATCAGAAGACAACTTTGTGGAGTCAGTTCTTTCCTTCTACTCTTTTGTTGATTCTGGGAATCAGCTGAGCCACCCTGCTGAGCCACCTCATCAGCCTCTCAGACCTCTTTCTAACAACACCTCCACCAGCCGCTCTCCCAGCAGGCAGTGAAGGCAGGCAGCAGGCAGCACTGCTTTCCCGTAGACCCTTTGTATTGGAAGGTGCCACCCACGCTAGCTAGAGTCTTCATCCCCCAGTTGATCTTTGCTGGAAATGCCCTCCCAGACCCTTCCCCTCTAAGTCATGCTGTCACACTGACCATCAAAACTGACCATCACCATTTCCTTTACTGATTCAGACAAGTCTCCATTTCTCCTGCAATTGTACTGTTGTCGTCATCCTTAGTGCCCATTAAAGGGCTGAATTGTGGTGCGATGGGTGGGCTTAGAACAGATTATCTCCTCTCTGCCCAATTTTCACCAATTCCCATTCTCCTAACTTGGGGAAAATGCTTAAGACAATTGAAGATTCTTCTTAGTCTACTTTAAAGATTTTCAGAACCTTGGGAAACCCTCGAGAGACCCCCGCCACCATGCCACCACGCTGCCACCAAAGAGCCTTTTCCCGGAAAACTGGCAATGGCAGCAGCTGGGAAACAAGATGGTGCTTTATTTTGAAAGCATGCTGATTTTGTGAAATATCCAGGTTCCCAGATGTAACTCTGGAATTAAAAGCCACAGATGGACAGTGGCAGAAGCAGTGAAGCAGGGGCCTGAGCACATAAGACGGCAGCTTGCTGTGGCAGAGAGCCCTTGTCACGGCAGGAGCTGAATTCACTCTTGCCTCTGCCTGTGATTTATTGGACTGTAGGGCAAACACTTGACCTGCATGGCACTGAAATCCTATATTAAAATTACACTAGGAATACTCACGCTGTCTGTGAAGTCGGGAACTGATGCAAATGGCTGTGAAGGAATGTACCACGGATTAGTTACTTTTCTTGTCACTATGACTGTATACCTGACAAGGCAAGTTGAGGGAGAAAGGGTTTAGGGTCAAGGTCTGAGGGGATAAGTCCATCACAGAAGGAAAGTCATTTAAGGCTCGCCTCCAGTGTCCAGGTTCCTCTAGCTAGGCTCTACCTCCCAAAGCTTCTATAGCCACCCAGAACAGTGACACTAGCTGGGGACCAAATGCTCAAACACAAGTCTATAGAACTAGTGGGCTGGTCCAAAGCTGGGATGCACCTTCCATCTATGTGGAGCTCTCTGTAGCTTTTAAACAGAAGCTTGCATCTGATATGGTTGCATACAGTTTTCTGTTAGTGGAACTGTGCTACTGTTTACGGTCACAGAGAACACCAGGGATACATCCAGATCTCAGTGGTATCACACCTCATTACTAAACTCATGGGGGTACTTTCGACAGTGGCACATAGGGTGGCTGGGTTTTCACATACACCAACATTCTATATATAATTAGGTACTTATCATATCATACTTTAACCAAACAATTCACTTGAGCAAAATCTAAAAACTGACTCAGTGAAAAATGTATGGGCCATACAATAACACCTAGGGAACAGGATTATGGTAAAGATTGTACCGTGGGGCCGGATATGAACAGCTTGGAATACACAGAGAAAGTAAGCCCATGAAACCTGAAGCAGAACTGGTGGGCTAGAGGTGTCCCAGGACAGATGATGTCGCACATCACCTACACCCACAGGGTAGATGAGACAGACGGCCACTCAAGCACATTTTTTTCTTCATCAAAACGTGAATATGAATACAACTGTGGGCAGTCCTGTTAATAGACTCTTGGGAATTCAGGTCAGGTTTCGTAACCAAATGAGTTACAAAAAAATAATACTGCTTTCCAGTTGTTTGTACATTTTGGAATGCAGAAACAGACATTTTTAACTTGCAGTAAAGTAGGCCAAGAGAGGGGCTGGAGAGATGGCTCAGATGTTAAGAGCACTGGATGCTCTTCTAGAGGTCCTGAGTTCAATTTCCCAGCAACCACATGGTGGCTCGCAACCATATATAATGTGATCTGATGCCCTCTTCTGGTGTGCAGGTATATATGTGGGCAGAACAATGTATATATAATAATAAATAAATAAATCTTTAAAAAATATAAAAATAAGAGTTGTTCAAATAATTATTTTTAAAAAAGTAGGCCAAGAGGAAAAAGAGGCACAATCAAGAACCTTCTACCTGAATCATACTGCATAGGTTCCTAAACCACTTTGCTTCCCACTGCCCCATTTTTTGAGGTAGCTGGCCCCATCCTGCAGATGAGGAGCCTGAGGAACAGCGAGGCTCAGGGGATCCCCTGAGCCAACACCAACCACACACTCGTACCAGGCCCATGCTTACATACCAGGTCCCCTTGCTTCTGGACTCTTGATCTTCTCATCCAAGATCCACACAGAATACAACAAGCGCCCAAAGATCGAGGCGGCAGCAGAGGAATTCTTAAATGCATTTCCCAAGAGCAAAATATGACCTCCAAGGAAGTGCCAATCAACTCAACAATTTCCACTAAGGCTCAGAGGGGAAAGATGAGCGGGGAGGACAGAACGTTGACCCTGCAATGCTGAGCTAGAGATGCATCCAAGACTAATCTCCCAGGCAATGCAGAAAACTCACTCAGAATGTTTGCTGGATCTAGTGGTGTTTCAGAGTGACCATTGCTCCCAGAGTCTAATAGTAGGCGTTCACTGAGCACCCACTAAGGCTGGAACCCTCGTCGTGATATCCTGGGGTGTTATTACCATTCTAGATGAAGGAACCCAGACATGACTGAGGGAGAACAGTGACGAGTGATAAGCCAGGAATGGGTCCGTTCTGACTGTGTCTTAGCACCACACGGTCAGCTGGTATCCCACACAGAGTGACGGCAGAGCCCTGGAGTTTCACACTGGCCTCAGGCTGGGTGCCTTTTCCACTAACTCCAGGCTGCTGCTCAGTAGAAGCACATATAGTCCTTGGATATGAAATGACTCATGTCCCAGAGTCCCAAGTGCAAGTTACTTCAGCCACCTTCATTTTGGTGCTACTCTTCCCAGGAGCAGGAAGTACACGAGGGAGCTTGCCTTACGGTGGAAACCATAGTAGATGCATGAGGCTGAAACACAAAAGAAAGGTGCACTTGGGAGAGGGTTGGAGGCAAAGATCCAACATGAATGGCCTCGCTGTTCTCCCTGAGATTAGATTTTGTTCCCTAGGCAACAGAGAATCAAACAATGCTTTTGCATAAGAGCAAATCGTGGATGTGTTTCCATGTGTATGGTCTCATTTGGCTTGGAAATCAAGAGCGACTTCCTGGAGCAGGTAGGTGTCCGCTAACCCAGCACAGAAGATGAATAAGACGACGCCATCATCAGAGACTGCTGACTTTCAGGGCAGGACAGCTGTGGCATCCAGGAACAAGCATCGGTGTGTCCAGGATTCAATTCTATAAATTTTACAATGAGCACTTGCTGTATGCACCATACTTGAAAGTATTTTCTTTCCTTTAATGTTGCCAGAAGCCCTTCAAGGCACATCATAGCTTCTAAAATATGGAACTTAGGATTCCAGATCCCACAAGTCAGCTGTTCTTAGGAGTTCGGTCTTGGTAGAGGCTTAAATAGAAAGCCAGAATTGTGTGTGTGTGTGTGTGTGTGTGTGTGTGTGTGTGTGTGTGTGTGT
>OU015748.1:87394481-87425797 GCA_907169655.1 Acomys percivali
TGTGTGTGTGTGTGTGTGTGTGTGTGTGTGTGTGTGTGTGTGTGTGTAGGCCAGAGGCCAACCTTGAGTGTTACTCTTTAGGCATCTGTCTTGGCTTTGTTTTGTTTTTGTTTTTGCCTGGAGCTCACTGATTTCTCTGGGTTGACTGGCTAGTGAGCCCTGGGGAATCTTCCTATCTGCTGCCCAGTGCGGGATTACAAGCACAGGCCACCATGCTTGGGTTTGACATGGGTTTGGGGGGATTGAACTCATGCTTGCATAACAAGCCATTTCCCAGCCCCAAGATTGCGTTTTGAAGAGGCTTAACAGTTAACAGCGGTTCTGGGCTTGTTCTCCAGAACCATTGCTTCCACTCAGTGCCCCATGTAGCCTGAAAGAGAGCTGCAGGTATCAGTTGCAGAGAATATTCTGGTTGGAGGTGAGGCTTTGTGTTCATTCCTCTTAGTATAAGTTGGGGGAGGTGAAAGAATATAATCAGAATATACTGTCTAGAAAATTTAAATAGGAGATAATCACAAACTAACACTCAGACATTGGACTGAAGCAAGGATAATAAAATCTTGTGGCAAAAAAAAAAATTATCTTTCTATTTCAGAGACGAGGTGTAAGACTGGTCATTTTTATTCAACTTTGCGATTCCAAGCACCCAGAGTGGATATAATATCTCCATGTTTAATTTTGTTTTTTTATTTTCTCCCAGCTGGACAGAACAAAACCTCATCTGGAAATGTCAAGGAATCAGTCATACATCTAAAAGGCATTTTAGTGGCTTGGCATGAAGCCAAGGGAGGGAGGCGATTTGTCCATGACATGGTTTCTGCGGGAACTGCTTTGTCCAGCTGTGCAGTGCGTGCGCCGTACAACCCTGGGGTGGGCTGTTCTTGTTATAGTCTGTGCAGTTGTCTCCTTCTCACCAGGGTGTTTGTGCAGCACGGGATGTACGGGGGCCTTAGGCGCAGACAAAGCTAACAGCATTATCTAGATACGAGGTCTGCAGTGCCTCAGGTGAAAAACATAGGAGCTCCTAAACCTACAGCCAAATCTCTTTTGTGGGTTTTCCAGTACACATGCATGAGCGGAGAGACCCAGGGAGGGGTCTGGATACAGATGTGCGGGATGGAAGGGAGCTGGGATGAAGGATGCTCTTTTCCTGTCTCAGGGACCGGCAGTGTTTCTGGCAGAGTGAGGCATGGGAAGATATGAACTCTCCTCACTGCTGTGGTCTTCCTTCCCTGCTATGTTCAGTGTCACCTCAAAGGCAAACAATTCCCCAAAACTGTCCCATAAATATGTCCTGTGGTTTGTCTGAAGTGGAGAGTGACTGTCTAGATGAGACTGGACAGGACTAGTCATTGGGCTGCACTATATATCGGAAGCTTAAGTAGCAAAACCTTGTTCTTCTCATAAAAACACCAGGGTTGGTCCTCCACTGGGGAGATGGCTCAGTGGCTACAGCAGGTAAAGCACTAGTTGCTGAAGCACCCATGCTTAAAAATAAAGTTGGCTGTAATCCAAGTGCAGGGGAAGCGGAGGTAGGAGAATCCTTGGGGGCTTGCTCTAGCCAACTGGTGAGATCAGCATTCAGTGAGAGACTCTGCCTCAAAGTAAGATGGAGAAGCAATTGATCAACTTGATGCTGAGTCCATCCCCCTACATCCACCCCCCAACTCTAAGGAACTTGTTTTGACTCAGTCCCACACATCCTTTCCCTCTCTCTCTTTCTCCTTTCTCTTCTCTCTTCTCTCTTTTCTCTCTCTCTTCTCTCTCTCTCTCTCTCTCTCTCTCTCTCTCTCTCTCTCTCTCTCTTCCTAGGCAGGGTTTCTCTGTGTAGCCTTGGCTGTTCTGGACTTGCTTGGTAAACCAGGCTGGCCTCGAACACATAAAGATCTGCCTACCTCTACCTCTGCCTTCCATGCTTACTCAGTCGTCTCTTTAAAGGCTACCTTCTAAACAAAAATATGTCATCAGTGATAACACATTGAAAGAATTTGCTGTGTTCAATGCCTTTTCTTTCTGGTCCTTCTCACCTGTGTGAAGTGATGGTAGAAATGCCCAGTTACTGCACTGCTTAATTGCATGTAGGGGCACTAAGGAGTTGCACACCTAGCCCAACCTTTTCCCATCTTAAGACCTATGAGGAGATTCCAACCCACTCGGGGCCACCTCCAGACCTGTTGTTGTCCCTGGGGAATATTGTCTAATGGTCGGCATCCCAGCAGCCAAGCTAGCCAACTCTGCGTGTTCTCTTTGGGAATGGACCCTGGAGGAGAAGGAAGGCTGTACTTAAGTGAAGCCTCAGGCTCCATTGGGATACTGGTGGAGTAGCTGGGAGTAATTGGAGCCTCTTGTCTGGTTCTATTCAGTTTCACTGGTACAATTGCATCACCCAAAAGACTGAGACAGAGGACATTGGTTAAGAGGTTCAGAGGTGGCTTTCATTCGGATGTGCAGCTTGGTTAAGAGGTTCAGGAGGTAGCTTTCACTCAGATGTGCGGCTTTCTCGGTGCTAAGTAAATGATTTCCTCCATCTGCCTGGTGCTGATGGATGGCCGAGGAGCTCAGGATTTCTGTCTGTTTCCGAAAGATGTTTTGCTTGTTTCTAAACAAACTCAAGAACGATCACCAAGTAGCCGCTCTTGTTCTTCGGGCTCAATGTTCCAGAAGGTAGTAGCTCCTGTAAGAAAACTGTTTTGGAAGGTTGTAGAATCATCAGGAGGTGGAGACTCACTAGAGGAAGTATGTCACGGGGGAGGGCTTGAGGTTTTCTAACCAGCCCTGTCTGCTCTCTGCTTCTGACTGAAGATTCAGTATGACCAGCTGTCTCCCAGTCCTGTATCTCCTTCTTCACTATAATGGACCATATACCTTTAAAAGTATTTAAATTGTGTGTGTGTGTGTTTATGTGCATGCATATGTGTGTATACATGTTGTGCAAGTTTCTTCTGCACTAAAACATTCAGGGAGGCTCCTTAGGCAGGGAGGCAAACAATTCAAAATAGCACCAGGATGTCCCTGAAACTGACCAGATTCACTAGCCCCCTCCTTGCCAGAGTAGGCAATCAAAGCTGAGGGTTCCTAATAGACCAAAAGAGCCAAGCTGCAAAGGAGGCTCTGAGACCAGACCAGCTGCCCAGAAGAACCAGAAACCAGCTGAGCTGCCTGGAAGAGGTTTAGGAATAGAGTCACTTGGAAAGGACACGCTCACCTGCTGAGCTGCCTGCAGGCTGGGCAGTATTCTTTATGTTTCCTAACCTCTGTGAGCTGTTACCCATGCCGTGGTGGGCCCTGGTGAGGCAGCTGTCTTTGAGTAATTTTTGCTTCTGTAAGTGACCCCTCCCCCATATTCCTTTAAATAACCCTGTAAATAAAAAAAATATATATATATACTCATCGATTCACCAAGTTGGACATTAGTCTGTCATGTGTTTTCTTCCAGGGTAAGTAGATGTGTATGCAGTGTCTCCCCAGGAAGTTTTGTCACATAGGAGTAGATGTGAGTGAAGGTACCTGTGGAGGCCAGAAGACAGATAGCCTCAGACCCTCTGGAGCGAGCGTTGCAGGTGGTTGTGAGCCACCCAGCGTGGGAGCTGGAAGCAAACCCAGGTCCTCTACAGTTTGTGTTCTTTTGTTTTGGTTTGGTTTGGTTTGGTTTTTCGAGACAAAGTTTCACTGTGTAGCCTTGGCTGTCTTGGACTTGCTTTGTAGACCAGGCTGGCCTCGAACTCACAGTAATTCACCAGCCTTTGCCTCTTGAGTGCTGGGATTAAAGGCATGCGCCACCACCATGCCTGGCTCAGTTTATCCTCTTAACTGCTGATCTCTTCAGCTCCATTTACCTCTTAAATTATGAGCCAAATAATGTCCTTCCTTACATTCCTTTTGTGAGGTGTTTTGCCACAGTGATAAGAAAAATGATAGTATAGGTTCATTTAATGCAGGGACATTAGCCCTTTGTATGCATCAGGACTCCACAGGGAACTTTAAATGTTGTGGACTGGCCTGAGGCAAACCCCAGGAGATTTCACTCATACTCTGGTGATTCTCAGGTTCACCTGGGCTCCAGAAACAGTGCAATAGGGGCCAGCAGGATGCCTGAGAGTGTGAAGTGCCACCACTAAGGCTGAAGATCTGAGCTTCATTCCGTGATCCCCAGGATGGAAGGAAGGAACTGGCTCCCATTAGATTGCTCCCTGATCTCCACACATGCACTGTGACACAAGCCCACACATAGGCGCACACACACACGAAATTAAAAAAAAAAAATTGTTATTTTAAAGAAAAAGTACTAGACCATTCATTATGCCAGGTCTGAAGTTGACTTTTAGGGATCATAGTCTCACCTAAAGCTTATGTCTCCATGGAAACAGCAGAAACGAAATCACCATTTTACTGAGGCTTTGACGGCAGATTTGTGACCTGTTTCTCATTTACTCTGGGTCATGGTTACCACACTCATTTTCATAGCCAACGTGATCGGGACCTGAAAGTTTATTGAGCACCTCCTGTGTGCCAGAAACGGCTGCTACAGATACAGGGACACAAGTCCCTGCAAGCAGAGGACTCACATCCCAGTCTAGGAGATGGATGATGAGGGCTCCTGTGAGTCTCTGGGTCATTAGCCCCTGTTAATTATTTATAGCACACCCTTTCAAACTTTGATGATAAATTTATATTTCATCAGACAGACTAAAAATATAATAAACACAGATGGTGATATAGGACAATCAAAAAAAAAAAAAAACCAACCCAAACATTGTCTTCTAAAAATAATGCAACTTATAAGTGTGCACTCCGACATCTTAGGCATCAAAACACTGTCATTGTCTTGTTTGAGAGTGACAGTTAGGAGAACGGAGTTTTGGGTGGTAGTGATAGAAGCAGTGTGCAGTGATGAAGTTATTACAGTAATCTACTGTTGGCAGCTCGGATGTGGTGAGTAACAAGGAGCTTCTGCCCATGCAGAGACATGGGGCTGTGTTTCAGGTAACGGGAAAAGTAAGTAAAAAAGTCTTAAGATGGAAGGCAGCCTGTTGTCTCTGAGGGAGGAGTGGCAGTTATTGAGGCCAGTGGCCAGCGAGTCCCCAAGGATGGATGAGGATGAAATGTATGAAGCAGGCAGGTGGGTTGGATAAGTCAAGGCTCTCTGCAGGAACAACACTGATAGAATACATGAATGCTTGAGTATGTGTGTCATGGCACAAAGCTGGAGGTCAGAGGGCAATTCTCAGGAGTTGGTTCTCCCCTCCCCCCACTTCCTGGGATCCAGGAATTGAACCCAGGTTGTCAGGTCTGGGCAAATGCCTCTCTCGGTGCTAACTCACCAGCCCTGGTGACGGATTGGACGTGGGAAGATATGCCCAAGGTCACTGGTAAACAGCCAGGTTGGGCCTTGAACTCCTGCCTGACTCTAAACCTAGCATTTTCATTTCTTCTCCAAACATCAAACGTCATCATCACTGGAGATCCTCACTGGGTCACAGTTGCTGCTGTTTGATCCATCTCTCATGACCAGGCAGGTGGCAATCACTTGACGCTATAGGCCTATAAAAATGGCATTATTTCCCAAACCGTAAAATCTAAAACACTGGCTTTATTTCTGATTATACATGCTGAGCTGGTGTTTCTGCCAGTGGCTTAGTTACATGGTTAACTGTGGGCTCTTGCGGTTTTCACCGTGCTGGGGACAAAGCCGTCATTTGCCTGTGGTTTTGTGGATGGCTGTGGATGGGGTCACAAACCTTTCTGGTGCAGTGGCTAACACTTTTCTAAGACATAAAGAGCCCTTTCAGCACCTGGTGGGGGACAACCATCAGGGGTTGACCTCCTGGAACCATTGGTGTGCATCCATCTCCCTTAATGTTTAGGTTGCTAGGGAACCAAACAGCAGAGGACCAGCTTTCTGAGGTCACGGGAGGCCTCATTTGTGTTAAATTGAAAACATGCTTTAGTGCTGTGGTCTTCAACTTTCTTAATGCTGCAGCCCTTTAATACAGCTCCTCATGTTGTGGTGACCCCGTCCCAACCAGAAAATTATTTTGTTGCTACCTCATAACTGTAATTTTGCTACTGTTATGAATCGTAATATAAAATATCTGATATGCATTCCCCTGGTGACCCACAGCTTGAGAACCACTGTTTTTTAGTGTTTGCCCAGGTGGGACTGGCTTTCAGCAGAGCAGAGGCCTCAAGTCATCTCCAAAGAGCAGATCTAAAGTCTCCACACCACTCTACTGCTCAGTGAGTGGTGTGTTAGCAGCTCCCCGCCTCCGTGTCTGTCTGTCTGTCTGTCTGACTATGTGCTGGATACTTAACAACACCCTTGGATGTTGTCTCTAAGCACTTTCTCTTTCTACCAAAGCACTGAAGCTGTGCTTTGAAGGTGTTTTCAGACTCTGTCTTGGACCAGCAGCAAGTTCATCACTGGGCGGCATCACAATACTGCAATACCTCAAGCATACAGACGTCAACATCAGGATAGGGAGCCTGGCAAGCTGTTCCAACAAGACCGCAGGGCTTTCTGGTGTGAATGTTAATTTGAGACTCACAGGGAAATTCTGGCCTCTCAAATCCAGGTTTGCGAATCAAGTGGCTTTTCTGCAGCTCACGGATCCTTGGGCTTCAGTTTTGTGTGATAAGCCAGTGTACAGCCAGAGCCCAGCCTATGCCAGGGAGGCTGACCTGATAGGCCTTTGCTAGTGAAACCCCCAGTTCTGTGGCCCATGATTTGTTAGCAGGGTGTCACAACTAAGACAGGTGCTCAAGGAGAAGTGCCCCTAAGGAATCGTAAGATGACTGCTTTTCTGCGACCTTCCCCATCTCGGCATGACATCTGAATCACTGTGCTTTTATTGTGATTCAGCATCTTCTCAGAAAAGAGGAAGCTGGGGCCAGGGTGCCCGTTACTATCTTTCCTATTGCTCAGAGGACAAACTGAATTGTGCCCATGGTGACTTTGCACATGCAAGAGAAGGATAATAGAATGGCCCCTCCCCCACAAATACTTCTGAAGGGCCCATCAGTAGCAGAAAACCCACATCAGGAGTACAGTACCTTCCAGGATCCAAGGGGGCTCCTCCTATACCACCCAGGGGGCACTGCCATTTGCCCTTGGGGATATATTTAAAGGCCAGTTTAAAGAGAGATGGGATGGGAGTCCGTTGGTAGAGTGCTTGTGTAGCGTGCATGAAGCCGTGCCTTTGATTCCCAGCATGTCATAGATTGAGCGTAGTGGCACATGCCTGCAATCCGGTACTTGGGAGATGAAGGCAGGAGGATCAGAAATTCAAGGCTGTCATCAGGTACAAAGCAAGTTGGAGGTGAGGATAGGATACAGGAGACTGTCTCAGGTAGGACAGGGGTGGTGGGGTAGCAGGGGATGGGGTGTGGGGAGGGGGAGTGGAGTGTAAGAATCAAGATCAGCTCAGTACCCCCAAGACTAAGTTCTCAGAACAAAGGAGATGTATTCGCCTCAGAGGGGCAAAAGGCAGGGAACAAGAGACAAAAACAGGCCATAGGAAATAAGGGAGAAGGGGAAGGGAGCAAAGAGAGGGGAAAGAGTATTTGTCCTGGAAGGACAAAGGACTGCCTCTGGATGGACAGGAGACCTATGTGGCAGTGGCAGTTTATAAAGGGGAAAAAGGAAATCCCATGTTAGCATGAGGTGTTTAATTTTGATTAGGCATGTTAATTAGGGCAGCCACAGGGGGCTCATGATTTCTGGACTTGAATCCTTTGATTGATAGCTGGACCTTGGTAGTCAGCCTCAGGGGGAGCAAGTGGCCAAATAAAGGACTAGACCTTGGGGGCCAGCTTTAGAAATGTGGTCTAAGGGTTTTTAAGTAAGGCAAAGAGAATGAGGAAGAAAGGCACGGACGGACGACAGAGCTGTCGTCCTTGGGCTTACTAGAATCCTGAGAAGGGGGAGGAAGAGGAGGAGGAGGACGGAGGAGGAGAGGAGAGAAGAGACAGTCAGTAGGATGACTCTGGGGGCGTTGCGAGCTAAGCTGGGGTAAGATGGAGTGAGGCTGGCCTTTAGGCTGAGGCTGGAGGGTCAGTTCTGCCCGTCACTCAGTGACTGAGGATTCTTCCTTGGCCAGTGCTTCTATGCTGCATCTGTGGAGAGGCTGGCAATCCTACTTCTCAGGATGGCTCCGGAACTGATACCCATGAGAGCCACCTTGTACACAGAAGGCAGTCTAAGATTACCTCGTGATGTGATATAATTAAAACAGTGCCTGATTGACTGTCTTCGGAGATTCTGTCAAAACAGCACAGACCCAAACCAAAGTGAAACCTTCAGGCCCCGATGTTTGACACCCACATTTAGTCATTCAAAGAGCTCACAAATGCCCGTTGAGTACTAGCTCAGCTGTGGGCACCTTCTAGATCCAAGTGCGAGGAGATCAAAGTTGAGAGCACCCCAACACTTGCACTGTTGTTGGTAGAGGCAGGCAGGTGAGGTGGCTGCTGCAGGGTTAGACCTATAGATGGGCAAAAGCCCTCTAGGGAGCAAACTCAGCCAGGCCATTCCCTGCCAGTCTCCTTAGGGTTCCAAACTAGCGCAATAGTGGGGGTGGGGCTGGGGGTGGGGGTGGGTGGCGCTGCCTATAAACCCAGCATGTAGATCTCAGTCTCTTCTTAAGGGATCCGACATACACTAAAGTATCCACCTTTGCTGGAGGGCGGCACGCCCTGGAGTCAGAGCATAAGTGGCTGCTCAGGCTTCTCCTTTAAACTTGTAACAAGCCTATCTTTTCTGTTGACAAGCTGGCAGATGTTTCCTCTCACTAGCCTGATGACTCATGCCCAGAAGCCGTGGATAGAGGAGAAAAACAAACAAACAAATGGGCAGAAGGAAAGAAACACCTCCCACTTTATCTCGGTTGAAAGTGTCTCCATTAAGTCCCCTAGGATGCCTGGGCCTCAGTTTAAACAAAAATCCCCCCTCCCCTTGAGGTTGGCAAGACTTCGCAAGCTCACTTCTCAGGAGGCAGAAGCTGGGCACAGATGCTAGCCGGCTATCGAGGACAGAAGAGAAGGCAAGTTCTGGGTAGCCGGGAGCCTGGTTGGTGACCCTAGGAATATCTCTGACAGGGAGGCTGGCATGATGCTGTCTGTGGTTTCGGGTCATCTGGTCACTGCTCAGATCTGTCCTGTGCTGAAATGTCCTGCAGTCTTTCAGGACTGAAGAGCTGGGCTGGTCGGGACAGGTTTTAAGGAGGAACATGACCTCCTTATAAAGGAGACGCAGGAGAAAGGGAGCCAGAGAAAAGCCATTTTTGTCCACTCAGGAGAAAGCCTCGGTGGCTTTACAGTGTGGGGCGGGCAGCCTTTCTGCTGCCTTTGCTAGAAAGTTCTTTCTGTTCTCTCACAGGCAACCCCTGAGCTCAGTTGGAAGAAAGTGGAGAGCCAGCTCTTCAATGTTCTAGATCCAGCACCATAACTTGAAGTTGGCGTGGCTCTTGCAAAACTGTCCCTCTTGTACACATCCCCGAGACCACTTTCCTTGACCTTGTGGAAGAAGCGGGAAGTGGAACCTGGGTCCTACTTTGTTCTCCCCTTCTGGAAAGATAAAGGACCTAGATGTCACTCCAGTCAGAAGGTTTCTGAAAGAAAGAATCGGTAGGCTTGGGTTTGAGGCCTTCCTTGCTCTGCCAGTGGCCCATCTTAAACTAACTACTTACAGCTGTGACACTTCAGTGTCACACACACACACACACACACACACACACACACACGTACACCACACACACACATGCACACCACGCACACACACACCACACACACACACACCACACACACACACCTGCTCCCACCTAGGATCAATCCCTGGGCTTTGGGTTTATTAGGCAAGTGCTCTACCAATGAGTTAAATCTCCAACCCCAGTCACGCTCACTCTTGTTAGCCTGAGATGTGAGGCTTCAGGAAGGCAATGGAGGCCGAGCAAGCATGATGCTAGTCAGGGCCACCTCACTTAGCATCCTGGGTCTCATTCTACAAAGGACCAGAGTAAAACCGTAGCTGCTCTCCCCACAGCGGCAGTGCCACTGAGAGATCCAACCCAACTTCGTCTTAAAGCAGGGTCAAAAAGGGGAGACAGGCCCTGAAAAATTCCACCCTGCAGAACTGACAGTTCTATCCTGCACAAACAGGAACTTACCCCACTCACCCCCACCCCGATACAGTTAAAACAGCAAGTTCCCCTCTGACCCTGAACACCTCTGGGCTAAGACATAGTTTTAAAACTACCCAACAGAATTAAAGGTCATGTTAGATAGCCAATAGGATTGTTACAAATCTGACTTTAAGAAAAGTATAAGAACTCAGTGCTCTTGTTACTTGGGTCGCCTCTTCCTCAGGTGCAGGTGGACAGATAAACTTCCTCTCGCATCTGCATTGAACTGGCCTCTGCCTCCCATTCGGTCGTTTCCCAGAATAGAATCTCCCGATCTTTGCCGGGGTTCAGAGTTGGCAGCTGAGTGGGGCATTTTTTCTGTGATTTCGGCCATATTCATGCGGTGACAATCCTGATCTCCTCACATCTCTCCAGGACAAGCTCTACCCAGAGCACTTAGCGCTGATGTTAACCCTTCAAGGTGACACACACTGGTTGAGGAGCCCCCTCGCTCACCATATTGCATATTCTGAGAGGCATTGGGGTGGGCACTCACTAACTCCCCTTTTGTGCTGCTCAAATGTGTGACTAATCCCAAAAGTGACACAAGGCTTTCCTTCCTCTTTTATTTTTTTAAATGACTCATTTGGACAAAGAAGAAAAAAGATTCCAAGTCTGCAAGAGTTGAAAGTTCTCACTCTGCCCTGGAGAAGTGAAGTGGGGAGAGGGGCTGCCACCCGAATGCAGGATTTGACAGAAATCTGTGCAGGCTGGCATGCCCTGGGATGTCCCCTGAATCCTACTGCCAAGGCTTATCATGGCCACCGTAGGAGGAAGGGGCTAGGGACTGTCACAAAATCTGTATCATGCAGCACTGAGTTGAAGCTATAGTCTTTACAAAAAAAATTTGTTTTATACTTAATTATATCTACATGTGTATCTATGTGTGGGTATGTGCACATGAGGGTAGGTGCCTGCAGAGGTCAGAAACACCCGATCCCTGCGGAGCTGAAGTTACAGGCAGTTGTGAACTGCCAGATGTGGGTGTGGGAATAGGACTCATATCCTATGGCAGAACAGCAAGAGCTGTTAACCACCGAGCCAGCTTTCCAGCCCCCAAAACTATAGTCTTGTCTTCAACATGGGTACTGATACAGATGGTTCCTGGGGTACTTTTGGTTCAAATTAATTTAGTTAAATTCTTTAATTTTAAGAGGAGACATTTAAATTTTACCATAATGTTTCTGGACCACTTGCCTTATGCCTCATGTCCAATAAGATAAATAGATGAATCTCAAGGAACTCTGAAAAAAATTATTTATTTTTAATTCATATGCATTTCTGTTTTGCCTGCCTTGTATGTCTGTGTGAGGGTGTCAGAGCTTGGAGTTACAGACAGTTGTGAGCTGCCATGTGGGTGCTGGGAATTGAACCCGGGTCCTCTGGGAAGAGCAGTCACTGAGCCATCTCTCTAGCCCTCTTAAGGAACCTTTAAAAAGCACCCCGTTCTATACTTCTATTTGATACTCAGAATCCAGGATAGTCCCGTTTTGACAACCCAAACCATAATTGTATAAACATTACTGAGAAACTGTGCTAGCACTATCTACACGGTGTTCTGACCTTTTCATGTTGGCAGTGAAGCCGGAAGAGGAAATTCATATTCAGGAGAAAAACGGTGCATGGGAAATGTATTAAATGCCAAGTGGTAGGAATCAAGTGTCACGAGCCCCCTAGAGGGATGAACGGGAAGCATTTGACTTTAAGAATGGGGAAAGCTGACTCGGTATTGGGCCCTTGAGGTTGGAGGCATTTCTATTCTAGTAAGAGAAATTACATTGTTTTTATATGCTTACATGAAAATGCCCTTAGACTGAGGAGGGGTGAGGAAGGGAAGGAGGGAGAAAGAGGGGGGGGAGGGAAGGAGGGAGAAAGAGAGGGGGGGAGGGAAGGAGGGAAGAAGAGGGGGAGAGAGAGAGAGAGAGAGAAGAGGAGGAGGGAGGGGGATGGAGAGGGGGGAAAGAGAGTGGTGTGGGGGTGGGTGAGGGGTGGTGGAGAAAGTGAAAGAGAGGGAGAGAGAAAGTAATTCCAGGCGGAGGGGTCATATGAGCAAAGGCCGGAAGCCTGGAGACCCCTGGCTCCTGTGAGCAATATATGTGCAAGTAAAGTTTAAGCAAACCGAGGGCCAAGGCTGCTCAGAGTATTGGCAAGAAGGTAAACTTGCATTAGAATAAGGATGGCTGCTTTGCAGATAAGGAGGTGGAGACAAACATTAGGGGAGCTGTTAATTTGTCTACATTGTACTAATCAACCCTTACCCGGAGGGATGGATTTGATGAAAGTGGAGGCAGAAGGGGCAGAGAGGAAGACAAGTTAGTTCAAGGAATTACGCAGTAGGATCAAAAAGTAGTCACCGTGGCCACAGGGCTTCAGCGTCTACCTCGCGGTCCATAGATCTGTGATTGTCACCTCTGCCACAGTGAATCATGGCAGTGGAAAAGGCAGCGTACGTGATTATTTATTTACAGGTGTGGAGAGCGAGGCTGACTGTGGTTAGCTGGCTTACCTTCGTCGTCTAAGAATGAGACCCTTGGTGGGGTGTGTTATCCGTGGAGAACAGAGAAAGGCATCAGCGTCCTCACCCACTCTCCATCTGCGGCCGAATGAAGGAATCCGCCAGGCGCCCTGGCACGCATGCTTTCTGCCCATCTTCCCACCTCCACCGCTATTCCTTAAATTCTCCCCTGAGTTGCCATTGCTCTCACAACAGAGGCAAACTTCCTCAGTGTCCCTCAAGACTTTGTTGATGGCCATGGTCTCCGTGCCAGGCAATTGTGAGGTATTCCCAAGACCTTCTGTGCTGACTTAAAAAAAAAAAAAATGGCACTCTGGCACGTTAGGCCATCTACCTATCCTTTTTGTATCCTGTCTTTGTTGTTAGTAAACTCTGTTTTTATAGCATTATTCTCATGGGTCACTGTGTTAATTAAACTACTGTGTATGTGTGAAATACCTAGAGAAGTGCTTGGTCCACCAAAAATGATGTGTTTCCTTTGATTGGCAACTTGGCACAGCCTAGAATTATCTGAGAGGAAAACCTCGACCAAGCCCTTGCCTGGATCAGATTGCCTTGCGGGCTTGTCTATGAGTAGTTACCATGATTATTAAATTAACACGGTAGGACCCAGCCCACCATGGGCAGCACCATCCCTAGGCAAGTGGTCCTGAGTTATGTAAGAAAGCTGGTTAAGCATGAGCCTGTGAGTGGATCAGCAAGCAGTGTCACTCTGTGGTTCCTGCCTTGAGTTCCTGTCCCAGTTTCCCTCTATGATAGATTGTGAGCTGAAGTATAAGCCAAACAACCCCTCCCATCTCCGTGTTACTTTGGGTTAGAGTGCTTTACTAAAGCAACAGAAAGGTCCTATGGCCTCATTTTGTTGGCAGTGGCCCCTCAATGATGAGATAAAGTTCTTGATCTTTTCTCTCTACCCTTCTCCCAAAGAAAGAGAGGAATGCCATTAGAGGTGAGGTTTCCTGCCCCCCAGGCTCAGTTCTTTTGGGAACTACCCATGTGTCAACAGGGGCAACCAAAGTCTTAGTTTCTGAGAAAGCCAGGGAGTCCAAAGGAGGCACCTCAGTTAGAAGTTAATGCCATCTGGTCCAGAATTTACCTGGAGCCTTAGCTGTCTCTAGATGTCTCTGGGATGAACCTACACTTTTTTTGGGGGGGGGGTGAAAAAAGTGTGTATTTAGAATAAGCCAGCTGGATTCAGTTTAGATGATCCCAATCTTGTTGGCAACATCTAGAGCATCATAATCAGGAGCCAGTCGAACATGTGCCTTCTTCTCTCTGTCAGGCCTTATCAGGCCATTGACTTTGGCCACATCAATGTCGTGGAGTTTCTTCACGGCCTGTTTGACCTGGTGCTTGTTAGCCTTGACATCCACAGTGAACACGAGTGTGCTGTTGTCCTCTATCTTCTTCATGGCTGACTCGGTGGTCGGGGGAATTTGATGATGGCATAGTGGTCAAGCTTGTTCCTCCTGGGTGCTCTCTTTCGAGGGTATTTGTGATGCCTCCAGAGCTGCAGGGTCTTGGCCGCCGGAAGGTGAGTGAGGTGCAGATCTTCTTCTTCTTGTGGCTGTGGACGCCTTTCAGCACTGCTTTCTTAGCTTTCAAGGCCTTCGCTTTGGCTTCGGCTTTGGAAGGGGCAGGGGCTTCCTTCTTCGCTTTCGGCTCCATCTTGGTGACAAGGATTCTACAAATGTTTGTTTAAAGTGTCCTCCAGGTTATTTTAATAATCAGATTTTGGATCTTTCATTTGGATTATAATGACATGATGTGTGAACAGGAAAATACATTTTGGACACATGAATCTATTTGAGTTTATACTGCCACCATTGTTAGTCACTGTCTCTGTCAGTCACAGTCCCGGAGTTTCTTATTATTTTGATGAATGTTTAATAAATTAGTTGTTTTAAAGTGTAAGATAGGGTTTGGGTTTTTTTTGTTTTTGTTTTTGATCAGCCAAAGGCTAGTGACATCACTCAGAGTGCTGTGCCAACCAGCACCTGTCACTGTTTTCTAGGCCTGACAAGCCACAGAAAAGAATGGTGCCAAAAGAGGCCCTTGCGCTGTCTCCATGGGAACTCCATAATTCCACCACGCTTCACTGTTGATGTTGCCCTCCAGAAGCTGGAGGACAAGGGATACCAGGAGTGGACAACAGAGGGCAGCCTGGAAGGGCCCGGAGCAGGGTGGAGTGTTGTGCGGGACAGGAGGAGCTTATCAGGACATGTGCATTACGCCCACACTGATGTTGGTTGTTTGGCCTAAGGGTATCAGAAATTGTCTCTACCCTAGGGAGCTCTCTCACTGCAGCAAATTTGCCAATGGGTCCCTGCCACATCCTTCTCCCACGGCTCTTGGGATGCTGCTGGCCATAGCTTTGGAGTGCCACCTCCTTCCTTGCTGTATGTTCATGGTCACACAGCCTTCTTTCCATGGGGTGAGGATTTTCACAGAAAAATATATGGGACAAGTCTGGGCAGCTCTTTGTTTTTCAGGTGCAGACTTAGAATCTGGTGGTGTGGTTCCAAGGTCTGTGTTCTAGCTTTTGTTCCAGTGGTCATGACTGTCCTGGTCCCATGGTCAAGGACCCGCACCTAAGTTATCTATGTTATATGTCAACATAATTTCATCCCCCAGGCAAGGAAGTCTTGGAGCTGTTTGGACCATTGAGTTCAATGAGAAAGTACATCAGAGATGGAGTTGTAAGGGAAAGTCATTTCCACCATTGCTCTCCAAAGCACTGTTTACTTTGCCATGGTGTTGGTTGGGAACGCATGCGTGGTCTCCCGATTTTCTTCTGGTAGAGCATTATGGGAACAGAGACTCCTTTCTTCCTTTCATGCAGAAGGAGAATGGCTTTGAAGGAGTTGGGTTCTCCACTGGTATAAACACAGGGCATTTACTTCAGGTCCTATCCTGTGTCAAATGCTTTGTTCACATGAAATGCCATCTGCTTTCCTACATATTTTATTACCTTGATATTCATCACCTTTGTCCGCCCTCTAGGAGGAGGGGGGCTTTAACAGTCTGTTTTGCTCACTGCCGTGATGCCAACGGCTGGAACAGGGCAGGCACATCATAGCCCCCAGTGAGTACTGACTAACTTTGTGAGTCACCTCATCTACTCCCCACGAGGACTCGGGAGGCAGAGATGAGCCTTTTCACTCAGGAATCGGGGAACTGAGACTGCAGAAACTTTTGAAGGCTCAGGGGAAATGGTTCTAAAAGCAGCCATTTCACTGGGAGCATTGCTTTTATCAGTCTTGCTTTTAGAATTTTCACTCAAGTGTACATTGCATGCTGAGCAGACTCCTTCACGCACTCTAGCCTCACTTCCCTCCCCCTGCCCTCCCATCCAATCCCCTTTGTTCTCCTGGACAGTTTCATGTCATATGTTCATACCTGATTTTATGTGAGAGAAAACAGGATATTTGTCTTTCTGAAACTGGCTTAATCTGCCTAATATGATTGATCACTTCTAATTGTACCTACTTTCCTGCAAGCCTTATTTATGGCTGAAAAAATAGGCCTTGTGTATATAAACCGTGTTTTGGTGGGAGGATCTAACTATTAGTTTACTTTTTAAATTTTTAGTTAAAATATTATTACATCATTTCCCACTCTCTCCCTTCCTTGCTACCTCTCCCTTGTCCCCCACCCCTTACACTAAAATTCATGACCTCATCTTTACCCATTGTTGCTATGTGTATATGTATATATGTATATATACACACACACATACACACACACACACATACACACACAAATGAATAAACATAAATGCAACCTGATGTGCCCATTCAGTCTTGCCTGAACATGCATGCTTCTAGGATTGACCACTAGGGATTGAATAACCAATCAGGGGGCTCCTCTCTGAAACAGTCTAATTCTCCATCCCTTAGCAGTTCATTGCTTGAAGCTCTTCATCTATGTTGGAGTGTCAACTGACATTGAAATCATTCAGGAATATTTAGAAAGCAATTTTATTGCATTCTCCTGTTGGACACCCAGACTGGTTCCATAGCAGCTAGTATGAATAGCGCTATAGTAAACATCAATGTGCAAATACTTCTGCGATGTGTTGATTTCGAGTCCTTGTTAAAGATCTAGCAGTGATACAGCTGGTTTTGTGTGTCAACTTGACACAAGCAAGTGTCATCAGAGAGGAAGGAGCCCCAGTTGAGGAAGTGCCTTCAGTGTGGGAGGGCCCAGCTCATGACGAGTGGCGCCATCCCTGGGCTGGTAGGCCTGGGTTTTATAAGAAAAGAAAACAGGCTGACCAAGCCAGTAACTTGCACCCATCCATGGCCTCTGCACCAACTCCTGCCTCCAGGTTCCTGCCCTGTTTGGGTTCCTGTCCAGACTTCTTTCAGTGCTGAATAGCAATGTGGAAGTGTAAGCCAAATCAACCCGTTTCGCCCCAGCTTGCTTTTTGGTTATGGTGTTTCATCAAAGCAATAGAAACCCTAACTAAGACAATGGTAGGTCTGTTTTGAGTGTTTGAGACACAAGGGGCATTTCTTGGGCTCAGCTAGGGTTTCTTATTCTTTCTATCCCACTAGCACTGCATGAAGGAGAATTTTTCCCCATAGAGTGATTAAGGAGGAAGCATCAGTTGGCCAGTCTCTATTCAAATAGTATCTTGCCACTTCCTTCTGTAATCATACCTGCTTCTCACGGTATGCCAAGGACAGTGGCATCTCCTAAGAGTATATGATCAAGCTAAAGCTGTCCGTCTTGTTTCTGTCCATCTCTTTCTGAGCCCATGTACATGTTCAACTCTCTAACAGAGGACTTCTGTCCCATCTGCAGTTGCAGTGCCTAACAGAGCATCTGCCACGTAGTAGACGCCTCAGAAGCGTCAGCTGAGTTGAAGCATCCATCTACCCCTCAGTCCTTCAGGGTGCATCTTGAGTTCCAAAGGCCCTTGGATTCAGCTTCAGGCCTTTTTCTTGAGAGTTCATTGAGCCCTGTGAGCAGGCAGGAGGTGAGGGAAACATTACTGTGGGATCTACTGACAACTAGGCCCAGATGATGATTAATTTGGCAATTATACATTTTGGTCTTAGGAAGCATTTTTTGTTGTTCTTTAGTCCTTGATTGATGGGGTGGCTCTCAACAGCATGTGGCTATATTTTGTGCTTCACTGGTGAGCCCCCACAGAGGCCCACTACATCAATTAAATTCAGGGGTGTGAGAAGAACCAGGAAGAGAGTCCGTCACTTGTATGGTAGACAAAGCCACCTGCATCATGGGGCTGCAGGGCAGACAGGCCTCTCTATCCCACAGTTTCCTAGGCTGAGTGCTGAGGGAGGGAAGACCTGGTACCTGACATGTGAATGCTATGTAGATGCTGTCTCTAGGCATCCCAGAGACACAGGGATCTCTGTGTCCCTGACTTCAATGCCATGGATGAAGTGTGAAGTGTAATAGGGATGGGGAGAAAATATTCCAGCCACCAAGACAGGAGACCTGCTAGTTGTAGAGAGGGTTCAACGGTGGTGGTGTGGGGGGGTCACAAAAGATTTTCTGGAAGATGACATTTTAAGTCTGGAAGGACTGAGATATTAGGTGTGCAGAGATGGTGACGCACATCTGGATGTCAAGCATTTCCTGAGCAGCTAAGAGGAGCAGAAATTATGTCAGTGAGCAATAAGGTCCTCCTGGCTAAGCAGAGGGACTTTGGGTCAAAAACCTGCAGTAGGCAGTGAGGCCTTTGGCAGTTGGATCCTGGATCCCACTTCCTATGAGAGCTTGAGTGTGGGAGCATAGATGCTTAGCTTTGGAGCCTGACCTTGAGGATTTGAACTTGGACTCATTAGCCGACTGACTGCAGGTTGCTGTCACAGTGGACAAGAGAACACATCCAACTCGAGTTCTCAGTGTCAGAGAGACCCAAATGCCTCACAGAAAGCAGTTGTTCCAGTCTGTGGGAAGCAGTCAGCACACGAATAACAGCCATGATGCTATTCTTGTTATTGTTAGACAGTGGCATCCCTGGAACAGTGTCTGGAGATGTGTAGGAAAGGAAGGCAGCAGAATCTACTTCTGAACTACCTAGGTCCTGACTTCTCTCGTGAGCCTATGTGATTAATGATGAAATGTTGATGCAGACAGGCACTTTCTTGGTGCTTAAAGGGTGCAACATCATTTATCTAGAGTCATAGCAAACTGTGGTGTGTCCCTCGTGTACTGGAGTAGAGTTGAGTTGATTTGTTATAATTGATTAGAAGCTTTAGGTAGGAAGAGCAGCTCATCTCTAACTATACTTTAGCTTTACTTGATTTTTGACACAGGGTCTTTTGTATCCTATGGCCTCAAACTCTCCATGAAGCTGGGGATGAGCTTGAACATCTGGTCCTCCTGACTCCACCTCTGGAGTCATGGAAGTACAGGCATGCAGTACCTTGCTTGGCTTATATGGTGCTGGGGATTGAATCCAGGGCTTTATGTGTGCTAGGCAAGCACTCTTCCAATTGAGCTACATCCCCCCAGCCCCCAACCATACTTTCAAAAGATTTGATGGGGTTGTGGATGTAGCTCAGTGGAATAATACCAGCAAGACCCTGGGTTTGATCGTCAGGCCCTGAAGCAAAAAGATTTATCTAGCCATGCCTATGTGTTAAATATTCAACTAGGAAGTGTAAAACACAGACCAGGATCCCTTCTACAAACCATTTCAGCTGGGGCCACTGACATGAAAATAAACACAAATGTGGCAACTTCAGCAAAAAATAAAAATCCAAAGAAGATTCCGAATTTAGGGAACTAATTAAATAGTTCGAGACCAACTACCTACTGCTCCTTGTGACAACACACCTATTTTTACATTTTAAAAAGTCATGCTTGATCCTTTTGTGGTTAAATTGGTATATTTAAAACTGGAATTATGGCACAGACAACAACACGCATGTAAACTTTACAAAGCAGGACCCCCAAATTTTGTTATGTTTGAAGTCTCTATGGTCCAATTCAGAGAATTTTGAGGACACCTGGCATGGAATGGCGTGGACAGCTGACAAGGTGTTCAAAGCTCTGTGCTGAGCACTTCGGTGTGCCCTTCCCTGGAGAAGACTGTTTCTTCCCATCTCAGAATCCTTCAGTCTTTTGTAGTTCTTTGTGTAGGGTTCACGCCTCATGAGCTGCTCCCTTCCCCCTGACCATGTTAGCATCTCTGATGTTGTTATCTTTGCTCAGCTCACGTTTAGATGATCATCTTGGTAAGACTTTATGGGTGTTTCTTTTGGCATTCCTCGGAGAAACAGTCTCACAGCAAACTCCCTGATCCTCTGGCTCTTACAATCTGTTCACCCACTCTTCCTCAGTGGGTGCCTAGGCCTTAGGTACAGGAGTTGTTTTGTAGATGTATCCTTTGGGGCTGGGCTTCTTGCTTGGCTATAGTTTTCTGTAATGGTCTCTGTCTGTCTGTGGCAGTGGGAAGTTTCCTTAAAAATGGGTGAGGGTTATCTGTGGGTGAGGAGAAATATTTAGGATGTAGTCAGGGATTATGCCAGATTAATAAACACATACAAGTAACATGATACAGACTGAGCGAATTCTACGCATGTATTTAAGAACATGCATACATATATACACACATATACATGCATGCAATAATTTAAAAAAGAGGTCATAAGTCTGGAAGAGAGCAAGGAGCGGTATACGGGGAGGGGGGGATGTTGAAGGGAGAAAAGGGAAGGGATAAATGTGTAATTATTATCACCCCTAATAAAAGAAATAACAACAACAGAAACAAGGGACAGATTTCTGGTCATTGTCCTGCCTGCTTCCTGTCTGTCTGCCACAACACACATAGCAGTGCACATGGTAGCATCTCACTTGACACTCAACTGTGACTGGTGGAGTGAAAATCATTATCTCCATGGATAGACAAGGTCACAGAGCCAGAGAACCAAGCAGCTTTCCCAAGGTCACAGAGGGGGTGGGTGCCAGAGCCGGGGCTGGGATGCAGGTGTCAGCTTCCATCTCTGCCTTGGTATTCCAGGCCCTCTAACATCACCCTTATTAAGTTGACAAGGAGCGATCTTTAATCTCCCTAATGCAGATGCATTGCACCCTGGTAAAGAAAGCCTGTGTCCTCTGAGATGAGTCATTGATCACTTTTTGTGCATGGGGAGGTATAAATGGCTTCTCTCCTGCTGTGTGGAGTGCTGGAAGACTTTCTCAGAGCACTTGCTTCTTTCTATTTCTATTGTCTGCCGGCCCTAAAGCCAGGGTCTGCTTTAACCCAACCGTGTACAAGACATTCTTCCTCCACACAGCCCTGAGATAGGGCTTGACTCCTCCCTCATGGTCAGTATTGGGAGGATGTCTGGCTCAGCACTGTGCGAAGGCTGACTCACCCAAAGCTGAACAACCCAGTTCTTCATCTCTGAGAGCAAGTCAGCAAAGGACTGACTCAAAAACCCTAAGTGCCAGTAAACGTACAGTTGACAATCACAGTCACAGTTACAGCCACAGTCACAGTCACAGTCTCTCACCCTTTCTAGTGCTCTCACACTGATAGCCAGGTACACCTTCACCTTCATGACAGTGTTGGGTGACCTTTCCTGGAGAGACTATTTCTGTTTATCCCAGAGAGACAGGGCAACACGAAACCAAAAGAAACCATTATATGCCAGTCCGGTGGGTTTGCTGGGGCTACTTCCAGAAGCATGGGTGACTTGAGCAGCTGCATTTCCATAGCGCCTACCCCAGCATGGGTGACCACTCACCAGAGGTGCATCACTGGAGTCCCTGCAACGTGCAGACAGCCAGTCCCTCCACCAGAGTCTTGTCTCCCCCCAGCGACCGTTTCTGTTCCTAGGTATAGAGCATCGTGTTTCTTACATGTTTTCCAACTTTCTGCTGAGCTTCCGAGAGTGCCCCTCCTCTGAGGGGAACCCACACACAACGAGGCTCTATCATGCAAATACTAAGCAGGAGATGGACTGGATTGGAGTGTCTTTGATAACAAGTATGAAAGCACCTAACTGAATGCGGTCAGTCTAAGTCAACAGTTACCTGATGACACTGCATGGCCCTCATGGTGCTGGGCGGAACCACAGCCATACTGCGGGCTCATGGCTTTGGCAGATGGTGAGGTGCCACACTAGTTTGGCTGCGTCTACATGAGCTGGGAACTGACTGGATACTTCTAGGAAGGGGAAAGTCCTCAGGAGAGGCCATTCCTCCTTGGGATGTGAGAGTGAGATGAGCTGGTGTTGGGAAGAAAGAAAGTTCTCTCCTTTCTGGTGGAGATGATGGTGAAGACGCCATAGTCAAGATTTCCAGGTGTCATAATGGTCAAGCAAAGGCCGAGAACACTGAGACACGAGGCAGGGGGAAACTATTGCCTGTAGATCTGAAGCTTCACCCCTCAGCTCACCAGCGTTTCTGACTTTATGGACATCAAAAGGCTAAGGAAAAACCACCATCCCAAGTGTGAACTCTTTTCCTTCACAAATAAGTTAGGATCCTCGACATTAAATTCGCTTGTTTTCCTGAGTTGTGACCTGAGGTGCTGTGCCTGTGGCATTCTTTGCTGGTCAGTGTAAATAATCTGACAGGGAGATGGAGCTGATAAGTTAGTACCTTCTGGCCCTTTTGCTGAGGACCCTCCAAATCTACCAGCCTTACTCTATCCTCTGCCAAACAAACAACTTTGAGCTTTTCTAGCTATTCCCAACCTTATGGTGTTTAAACTGAACCTCTACAACCTAACTGTAGGCTGAATATAAAGAGTGGCTTTTCCCATAGTTGAGTTCAAGTTATGCAACGATGCTCACTATCCGGTTCTGAAGGGAGGGCCTGATTTGACAAAACTGAGGCACCAGTATGAGCTGGAAACAAGGGCAGTGGGAAAGCTAAGGGTCTTTCACGATCAGGTTTCTAAACAGGGAGGGCAGGACGCAGGCGGCCAGGCATCTGTTGGAATGTTAAACTTAACACCCTTGTGGCCCTATCACTGCTGCAGACACACAGACACATGCTTGAGAGACAGGTTCCTGACGGGAGGAGCTGAGGCTTGTAGTATAGAGCTGATTCCTGCAGCTCCGACTGGCTTCCAACCCAAGCACTACTCACTGGCCACGTCCTCCCTAGAGCGAGATACTGGTGGATGCTCTTAGGTGTGGCAGGCACTCAAATTAGCAAGACTTTGGATATTAAGGGCGCTATTTCCCTTCAAAGTGTTTCTCAAGCATGGGCCAAACACCAACCTTGAGATTCACGCCTTGAGTTTTAGTTCCTCTTTTTACCAGTCATGTGATCTTGAGGATGTCCTTGGATGTTTCTAGGGTTTGGTTTTTCCTCACCTGTAAAACTGAAACAATAGTACTTACTGTCTATGAGGAGCAGATCATGTGATACACGCCTCGTGCTACGGAAACTGCCCAGCATTAGGCAAATGGAGGCCCTTAGCGTTTTCCTCTGTGGGCACGAGGGTCTTCAGATGTGGTCGCAGAGTTGTTCTTAGGTGTGGGCTGCCCTGAGCTGTGAGAACCTCTGCTCACTTACCTATTCAGCAAATATTTACCAAATGCAAATGACAGGCACCACAGACAAGCTGGGAAAGAACTTGAATTAAGTCCTTGGCTTCTTATGGGGGAGGACACACTTTAGCAATGAATAAACAAGTATCACGCCGTGATGGATATTATGAGAGGATCAAGCCCGGGAGGGTAAGAATGATGCAGCCAGTGGCTGTTTTGGGTTGAGTGGCAGGCGGTAAAACCAGCTAAGCCCCCAGGTTTTTCTCTGTTTTCTTCTTCTTCTTTTTTTTTGAGACAGGGTCTCTCTGTGTAGCCTTGGCTGTCCTAGACTCAATTTGTAGACCAGGCTGGCCTCGAACTCACAGCAATCTACCAGCCTCTGCCTCCTGAGTGCTGGGATTAAAGGCGTGCACCACCATGCCCAGCCTCTGTTTTCTTCTTAACTCAGAATTCTTCCTGTAGAATTCTGGAGAATGTGTTTGTGTAGACTCGGCACCTTGCAGCAGAGTCTGGAGCGACCGGAAAGGCTGCTGTTTCTGTCTTCCACTCTTCTTGTTTTCTAACATAATACTTTGCTTTGATGGCTACAGAACTCAAGGGCAATGAGCAAACGGAGCGTGCACTCGTGCACATGTGCACACATAGGCCGATCTGGCTCAGGCTACATTGGTCTTGCTCCAAGTTCACTGGCACCATCTCCCTTTGCATTCCAGTGAGCACCGAACTTGACAGGCTGGGACCAGTTCCTGAGTCATCACATTTTGGCCCTTTGGGGATTTGTGAGTGCTTAGTGTACTGAAGCAAATTCCAGGCTAGCTCCTTGTGAGTATGCTTAGGGGGGGAGGGGGAAAGGGGGAGTCTTAGAGAACCTCTTTAATTTTGAAATTATTAGACACATTCAAAATTTGTAGCGGGATGTTGGAGGGGCTGTCCTCACTGGAAGAGCACTCACTCAGTTGGCATCTGTAAGAAACAAAACAAAGCAACATATCAAATAAAAACACTCAACAATCCTGAGATGGGTTTCCTGTGTAAGCACACACATCTGTCTAACAGTTCTTAGCTGCAATTGAGAGCCCTCTCACCTGCCGTCTGTTGGCATTCTCAGGTCTGTTTGCTCACCTTTCCATCAGAGCTCAGCTCAGCCAGTTTCACCCAGCTCTGTATGAGTAGAGCAGAATAAACGGCCTTACCTGCCATGTCCGTCCTCTGTGTGCTGTGGGACTTCACACCTGGCCACAGCTCAGACCCAAAGGGCTCCTTAGAGGTTTTATTTTTCTCTTGTTAGTTGATTTGTTTTTAATTCATGAGTGACCAAGTGCTGGGACAGTCTTAATCAGTAAGGGAGAGATGAAAGTCAAAGGCATGTTTGCTTCTCCGTTTGCCTCTCACTTGGATGAGGCCATCACTGTTTCTCTTGCTGCAGTATTTCTGTCATTGCTTCCCAAATGAAAGTTTATTGAAAATGATAACACCCACTACATACAGTTAGGTGTCCTAAGTGTGTTACACATGTTAACTCTTTAATTATAAAATAACACTGTGAAGAAGGTACTTTTGTTCATTAGCAGCAAGATTTTACAGGAGAGCATACTGACGAGTGGAGAAGTTAAGCAATTTGCCCAAGATCACACTACCAGTAAGTGGCAAAGCTGGAACTTAAACCCAGGTGGTTCATCCCTGAAGCCTTGGTTTTTAAGTTTAGGCTTAGTGTTTTTCAGTGTCCGAAGAGAAAATAGTGAGGGTTTGCATCATCTCAAGTAAGGGCAAAAAAAGGACATTATCCAAGTTTTATTATTATTATTGCAAAATTTTTATTATTATGTATACAGTGTTCTACCTGCGTGTACACCTGAAGGCCAGAAGAGGGGATCAGATCATATTATAGATGGTTGTGAACCACCATGTGGTTGCTGGGAATTGAACTCAGGACCTATGGAAGAGCAGGCGGTGCTCTTAACCATTGAGCCATCTATCTCTCCAGCTCCTATTGCAAAATTATAAATCAGAGATAAAGTAACTTGCCTGCAGGCATAATCAGAGGTAGAGCTATGCTTCAAGCTCAGATGTCTGGTTGTAAAGTCAATGTATGTCTTCTTCTCTGCACCAAAAGATGGCTGAGAAAAATACCCACCCCAGAATCAGAATCTTCATCTCCCTGTGGAAGCAGTATGGGTATTTCAAAATGCCACACTGCAGTCTCAGTGGTTTTGCTGGGTTGGAAAAGCAGCTTTCCCCATGGCTGATGAGCTCTTCAGTGATGTTGGGCCACATGATGGACAGCCAGCTGTGCCTCCCCGTCTGTGAGGGGTGGGGCACTAATCGTCAGGATGTTTGCCTCTCGAAGCTGTTGTAAACGTCTCGAGCTATATTCGAGGGAAGGGCTGGAAGAACACAGTTCTGCTAAAGCTGAAGATCAAACCCCAAGGAACCAAGGACAAAAATCTGGCAGAACCTAAGGCTGCAGAAGTTTTGAGTGATCTCTCTGCGGGCGTGCCCTTGACACACCTGCTTCAGAGTCATGGTTTCCATGTCCATTTCCCCCTCCACTGGCCCTTCTATTCTGGCATCTATCTGTCCGTGCATTCATCCATCCACCCATCTAGTTTTTCAGTGTGTGTGTGTGTGTGTGTGTGTGTGTGTGTGTGTGTGTGTGTGTGTATGTATTTTGTATGTTTATTCCTAGTTTCTGAGGATAAGACACAGTATTCCCAAATAATGGTCCCTAATAGGAAACCTACACATACACACAGCTACTCAATATGTGTATTTAGGGGTGTGTGTGTGTGTGTATGCGCATATACATATATTTGGTACATTATTAAGTGCTTAAAAACTACTAGAGAAAATGCTTTCTACACATTTTCCTTTCTTTTCTTTTCTTTTCTTTCTTTTTTTTACAGAAACAAAGGAGCATAGGGGTTATCCTCTTATTTCTGTAGAAGAGAAAACAGACTTGGGAGAGCTAATAATGCGATTAAAGCCAAAGTATTAAAAAGCAAGCAGGGGGCCAGGATCTTTTCTCAGTTGTGACTCTAAAGCCAAGATTTCATCCTATGAGTGTGCTAACCACACAGATATAATCACTTCAAACCTTTACCTTTTTTTTCCTACCAAGTGCTGTGCCTATAACAACGAGAAAGCTATGGGCATTAGGAGGGCCGTCAAATGGCTGCCAGAGACTGGTTGAGGAAGATGCTTTGGCAATCGATATGAACTAAGATGAAAATATTGTCATGAAACAAAACTCCACCCCATAGTGACCGGTAAGTGACATTTGGAAAGTATCATTAGAAGCTGTTAAAATGCTGATGGCTTTAAAAAAAATCCAATCTTTTAAAAGAACCCAGGTCCTTCTGCTTTTTGCTTGACCATGCAACCCATTCTCTATGGAACTCTATTGAGGATGCATGAGTGACATGTATAAGTCATGCAACATGGAGGCTGAGTTCCTGTGCAATGGCAGGAGGTGGTAAAGATGCCTATGTAAGCCCGTTGTGCCTACGCTGGCCCTGGGCCTGAAGTTGCCCTAGGGAAGCCTGGCAAGATGCTGAGAGGAGAAGATGACACAGAGGAGAGTGAGGATGACTTGGAACCCACAAAGATGCATTAGAACCATGTGGACAAATTGGAGCTTTCATTTTTCTCTCATTACCTCCCACTTTAGTAATGTCAGTATAAAGCGTTGCTAGAGGGCTGTGCATACATTTGTCCCAGGACTCAGACATACTGAGGGCAGGGGCTTAGCAAGAAGTCTTCACATCATTGAAGGTATGCACTTTCGACTTAGAAACTTATTACCTTAATTCATTGTCTCCACTTTAATTTTGCCTGGCTTTCTCACTGCGCATGCTTCTGTCTGTCTGTCTGTCTGTCTGTCTGTCTGTCTGTCTGTCTGTCTCTCTCTCTCTCTCTCTCTCTCTGGTGTTAATTTCTCTGAACAACCAAAGAGGAGCCACTAAAGAAGGCACATTTAATCAATAGATAGAAGGGCCAGAAGGTGCTCCAGACCTTGTCTGTGGGGCATGCCAACGACGCCATCTGTCCCCGAGTGCCCTGGCCTTCCTTCTCAGTTGACTTTTTATTCCAATCACGTGAGGCTCTGAAAAGCCCAGTCATCATCCTCACTGAGATCCTTGTAGCAGGCAGCTGCCAATCAAAACCAGACCTTGGAGATGGAGGCCTGGAGTGGGAAGCTGTGGGTTGCGAGCCTGGTCCTGCTCTTACTGCTTCCTGGTAGACTCCAGGAGAGCAGCTAAGCCTGATGCTTCCAATACCACAGATGCAACCCTTCCCGCCGTCCCGCCTTCCCTACCACGGCAGACTATACCCTATGGAATTTTGATTGGGAAACAAACCGTGGATCGTTTCTCTCAGGTATTTTGGTCATGGCAACATAAGAGTCACTGACATACCTGTTAGATGTGTGCTTCCTTGTGTGTATTTTGCTATTGTCCCTGAGGAGAGGCGTCTTAGCTAGAGTTTCTATGCTGTGAAGAGACACCATGACCATGGCACCTCTTATAAAGGAAAACATTCAACTGGGGCTGGCTTACAGTTCAGAGGCTCACTCCGTTGTCATCATGAAGGGAAACATGGTGTCATGCAGGAAGACGCGGTGCTGGAGAGGTAACTGAGAGTTCTACATCTGGACTGGCGGGCATCAGAAAGAGAGTGAGACACCAGGCATGGCTTGTGCATCTGAATGCCACCCTCCATCCCCCATGACACACTTCTTCCAACAAAGCCACACCTACTCAAGCAAAGCCACACACCCAGTAATGCCAATGCCTGAGTCTATGGTGGCCATTTTCATTGCAACCACCACAGTAGGCCACGGTATGTATAGGGACAGGGACTGAAGATGCTGATGTCTGGGAATGGATGGTGTCCTCTGTCAGACTGGCATGTGTGTGGGAGAGGTACTAGGGCCATCCCTAGTTTCCCAGGGGGAAACCGAAGCTTAGAAACTTGAAACAACTTTTCTAATGTCACACAGAGAGTGAAAATGCCATGTTCTTAGGCATCACATTTATTGACTTCATGATCCTTGTGTGATTTTCATCTCCCTCAAAAAAAAAAAAAAAAAAAAACTGGAAAATTTTAGACACCAATAATTGCTGTTTTATTCTCAATTCTGTATTTTTAAAAAGCTCAGCTTAAAGTTAAAACAAGAAAACTTGTCAAGGGATGAACGGGGATATAATTTGTGCTGAGACTGGCTACATGGCTTTCTTTGGGGGGAACTTTCTGTACCATTTATATAGATTTGATTCCCATTTCAAGGTCCCGGAGGAGGCCATCTCGGTGGCTCTTGATGCTCAGGCATTTGGAGAGGCTGACTGTGTTTACCTATTTTCACTGTGGTGAAATTGTATCAATTTCAACTTTATACCAAAACTGGAACAGTCTCTTCCGTGGGTTCATTTCAGACTCTCTTTAGGTCTTTCCAACACATCCCCGTGGGCTCTGCCACCACACTGCCAGCCTCACTAGGACTTCAGATTAAAATGCCAAGAACCTTGCGTCCCGATGCAAATCTCATCCCTTCCTTCCTTCCCTGGCTCTCTGATTCTTAAGAGCTACTAATCAGTGATGAGGATTGTGGG
Source organism: Acomys percivali (assembly GCA_907169655.1). NCBI lineage: Eukaryota > Metazoa > Chordata > Mammalia > Rodentia > Muridae > Acomys > Acomys percivali. The sequence goes on from OU015748.1 coordinate 87,423,271, forward strand.
GTAAAGGCTTCTACATGCCTAAAGAGCTCAGAGCAAGAGAAAACAATTATTTATCAAGTCACTCTGTTCCCAAGCTACCTTTTGAAATTTTGTTTCTATGAACTGCCATAATTAGCTTTTACAGGGAAACCAGTCATCTTGAAATGAAAAAGTAATGAGTTCTGGAAGGGTTATAAATAGTCACCAAATGGTTGCCTCCCCCCAGTCCCCCCCTCCCCAACTATCACTGCTCATGTGCCTAGTGGTAGATGGCAGGAAGAATTAATTGGGAGGAGAGAGAAACAACCCCACAGAAAGGAAGCTTTTTTTTAAAAAAAACTCTCTGCCTAGGAAAGTTTTGTGATGCCTGAGGGTGCTGTGGGAACCTGGGTGGGTGGCTCTTCCCCTCTGTTTTCCCAGTTAAGGTAACATGGGATGTGTGGCCAGTGTCTGGTGGATGCTCATGTTTTCCCAAGAATAGTTCTTCACTGCAATCTTAGTGGGTACATGGTAACTGGAATGTGAGGTTAACCTTATCTCTTTTGAGAGACCAGTTATGGGGACTGGAGAGATGGCTCAGAGGTTAAGAGCACAGGATGTTTTTCCCAAAGGTCCTGAGTTCAATTCCCAGCAACCATGTGGTGGTTCATAACCATCTATAATGCTATCTGGTACTCTCTGGCATGCAGGTAGAATACTGTATAAATAAATAAATCTCTTTAAGAGAGAGAGAGAGAGAGAGAGAGAGAGAGAGAGAGAGAGAGAGAGAGAGAGAGAGAGAGGGAGCGTAGTTATGGCTGTTGGTTTAAAGTCACCCGGATTTTTATTTAATTTTGTCCTCACAGCAACAGGATTTAATTTTCTTATTTTTCCAGGTTAACATCAGCACACTGCAAAGGGGAAAGCAACATGAGTGAAACCATTGTCACCTCAGCACAAAGCAAGTCAGTGATGCCAACCTGCCTGGTGGTTTGTGTCCTCACCACAAAGTTAACTCCCCTTTCACTTAAGAAATTCCTTAGTCAACAGGCATGGTGACACTCACCTTTAATCCCAGCACTTGAGAAGTAGAGGCAGGTGGATCTCTGTGGATCTCTATGAGTTCCAGGCCAGCCTAGTCTACAGAGCAAGATCCAGGACAGCCAGGACTACACAGAGAGACCTTATCTCAAAAAAACCAAACCAAATCAAACTCAAATCAAAACAGAACAGAAAAACACTCAAAGAACAGCAGACCCACCCACCAACCAAAACACAACACTCCCAAGCAAACAAACAAAAGAATATGAATTTTTCCTAGCATGAGGGAAGGAGAATATTTTTAATTTCTTACGTATCTCTTTAAACTATGTAGTAAGAAGCTCCTCAAAAATAGTGTTTACCTTTAAAGGAAAAAAAAAAAGAAGTATGCATTTTATTAAAATTTGACCTTTGACCTCTTTGTGATGTTTCAAAATATGATGAAATGAAGAACATCAGGTCACAAAATACTTCCTTCTACTGTACAGCAAGCACAACAGTTGTGGAGTGCAGCCACTGTGTGTGTGGCTTGAGTCATGACTACACTGGCCTGAGTGAGTGAGTCATGGCTGCACTGGCTAGCTGTGTGTGTGTGTGTGTGTGTTTGTGTGTGTGTGGCCTGTGTCATGGCAGCACTGGCTAGCTGTGTGTGTGTGGCCCATGTCATGGCTGCACTGGCTAGCTGTGGTGTGGCCTGAGTGAGTGAGTCATGGCTGCACTGGCTAGCTGTGTGTGTGTGGCCCATGTCATGGCTGCACTGGCTAGCTGTGGTGTGGCCTGAGTGAGTCATGGCTGCACTGGCTGGTGGTCTCAGGGAACAGTATTTTTACTTTAAGAGAATGACTGACGCATTGTGGTTACTCAGTCTCCAGTATTTGGCAGACAGCCTCTCAGAGGTGAAGTGACGCTGTTACTTCAAGGAAACTTACCGACAGCATTTGTTGTAATGACAAAACCTGCAATTTCGAGGGAAAATTACAACCTGGAAACTCTATCTGTCACTGAGTCTAGACAGCCTCTTGATAGGAACACTTTTCTGAGACTAATGGGCGCATTGCAAATGGGACATTTTTCTGTCTTCTGAAAGAATTTTCTTTAGCTTTCAATAATTAAACTTAATTGCTATATTAAATGGTAAATATTTCAAGCTAGTATATATTAGTCACATGAAAGAGTGCCATTGTGCCATTCCTACTCATGCCTATAACAATTGACACCCACCTCTCTACAAGCTTTCTTACCTCATTGCCTCCTTTCTCTTACCTTTCCACATCCCTAGTAGCCCCCTTTTTTATTTCACAGCCAACCTCCCCATCTCATCTCCCACGAATGAGGAGGAAAGCATAAGGTTTGCTTATCTTTGTGAGAGTGGCTTATTTCACTTAGCACAATGGCCCCCAGTTCCGGCCATTTTCCTGCAAAGAAAAAAATCATTTTGTTCTTTTTTTTTTATAGACGAGTAAAACTAAGCTCCCTCTTTTTCTGTTGGTCTATTGGTCTATCTACACATAAATGTATGACACACACA
>OU015748.1:87425807-87445256 GCA_907169655.1 Acomys percivali
CTTTCTTTCTTTCTTTCTTTCTTTCTTTCTTTCTTTCTTTCTTTCTTTCTTTCTTTCTTTCCTTTTTTCTTTTACAGGTTTGGAGGCCTGAGATGTGTTCACTGTTAGCATCAATATGTGTTAGGACTGGATCCTTCCTGTGGCTCCAAGGGGCAGTGTGTGTGTGTGTGGGGGGGGGGTCTGTTTCTTGTCTCTTCCTTCACACTCCATGCTTCTCCTAGCTGCTAGCCTTCCTCAGCTTACCTTACGGCCACATCTTCCAGTCCCTGTTTCAGCCACCACCCTGACTCCTCTTCTGGTCAAGCTCTCTCTTCTCCTCCCCCACCCCTCCTTTTCCTCCTCCTTCCTCCCTTTTCCCCTCCCCCTCCCCCCTCCTCCAGCCAGTGGATAGTTCCGCACAATCCAGTCATCTCAAGGCCCTTGATCCTCTCACTTCTGTGAAGTCCTTGTACTGCCTCAGGTTCCAGGGTTTAAGGCGCGGATGTCTTTGGGAGAGTTCTTAAGCTAACTCTCACCTTATCTTTCCATAAAAAGAGAAGATACTTACAGAGCAGGTATCAGGGTTGATCAAGTGTGAGGAAACACAGGCTCTCCTCTCTGCTCCCACCAGCTCATGGTTTGGAACTGCAGAGGCCTCTGACCTGGACGAGTCTTTTCTTCTAACTTCTTGTGGAAATTTCCCCAAAGCTACCACTGTACACAAGTGTGATGTTCTCTGTACCCAACACATTGTTGACCTGGCATTCCACACACTACTTGCAAATTATGTGATACGGCTTCTTGACCTCCTAGTGACCAGGAATGGATAATAATCGTTTTATTTCTATAGTTTATGGAGGCATCGAAGCCCTTAAAGGCAATGTTAATATTGGTTTAGTTCACAAAGAATCTGTAATATTTGACCAAATGGCCCAAGGGTAGGCCTCTCTGTTGCACTCCCACAACTACATATAATGGCTCCAGATGAGCCAGCATTTGAAACTCTCCTCTCCTGAGAGTTACTTTCCTCCAAGTGCATCTTTCTTGCTATTATGGCCTATTCAATTCCATCAGCCCAACTCTCAAGCTCACTCTCAGGTTGAGAATGTAACATGGTACCAAAAATATGGTGACCCTGGGGACTCTGTCCGTTGAGCTCTGGCTCATCAGTTCATCAAAGACAGTTTTGCTGTCAGGACTCAAGATCCATGAGTGAGAATAAACAAAAATCCTTATGTTAGGCAGGGTTGTCTAGAAGAGTGCAACCGACACAATGTGTACACACACACACATACACATACACCACACATATACATATAAAGTAGATACACCAACACACACACACACACACACACACACACATACATACACATATACATATAAAGTAGATACACCAGGTTGGGGTAGGCTCTTTCCCCCTACACAACAGAGGCTGGGTGGTCTAACAGTAGCTGCCTGTAAGCTGGAGAGACTGAGCACCGAGTATCTGCTCAGTCCACGAAGCTGATGATTCAGCCATATCAGTCTGGCACTGAAGGAGCGGAGCATTCTTGGAGAGCTGCTGGTGCTCAGTTCGTGCTAGAATGCCAAAGAAGCTGGACCCTGATGCCATGGAAGATGGCTGCGGCAGCTATAGAGTACCCCCTAGAGAAGTGGTTGCAGGGAAACAGGCAAACTGCTCCCTTTCTTGGACCTCTTCATGTTGGGGCCATCCATTGGATAGTACCATCACTCTGACCCCAAGGTCGGGCCTTTCCCCTTCAGTAAACGCCTTCACCGATCTGTCCAGAGGTGTGTCTCATACTTGATTTCAGACCTCATCAAGGTGACAGTCAAGATTAGTTATCACATTTCTGTTTTCCATACTAAACTTCTCAAAGAAGAATGGTGGGATCCAAACTCATGGACCATGCCCCCATCCTCAGACCCAGAGAATATTACCTTAATGGCAATGGAGCAAATATATGGTGACAGATGTGATTGCACTAAGGATCTTGGGAGACAGGGATTTAAAGTAGAAGAGAGAGCAGATAGATATGGAAGGGGTAGAAATGAGTCAGAGGCATGGGGTCGAGTACTGATGCTACATCCCAAAGGACGCCAAGGAGCATCAACAGTTACCAGGCAATGAAGGTAATTCCTCGGGGAGCTTTTGGAGGAAGAGAGGCCAATGTTGACACATGACTTTAGTCTCCTGGCCTCTGGGACTGTCCAAGGGAGGAAAAAAGTTACAGTGAGAAGCCATCCAGTCGGTAACAATGTTACAGTGAGCTCAGGAGGTACACTCGCCTTTGAAGGGCTGAGATGGGCAGAGCAGCCACTTGTTAATAGTGACATAATAACTGCCTTAATAAAAGCTAGTGCTTATTGAACATGACCCTTTGCCAAGCATCACACTGGGCATGCTAATGCACAATCAACTGCACGGAGGTTTCATTAGACAGGAGTTTCTGTAGGAGAGGCAGCTGAGACTTCCAGCCTGGGCTAGGCAGCTATGGAAGGAAATGAGGGTATTTCTGATCTTTCCTTTTGTGAGCCCTCAGTAATCTCTAACCTAGCTCCAAAGGGCACCCAATTTCTCTGGGAGGAATAGCCAGAGCAGCAGCTGGCAGAGAGAGCCCAACATTTTGCAGGGCATCTTGGTAGCTTCTGTGAGAAGGTGCTGGGCTCAGATGCAGTTTGCATTTCGTTTCTGGAGGCTCAGTTTACCTTAATCGTATGCATCTGCTAAGGTCTGTAAATTAAATTCTGGTAGCTAACCCGAGGTCAAAGGAAGGGCCAAGTAGCAGTTGCTTCCACACCAAGCTCGGTTTATGCACTTGAGGACAATCGGAAGCCTCGTGAGATTTCAGAGCTTTGCTTCCGTGAGTCCAGCAGCATCAGGCCTGGGCTCCAGGGGAGCCTACATGTTTGCAATTATTTTCTAAGGACAAGGAACTTGTATTAGATGTGGAAGAAACAGGTTGACAGACAACCTTTAATTCTTATTCTGAGTATTGAAAGGTCATAGCTTTAGGCCATGGCTAAGGGTACTGACAAGGGACAAAATGCCAGAAGTGTATTGCTACCATTTGCTGAGTATTTTCTGCATTCTGGCTATTTCACACAAGTTATTTAACTCAGACTTCAAAATAACCTTGGAATGAAAACTTACTTCTCTGTCTTTTCTATAGAGGGCATAGAAGTAACTCAGTCATTTTACTCACCAAATGGGACTGATAAATGGCAGAACTGAGATTCCATGGTCAGTGCTTTTCCTAAACTATTCACAATAAACTAACACCATAATTTAAAAAAAAAGCCCAATATGACCCTCATGTATATAAAAAAAGATGTGTTATAAATATCTGGATGAGATACAATTTGTACAATTGGGTGTGAAAAATCTAAGAAATACTTTTCTGTGTTATTTTATGTAGGTAAAGGAGCTCTAAGCCTAAATACTATCAAAGTAGCAGTCTTCTGTCCATTGGAGGGTCAACTGGCAGTGGCCATGGAGAAAACATTTCTTTAGAGTGAGTGTGAGCATTTGGTGAGTGTGAAGATAACTCCACATTCGTGTGGTGGGAAGGCCATGGGAAGTAGAGGCCCACAGCGGACATGAAAGCATTGGTGGAGGATAATGAGGAACAGCAACATGGCTCTCCCATTGGTGGAGGATAATGAGGAACAGCAACGTGGCTCTCCCATTGGTGGAGGATAATGAGGAATAGCAACGTGGCTCTCAGGATGCTCACAGGTGCTCTTTTGCACAACCTCGCCCATCTCATTGCTTTTAGTGCAGCCAGGTTCACCGTGTGGTTTATAGTTTGAGGCATATCCACCAGATGTTTCTCTCTAGTCTGGAAAGAAGTAGAGATGGAAACCAAGAATAAGTGTTTATGAACATCCACAGCAAGATGCAATGACTGACAGTTTTCATTACATGCTATGGAATATCAATTACAGCAGACTGGAAATTAAGGGGTCCACAAGAGACAGTTCGAGGAGGTCACATGTTAGCCTTAGAATGAACTTTCTAACCTGAGCAATCTGGTCATCCATGAAGCCTAAATCCTTTAAACCAGTGCTCTGGATGCACACGTATATGCTCTGCACACGTATATGCTATGCACATGGATATGTGATGTGTGTTCCGTTTAGATCTCTTCAGGCTCTCCGTGTACCAGAAAAATTTTCAGTGTTGTGTTTATGTTTATTTTCTACATGTTTTTCTTAGGAAATGAACTATCCTTGGCAGTGAAGTCAGGTTCTGGACGATCTAGTCCTGCCAGCTCCCTCCCTACAGCCTCCTCTTCCCATTTCTCTCTCCTACAACCATTGGCCTGGAATGTTTGTGTTGCCGAAGTGCCTCTTGTCTTTGTCCAGTGCACTCTTTGTCAGCCCTGAAGCCTCAGCTCAAGTGCCATTTCCTGTTGGAGGCTTCCTAGGGCCCTTACTGTGTTCTCACAGCACTTTACACACGTGGCTTTGGTGGCAGCACCATGTATCCATTCTTATCCCATTTACTCGGCTTGAGAGCATCACACTTTAAGACTCAGCCTAGCTTCAAGGCTTCTCCATGCTGCCTGTCCATGCCATAAACAGAGCTTGTTACTTACTTCCTCGTGGCATTTTTTTTTTGTTACATATTTTTCCTATTACACATTGGCCATATACAATGCATTTGTAACATGAAATTACTGGACACTTGCTAAGGCTGGATGCGTTGTTCAGCTGGTAGATGCTTGTCTAGCCAAGTGTGCGTGAAGCCCTGTGTTTGATCATCTTTAGCTACAGATCAAGGTCAAGACTAGCTCCTGTGCTGGGCACTGGAGAAAGGGCCTTGGCCTCCCAGAAGACAAATGAGCCTACATTTTAAACTGACCAACCAACAAAGAAACCTGCTACATAGTCATTTCAGATGGTGGTGAACACTGGGAAGGAAAGCAATCCGAGATTCGGGATGAAGCCTGCAATGGATGAGCGAGAGCTGGTTAAGTGAAGGGATCAAGGAAGCCATGGAGACAGCGACATGTGCTTGAAGGATGAGATGCCAGACGCTGTAAAAATGGGGGCAACTGTGTTCTAGGCAGAGGGAGGGCAAGAAGGCAAAAGCTCAGGTCGGAGCGCCTAAGCATGTTTCAGAGGTGATAGGAAGGCTGATTAATGAAGAGCTGTGTAAACAGGATGAGAGATAGGAGATGAAGCCAGAGAGGGAGATCTGAGGCAGGCTGGGATTTCACAGGCAAGTGCAACACGGGGTGTAATTTTAAACACAGTGGCAATGTATGGGAAGATTTAAGCGAAGGAAGGACCCCCCAAAAGCCAATTTGGTCAGTAGGGTGGAGCAAAACTGAAGTACCGTGTGAGAGGTCATCACAGTGCCTCAGGTGAGAGTGTCCTGGATCAGGATGGCAGCACCAGAGAGGGAGAGAAAGGCAAGGGTTTGGATTATGTTCTAGAACTTTCACAGGAACGGGTGATGACTTGAAGTCATATTGATTCTATAACATGCAATAACGTGTATGGCACATGATACTATACCACGTTGGGATGTTGAGGTTCTTCTTAGCTCTTGACCCGAGGCATATCGAATGGTCCAGATAGAAAACATCCTCTTCAGTGGGGACTCCCCAGTAGGAAGAAGCACAGTCTGATTCTGGGCCAGCAGACGTGGAGGCCTTGGAGACTGCATCTCCAGGCAAACCAGGATTCAGCACAGCCCATAGGCCAGGGAAAGCCAGTGTTGGAATTCTTGGTGGAAGCAGGCTCTGATTCTAAATGCAAGACAGACCCCCATGCCCTGTCCCAGATTCTGCCTGGCTGTGTAGAATTTCCTCTCAATAGAAACATCCCATCTGGGAGGGAGGTTAAGACTCGGGAAATAAGCAGCCTTATATGCTCCAGGAAGCACTAGAGGCTTAAAAATCCAGAAGACTCTGTCCCCCCAAGGTTATGTAAGCATTAAGGACCTGTGGGGAAAGACCCTCTAATCAGCCTGTCCACCTGCCAGTCATACACAGAGCTTCAGGGTTGCAGCTTTCTTGAGTCATCACCCATGCTGGGGTGGGTTTTTCAGTAATGCAACTGCCTTTGAGTCACCCACATCCCTGTAAGGAAACTTTACCCATACTAAGTGACCTAAGTAAATGCGTCAGTTCTCCAAAATGAAATCTGGTAGAATTGCTGCCTTCTCTGTCATTAGTACCCTGGCTGATGTGAGTAAATATTTATTCACTTCTCCAGAGGAAAAATGAATACAGTATATCCTTATACTGTGCTGTCTGCAGAGCCAACACAAAGCCCAATTGCACTTTGCTGTTCTATGCTTCTTGGACCAAACAGAGCCTCACAGAGGACAAAGCAGCCAGTCTCTGCATAGGAAGGGTGTGGGCATGCAGCCAAGGACCCACTTCTCCTCTCCTGTGTTCCTCCCAGTGGTCCAGAACTTCTTGGAATCTGGGGAAGCCTGGATTGGAATGAGAAGGGCTCCAGAGCCGACATAATGAACTTTCAGGGCTCATAATCCATGCACCTGTGCTGGATTCATCCACTGAGATGCAGGCCCATAGCTGGGAAATCTAAGGGCCACTCTCACTCCGCCCTCCTAGGCTTCCTACACCCACAGCCCCGACAGTAGCAGCAGCTCCAAACCTGTCAGCCACACTGGAAGCTCAAGCTTTACTGCTTAAGTTGGAACAGAGACGGGGAAAAGGAGACGGTTCTGCTAGTGATGTCAGGATGCACAGCGTGACAGGTGCTGGTTTGTCTCCGGAGATGATGCTTATAAGCACTCCCCTCATCAGAGCGCCTTAGCAACACATTCCCCACAGAGGACGCGTGAAAAACGCTGAGCACCTCACGTATATTGCACACCTGCTCATATCGAGGTCTGGAAGAGAAGAGGATGGAGATAAGTGAGATATGGTAAGTGCCTGGGGAAAGGTCAGTTATGCGGTTGACAAGTCATTAGTTGAGGCAGGTTAAGAGGAAACCGATGCAGTACGGGCAGTAGATAGTGGAACCTTGAATAATTAGTGTAAACAAAAGACGGTCAAACTTCCTGTATCACAGGGTATAGTGGTTTCAGGTTTGGAGTCAAGTGAACTGGCTGAAACATTCACTCATGTGTTAATCTTTGGGAAGGCAGCATAACTGCTCTATGCCTCAGTTTCCCCCTCTGTGACACAGAGCTATGTTATCATCAGAACCTTATAGTGTAAAATAGATGAAGTGTTTAGTAACCAGTAGCATAAATATATAATGGATACTCAAAGTACTAGAAAATATTAATATAGGACCTTAGTGTTTATAATTGCTTTCTATAGTTTCCACCTTTTGATAAAAGTATTGTTCTCAGCTGGGCATGGTAGCACCATTAATCCTAGCACTCAGGGAGGAAGAAGCAGATGGATCTATATGAGTTCGAGGCCAGCCTGGTCTACAAAGTGAGTGAGTCCAAGACAGCCAAGACTACATGGAGTAGTGTCAAAAAACAAAAAGCAACAACAACAGAACAAACAAACAAAAACAAGCCAAAAAGAAAGAAAAAGGGAAAAAAAAAGAAAACAGAAAATTAAAAAAACCTGTTCTCTGGACTAACTTCCTAGGAAGCAGGAAGTTCTGGTATGTCTGTGCTTAAATATCGAGAAATACAGTGTGTGTAATGTTGGAAATGGCTAACTAGCTAAGATACTGAATATTAAGATTCCAACAAAGTAACAGACTGAAGGAAAACAGCTTATTAGGATGTGGCATCCAGGAGAATCAGGCTGCATGCAGGGGAATCAGACTGCATGCAGGAGAATCTGGCTGCATGCAGGAGAACCTGGCTGCATGCAGAGGAATCAGGTTGCAACAGGGAATCATGTTTTAACAGGACAACCTGGCTGCAGCAGAAGAATCTGGCTGCATGTAGGAGAATCAGGCTGTGTGCAGGAAAATCAGGTTGCATGCAGGAGAATCTGGCTGTATGCAGGAGAATCTGTCTGTATGCAGGAGAATCTGGCTGCATGCAGGAGAACCTGGCTGCACGCAGGGGAATCAGTTTGCAACAGGGAATCATGCAGGAGAATCAGGTTGCATGCAGAAGAATCTGGCTGTATGCAGGAGAATCTGGCTGCATGCAGGAGAATCAGGATGCATGTCTGTTTTGTAGCAATTGGAAAGATCGTTAGAAAGCAGTTATTTTGGCTTCTGGTTAGCACAAGTGAGGCTGCTGAAACTTGCATGTTAAGTGACTATCCCAGGGTTTCCCTTTGGCCCACAGAAGCAGAGCAGGGCCTGTCCTAGTCTAGGATTCCATGCGCTTCCATTCCCAGTGGCATGCTTTCTGGGACAGCAGTGGCAGCAAACAGGCCAGAAACACTTAGCTTAGGAAGCCAGACAGTTAAATTTCTGAGTTTGAATATTTGGCTTAAATGTAGGAAAGCATTGATTGTATTCTTTAAAGTAGACTGCATAGCAAACAAAGCCCACTTGCTAGGAACCGAAGGAGGACCTAAGTATGGCCAGTGGTCTTGATTCAGTGTGCTGTGAGCTGATACTAGCTGGGTAGGTAGGTGGCTGGCTGAAACCTGTCTCAAAGATGGTCACGGGAAACAAAGTGCAGACGGTAGAAATCTCATGGTACAACTGAGAGGAAAATTGAAATTGTAGACATACAGATGTTTGGAGTACAGTTAGTGTTTGAAAGGGAGCTATGCCCTAACCATTCTCCAGGTGAACCAAAGAGGACCCTGTCCATTAAGTCTTGAATAACATGGCAAAGAAAGAATTGAAAACCAGGGTCACTTGAGTGACATTTGTAAAGAGCAAGGGCAGAGATAGGAGACAGAAATGGATTGCTCCTCTTGAAGCCTTTGAGGACTTGAGTAGCCTGGATCCTGAGCTCCACTTAACCACTGGAGGAAATGACTGTGGTAACCAGAGTATGTACCTTTGTCACAGCGGTGGCCCCAAGGAGCTTGTCTTTGATGATGACTCTGATCATAGAGGCCCCTGGGTCCAACAGACGGACAAGTGACTAAGAGACTACTTTGATTTATTTTTTTATTTTTTGACAGAGAGAAGGTCTCTGTGTAGCGCTGGCTGTCCCAGAACTGGCGGTGTAGAACAGGTCAGTTTCAAACTCAGAGATCTGCCTGCCTGTACCTCCCAAGTGCTAGGATAAAAGGCATATGCCATAACACACTATTAGGAAACTATTTGATTTGTGAAACTGAAATAAAAGCTCCCTTTCCAAGGAGACAGCATATACCACACAAGGGAACAAATGGCTCTCGGAGCTTGAGAACCTACAGTTCTTTGGATAATTAGGAGGTTAGGTGCCCCCGAAGAAGAGTCTGTGAATACTATTGTAAATATTTAAGAAAGCCTTTACTTTCCCTTTCTGAAAGGGCCCTGCGGCCATTTGCTTACAAGGGTCATCTTAATCTGAGAGGAAAAAAATTCTCCCCAGGTTTCAGGGCTTTGACACTGGCTTTGAGGTTATTGGCAATCCCCAGGAACATAACATAGTACAGTGGGCCAATCAATTCAGTGTTTACTGAAGGTTGACTCACTGGGGCTTGAACTTATGCTCTGTTATTTCCTCAGTACTGTAGTATATAATGGAATAGATGGACTGCAGGGGTCTGTGGCATCATCAGAGCCTGTGAAATACTCAAGGATGGTTTGGACTTCTATCACCATTTTGGTGCAGACTATCACAAGTTCAATCAGGGAGCAGTCCCTAGTGAACGGATTCGAGGTACGAGTTCCTTATAGTAACAGATCAGCACAGACTCTGGTCTCTTGGGGGTAGCTACTGAGCGAGAAAATGCATGTCAATCTACCCCAGTAAAAAAAGACTGATTGTGAAGCAGTTTGCCTTGACCTACAAGACACAACCGAAAGTCATGCTCACTGCTTTATTGCAAGGTTATGTTCCTTGGCCTTGACTTAGCACATAGGAGACTTGGCCATCCCATCTCACCATCTGAAGGGATTTTAATTTAGTTTGTCACATTCATGGCATGCTAGATGGTAGAACCTATGCACTTAAACTCTGTTAAGAAGCGTCAGAGAGTCCTGACACCTAAGGCACGTTCTTGAGTGTCAGTGGGATCTTCCTCCCCAAATGACATCTTAGTGTACAACAAGCTGATTAAATAGCAAGAACCTTCATGACCCAATTCTAAGCTTCTCCTATGGACCAGGAACAAGCCAAGGGCTATTGTTTGCCTAAGACACTGAGGTCTGTGTGTCCCTGGTGTGGTTGTCCTATGAGGCTTCATGTAATTTCCAAGAGCCTCCCAACACCACCTTAATGCACAGGGATGTGTAGCAAGTGGCTGGGAAAGTTGACAGAGCCGCTTAAGCTATGTTGGACCATCTAGGGGGCATCTTTCCTTTTTAAGTATCACCTCATCTTAGTCGATGTTTAGATGACCAGAGAAATAATTTTGGGAAGCTCAAACAAAATAATCCAAAGCCATGCTCGCCACCAGTGTTATTTTTGCTTTCAGTATGCCTAGCAAAGTCAAGCCAATTTGGTGCATTGGTTAAGGAGCCCACATTCGCAGCTCAAAAAATCAAGTTCAGAATCAGAATAGTCCACCATATTAGTTCCCCGTTGCCGCCGTAGCAGGCTGTTAACAAAACTGGCTTAAGATGATACAAATTAATTTTTTGCACAGTTCTATAGTTTAACAGAACATCATTGGTCTCACTGGGATAAAATCCAAGTATTGGCCAGACAGTGTTTCTTGTGGAGTTTCCAGGGGAGCTTCTCGGCATCACCAGCTTCTGGAGAAACTGACTCGACCACTCCATGGTATGCTTAAGGAGAAGGTTTTCATTGTAGATATTGTTAGCATATAGGCAACCCTGCTAGCCCTCTCCTAGGTTGCCTGGCAACCTGATGTCCTCACCTGCTGCCACCAGGTGTGTGCTCTTCAGATGTGTACAAGACATAATGGACCGACTTGTCACTGTGCTCTCTCTCTCTCTCTCTCTCTCTCTCTCTCTCTCTCTCTCTCTCTCTCTGCCTAGATTTCTCTTCCCTTTCCAGTGTCTGGGAAAGCCCCTCTTCCCCCACTCACTTACTTCACTCCCTCTATATTTTTATATATTTCAATAGATATGAGGAAGAACAGCCAGGGGTATCTGGAAGAGTCCAGAACACAGACAGACAGAAAGTAGTAGACTGAAGATGAGCAGCTGACTGGGCCTGGCCAGGGGAGAGTCAGGAGTAGGGGGAGGGGAGAGAGGAAGACAGAGAGAGGACCAAGAGAAGATAAAGAGATAGAATAGCTGAAACAGCAGGGTTTTAAGAAGAAATAAAGAGCTGGCAGGAGGGAAGTTCCTAAGCTAGAGGAAATTCAGGGTGGGAGTGGGAGGTGAGAATAGCTAAGAAGAGCAAGGACTCCAGCATAGACTCTGAGGTATGAAGTAAGTACCTGTGACACCAAGGGAGCCTGGAGGCCAGCGTGCACTTGGGTGTGCTAATAGACACCACAGATAGCCATATGTCACTCCTGACAGTGACAAGGGAAGTGGTTCCTTTGGCAGAGAGGAACCAGCTTTACATATTCCTTGGAATGCTGGCTTTTGTCTAATGGACAGAATTTGGGGGAAATGGAGTTTCCTTTAGTGGGACCTGACCTCTACCCCCCTCAAAAGTGGCATCGCTGCATCTATTTGATGATTTCATCATAGCTCCATCTCCCTCATCCACGTGTAAGGACACTGTTGCTAACCCTGGATGCACTGAGATGATCTGGAACATTCTCCTGTTTGTGTGGTCACATGATTCACAACTTTATTCCTGTAGTCTTCCCCTCTGCAATAGAATCAAACACAAGTTCAGAGAGTCTAAGGACTTGAGTCATCAGAGGGAGGCAAGATCTTGCTTATTGCATGCACCAAATAGGTGTATCACTTTAGGCAAATTACTTAACTCCTCAATCCTTAAACACTTCCTTTGTAAAGCAGGAATGATAGAGGACAATTCACGAAGTGGGGTAAGAATTACTTGAGGCAAATGTACCTTACAAATTTAGCTCAGTATCTAACACATATTAAACATCCCTTGTAATGTTCCCTCTCCACTCTCATAAAAAAGCAAGAACTGACACAGAACTCTCACACTTGTGCCCTGGACCACGATGCCCTTAAATGCTGCTTCCAGACATCCCAGCCAGCCACAGAGGCAGAAAAGCCTCACCTGAGTCTGGTTTCCTTACCTCCCGCCTGCCTTCAGCCTAGCTGACACATGCCCTCCCCATGATGGGCACTGCACTCACCACTGTCAAGGATCTGGGCACTCGGCAGAGGTCGTCCTGGGAAAGAAGCATCATCAGGACAAATGGCTCAGTGGGTATGGGACTGGCAAGCAGTTTCTGCTTCTGTGAATGGCCACAGACAACCCCCCAAAAGGCCAGCCAGTGCCAACACTGGCTTGAGACACAAACAAGCATGCTGCTTCAGGGACCTTTACCTTCTTGGAGTCACTTGTTGCTTCTGACTTCAGGACATCCCACTAGTCTTATGGGGCAACTGAGAAAAGGCTCAGCTTGGCCTGATATCCTGATTTCTGTTTCCTGAATCCCTCTTTTAGGCCCCACTTTTGCCGAGGCTTCTTAGCCAACAGAATGGCCTTATGGGAGGGAAGTGGACCATTTGGGTTTCACCCCCTCATCTAACTGGCCTCCTCCTCTGTTCTTATGTCCAGACTCACCACAGAGCAGTCCCTGGCCATGCTCCTATGCAGGGTCCGCACCCTCCCCCCAACTTCTCCTGGGCTTCACTCCATGTCCCTCCCTCTTATTTAGACCTCTGTTCTAACTGTTCTTATGCTGTGTCTGCCATTGGATTCTGATTTCTCTTAATACTTGGCCTGAAGTGAGTTAGTGGAAAGAGGAGGAGAAAGGAGTTGGTAGTTGTCTATTTCAGCAGTCTTCTTCTGGGGCTGAGTCTTTCCACCTACTGAGAAAGCGCCACACAGTCGTGTGCCGTAGGGAGCCTCTGGCCTTCCATGGGTAGGGACAGTCATCCCGATATTGCTGCTAGAGCTGTCCTATCCAAACTGCCAATAGCTTCCAGGGAAAGGCACAGTTCTAACTAGATCACCAATCTTTGCAAGTCAAAGGTGCCTATTTGATGATCCTTGGATAAGGAAAAACAGGTAGGTCATCCTTTGTGGTTTTGATTTTTCTTTTTTTTTTTTTTACTGGTGTGTGTGTGTGTGTGTGTGTGTGTGTGTGTGTGTGTGTGTGTGTGTTACATGTGTGCATGTGTTCATGAAAAGCTAAACACCTTTCAACAAGATATCTAACCTCACTGAGCCATATCTGCTCCTTTGGTAAAGCAGGCGCGCTATTCCCTCCCCTGAGTGATGAGATGTATCAGCTGTGCCTGGCTCACAGTAACTGCTGATAAGCAGTAGCTATTACTGTGGTAATTAGTCTCTACTGGCTGATCATGTCGGACATTCTGGGGGGAAGGGGGGAAACCTACTTTTCCTCATTACTCATCCTCTCTCATTTGCTACCAAATGTGAAACTATGAGTCATTTTAAACACACCTGGGACAGGCCTCAGGGAGGTATCATCAAGGCTTAGTTAGGGCCCAGTCCTAAAGCCTGATCCCATCTTGCCTGGGTACGGGGAAGGAAGACCAGAGTGCTGACTGGATCACCCTGTGATTGGCTGGAGTGGAATTGCCCACAAGGGTCTCAGCCTGTTCAGCCAAGAAGACCAGTCTTAAATGTTGGCACACACCGCAGTAGCCTGGAAGACAGGCTAGGAGCTGTGCTATTGTGCCCGCTCTAGTGTTTCTGCCTCAGCAGGTCTGGGGTAGAGCATCTGTGATGTGAGCCCAAGGTGCTGTTCTTCCCATGAAGTTCTGTGGACCCAATAAGATTGGAAGCACGCAGGGATGGCCTGGGAGGAAATATTGATGCTGTCAGATTGGGAAATGAATTTTGAGAACCATTGGGCTGAAGAAACGAGGAGGACATTACTGGATTTGTCTGGATTGCTTCTAGTGAATTCTCCTTTTAAAGGGAGTATTTCTTGTCTCACTTGTCTAATAAGTGCTGTGGCCTCTGCTACTGAGCCTTGATTTAGGTTGAAGATGGCTGTAGGACACACTTAGAGACATAGTTCCAGCTTGGTTGAGGAAGCGGCACCTTGATCATGGCTTTTTACCTTCTTCCCTCTCAAGGTCAGGCAACCTGATTTTGTAGCTAAGCTCACATACCTTTGAAGGCAGTGGCAAGGCTACAGCACTTGCTGACATTCTGGGGTGACTTAGTGTTTTTATTGCTGCAACAAAACACCATGAGCAAAAAGCAAGTTGGGGAGAAAAAGGTTTATTTGGCATACACCTCCACCTTGCTGTTCATCTCTGAAGGAAGTCAGGACAGGCACTCAAACAGGGCAGGATCCTGGAGGCAGGAGCTGATGCAGAGGCCATGGAGGGGTGCTGCTTACTGGCTTGTTCCCCATGGCTTGCTCAGCCTGCTTTCTTATAGAACCCAGGACCATCAGTCCAAGGCTGGCCCCACCCATCATAGGCTGAGCCCTCCCTCATGGATCACTAATTGAAAAAAAAAAAAAGCCTTACAGCTGGATCTCATGAAGGCATTGCCTTAACCGAGGCTCCTTCCTCTCTGATGACTCTTGTGTCAAGCTGACACACAAAACCCCAGGACATAGGGTAGCTCGACACTAGTCTCAAGTAGACATCTTGAAGAAGACTAGACCTGTCTTCCATGGTGGCTGCCGAGCAGGACAAAGTGGCCCTTGCTTACTATATGAAGGGCCAGGCACTGCTGAGGTCTGGGCCACCAACAGTTTGGCAGGTGCTTGGCTCCCTCTAGGTGACAGGCTTTCTTGCACAGTGTATGACAGCCGCTTGTCAGCTCAGCATCAGATTTCAGGGTTGTTCTGATTTTTCCATGCCTTTGTGACCTCTGGTCCCAGGTTGATCACAGGCTCGCTTGTCATTTCTGAGGAGACTGAGCAGCTGGCTTGCACACCCCTCCCCAATCCACTTACCCTTTGGGGCCTGTTGAGCTAATCAACTTTCAAAGACTGTGGTGTTTTTTTTCCATAAATCTCTTCTGTGCCTCACTGTCCATATTAATGCACTTTAGAGACAGAGCTGCAGACAGGCTGTGGGATGTGCCAGTCATGTCAGGTATGAGGATGATTTTCATCAGGATGAAACAGAGTTGTAGAAGGACCTGCCTACTAACTTGAGGCAGGTCCCCTGGAGGCCTGTGAGCAATCAGGAGGACAGAGGGCTGTGCATCTGGCAGGATTCTGGTCTGTACAATCACAGATAAGCTGCCCTCATTTTTCTTAAGCACTGCAGATTAATGCCAAAAACCCGGGGCCAGAGTCTGCAAGAACTAAACAGCATAGGAGACAAACCAGCTTGATTTTGGGTCAATTGATTGGAGCAGCTGCATGAAGTCCTGAGTAGTCACAGAAAGCAGGGCAAGCCTGATCTTGTAATTGTGTCTGTGTTGGGTACAGGCTGGCAGAGTGGCCTTCGGTGGTCATTGTCATGGCACTTGCTTCTGCTTATAGTCTGGGATATTAAGTCCTGGTAAAACGAAAAGGCCTTTGCTGGGTCAAATAACCTGTTGGTAGTAAATGCAGGAACAGAACTCAGATTACTCAACATTATTGCTTCAATACATTTCCATCCTCTAAGGAAGAGAAAGCTATGGAAACTACAGGAGTTCAAATCCCCTATCCATTATCCATTATCTACCTCTGTGAGGTCTTGGGCACCACTTAGAATTTCTGTGACTCAGTTTCCTTATAAACTGAGCAAACCATGTAAAATGAAACAGAAACACCCATGGCACTGTTGGGAGGTTGCCTGTGGTTGTGGCACATGGCTCAGGGCCTCATGCGTGCATGCTTAGTGCCATTCCATTTTCCAACAGTAAATTCTATGGATGACCTGGGCGGCCATTTTTAGAGGCACTTAGAATATCACAGTGATGATTGCTGCGCAGATCAGTTTTCTTTCCCTGGGAGCTGAAGGTTTGGTATTAGATGACCTCCAAGGTTTCTTCAGCTCTAAAATCTTGTTTGTTTGTTTGTTTGTTTGCTTGTTTGTTTGCATGGCTCGGGATAAAACCCAGGGCTTCTGCCTGCTAAAAGAACTTCCATAGAATGACTCAGTCACAAAGTTGTATCCCCAGACCTTAGCTCGGAAAAGCCTCTATGATTGCAAACGACTTTCAGGACTTCTCTGTAGTTGCTTCCATGAGCCTGTGCTTTGGAAATTAGCCCTGGAAGGACTTCTGGAGTCTGACCAAGGTCATTCCAGGTATAATGTATTCTGATCTACACGCAGTAACTCACAATGTGAGATGCTAGTACGCTGCTAGTGCACGGTGGGATGGGTTTCTTTAACCTTTCAAGGACAGGGACTGACCTGAGCCACTGCAGTGTCCCAGCACCCTGTACAGGGCCTAGCACATGAAGGTGGTGGCCTCTCTCTACTCCTGAGGCTTGAGGGAAGACATCCAGGGTTTATCCATGGCTCAGAGAATTGAATTTTGCAGGTGCCCAACTGGGTTGGCTTGTGAATCTGAGATTCTAGCAGTGTCTGTCACTTCCTCTTGTGGCCACTTGACTTCTAGGCATTCAGTGGGGAAGCCGTGGAATGACCCTCTGTCCCTGAGGCCATAGCTAAGTGGACAAGCAGGAAAGGCTGCCATCTATCAGGTTGGGCTGGACTGAGCTGCCGTGCATCAGTGTGAATAGCTGGTCTCCTCTGAAAGCTGTTCCAGGCACAGGTTATCTAGAACATTCTGCCCCTAGGAGGGAGGGAGGGGTGGGAGGGAGGAGAAGGGGTAGGCAAGACCCAGGAGGATGACACAAGTGAGATTTATAAATAGGAACATGGAAACTTGAGGGAGAAGCCAAGCAAGGCAAAGGAGAATGGGCCAGTCTCAGAGAGACCATTCTAAGATGTAAATAGCTAAGCAAACAGAAGCCAGACTTCTTGGAGGGCCATTATGTAATGGTTCCCAGAGATTAGGCTGGAAGAATCAGATGGAAGCATCAACAGAAGGGGAAGCTGGCTTTGGCATTATTTACCTTGGTTCATTCTCTAGCCAGGCAGCACGCTAACTCCATGTCTCACGTGTGCCTGACTCTGGACTGTTAGGGACACAACTGTGATTATAGTTCTGCATCCATAACCAGGGAGGGAGACACACACCATAAGTTGTTTTGTATTACAGCCTGCTTTTTCCCCCCCATGAATGGATACTGTTTCTCCACCTGGACCCCTTCCATTCCTCCTTAGGAACGTATCATTCTTCTTTGGGGTATATTGTTTTCCATCCCAATCCCATGTGAGATATGCAATGCCATTGCCCTTTCCCCTACCCCTCATCTATGGGCAGAGTAAGGGGCCATCTGCAAAGACACAGCCGCCAGAGTGCCTGCCTGGGATCCCTCCACAGGAGCTCATGAAAGAATGCCCATTTCTCCTTGAAAGTGAAGTTCTGCTGGAGTGATGTCACATGTTGCCCAGATGAGTTTTTTTTTTTTTTTTTTTTAAACTCAGAAACAAGGCAGTTGAGGGAGATCATAGTGAAAGGCACTGCCCCCCCCCCACCTACCCCAACACTCACACACACCACTAAGAACGGCAGATCCCTGGTGTCCCTCTCAGCTCTTTTTCTCTGGTGCTTACAGTCAGTATCTGGACTCCTATACTCTCCTCTCCCAGGATATAAAGGGAATGAAATTTGCACTGAATTCCTATTATGGGTAGGGACCAGACAGTATTCTTTGCACCATATATGTAAGTCAATTCAGTTCTCAAAACAACCTATAAGGTAGGTAGGGGCAGGAGGCATCTTTTCTATGCAAAAATTGAGTGATGTTATATAAGTTGCTTGAGGTCACAGAGGTTGTAAGTGGCACATTGCTGTTATTGAGGCAGAAATGGAACAAGAGAGAGGCCTTCCCAGGCTCCAGGTTGAGCCTTGGATAAACACAAAGAAATCTTTTTTTTTTCCCCTTAGAGACTTTAATTTACTTTTAAAAAAAATGAGGGAAAGTAAGCTGTGAGGTTGCTTTTTCTGGATTCTAAATGTAGCATAAACATGTTTTTTATTTTATTTTAGCAAAATAAAATATAGTAAGATAAAACAAATCCCGTCATATTGAAGTTGGACAAGCCAAGCCAACAGAAAAATAAAAGAGCCCAAGAGCAGGCACAAGACTCAGAGACTTACTCACTCACATATTCAGGAGTCCCATAAAAGTACTAACTGAAAGCTACAGTAGTATATAATGCGCAGAGGGCCTGGTGCAGACTTGTGCAGACCTGCGCATGCTGCTTCCATCTCTCTGAGCTCTATGAGCCTTGCTCAGATGTCTTAGAGGGCCTTGTTCATCTGGTGTCCTCCATCCCTTCTGCCTTCTCTTTCAAGGAGTTCCCTGAACTCTGAGGGGAGACATTTGATGGAGACATCTTGTTTAAAGCTGTATGTCTCAAAGTCCCTCTCGTTGTGTAATGTTTGGCTGTGGATTGCTGTATTTGTCCCTGTCTGCTACAGGAAGAAGCCTCTCTGATCATGGCTGAATCTATGAGTATAGCATTAAGAGTACTTTTTTTTTGAACCCCAGACCTCTAGACTTAAGGTCTGGTGCTTTTCCAGCTGAGCCACATGAGGCTTCTAGGAGTTTGTTCATTTGTTTTTAGACCAGTAACATTTGCTCTGGATTTCTGGGCTATCTAGATTCTGGTTCTTGGTCACCCAAGCAGTGTCAGGTTTGGACTCCACCTCATGGCATGGGCCGTAAGTCAAATTAGACATCAGTTGGTTACTCCAATAAGGTTTATAAAATATGCCCTAGCATATTTTACAGTCAGGACAGATTGTAGATCAAAGGTTTAACACAAAACAATATAATCAAGTTAGGGCAATAGGCACAGGAAGGATGGACAGGAGGGAACTGACCTGAACTAAAAGTTGATGGACAAGAAAGGAGGGTGGGCTCTTGATAGGCAGAGAGCACACAGACCTTTTGGGGTTTGCTGGAAATAGGAAGGAAGGTCAGGAGGAGGCTGGGGCCCAATGGCTGGCTATGAAGTGGGAGAGAGGAGACCATACATGACAGAGGGACTTGACAGAAATGTCAGCTGGGCCCCATAGGACTCTAGAGACAGATGTGGTAGGGGAAAAGAATCAAAGGCAGAGCTTGGCCTGGTGGCACATGCCTGTGATCCCAGCACTCAGGAGGCAGAGGCAGACAGATCTCTGTGAGTTTGAGGCCAGCCTGGTCTACAAAGCGAGTTCTAGGACAGCCAAGGCTACACAGAGAAACCCTGTCTCAAAACAAAACAAAGGTTGCTTCTTGGTTTTGAAAAACAATGACAGGCATGCACACAGCTGGGCTGACTTAGTTGGGCAAAGAGCCACTCACATATGTTGGATGCTGGGTGCTGGGTAGCAGA
>OU015748.1:87451255-87480330 GCA_907169655.1 Acomys percivali
GAGAGAGAGAGAGAGAGAGAGAGAGAGAGAGAGAGAGAGAGAAAGAGGAATCAGAATTTAGAAGTCTGTCTATTCTGTCTTTTTGTTTGTTTTGTTTTTCAAGACAGGGTTTCTCTGTGTAGTCCTGGCTGTCCTGGACTCAGTTTGTAGAGCAGGCTGGCCTCGAACTCACAGAGATCCACCTGCCTCTGCCTCCTGCGTGCTGGGATTACAGTCCTATGCCATTGTGACAGCTGTCTATTCTGCTCCATCCCCACTGTTATCACCTTGGTGCCACCCACCATCTTTACACTATTTTCAGGAAGCCAGAGATGGTCTAATTCACTTCCCACACAGCACTCAGGGTGACATTTAGAGCTTTCTCCTTCTAAGCAGGACATCTCTACAGGGTAAAGCTCCAACTCTTGACCTGCCTTGGTCTCTAGGTCCTGGGTGACCTGACCCTGACTGCCTGGTATCTGTGAGGGTCACCTCACTCTCCTTCCATGCTCTGGGCTTTCCATACACAGACACATGCAATTCCTCAAACCTGGCCCTTTGCATGGATTATCCCCACTGCCAGGACTACCGCCTCCTACTTTCTGCATAATGCGAACTCCAGAACGTTTCTCAGGATTCTGATTGGCTTGCTATGTCCTCCAGGAAGTTCAGCAATCCCCATAGTGAGTTTTCCACATTCTTGCATTTTTCTTTTCTCCTTGAATTCTATTTGGGGCGCCTTACACTTTATCTGCTTATTGCTTTCCGTCCTCTGATGGACTGTGAACCCTAGGAAGATAACCCCTGCCCTATCGTGAGCACCTCGTGCCACACACAGGGCTGTGTTCAGGCTGAGCTCAGTCCATATCAGTTCAGTCAGTGTCATGTGACCTGGTCACTTGGCCCCAGAGGCTTTTACAGCCCCAATCTTAGGGAGTGAAGATGAGAAATAACAGGTAAATAGAGAAGAAACGAAAGGGAAAATTACAGGCAGATTAACCACCAAGGCTTCCCATATTCTGCGGCATCCAATGAAGTTATCCTGGCCCAGTCAGCCTTAGGTGACCAGGTTCTGTCCTATAGCAGACTGAGTTGGGTTTACCAAACAGAGAAGGCAGCACACGGTTAGCGGGGGAGCAGGAAGCTCAGTTTGGCATTTAAATGAAGCAGAGTTTTGATGAGCTTTAAGCAGGCTGTGTACATGGGATCTGCACCCGCTCTGGACAGCAAGTGGATGCAGACACCAGTTTCCTTGGAAACCGCAGCTTGAAGTAGATGAGGAATGTTGTGTCTAGGAGCCCTTTGTCTGGAACTCTCACTAGGCTGTACATAAAGATTGCCTTTTTGAAGTCAATATGGCTTAGAGATTCTGGGCGAGAGAGATATTTTTCATTCTTTCTGCTCTAATCTCAGACCATTGCTCTTGATAGTCACCACTAAGTGGGAGAGAGCAGTGATAAAGAAGGGCTTGGGTGGTGCTGTGACTCACCTCAGTAGCCTGCACTGGGAGTCACTCTTCAGTCCTCTGTGTCAGCTATCCATTAAATATACTTGTCTGTCTGGCATGATGAGGGGCCAGGAACAGTTTTACTTTCTCATATAAAACTGAAGTTTCATTTTTCTTGGGGTTCAAAAGTGTACTGCCTCTCCATGGTTTCTGCAACAAGCTACCTCAAAATGGATGCCTTAAAAAGCAATAATCATGGAATAGTACTCAGCTATTAAAAACAAGGAAATTTCAAAATTTGTAGACAAATGGATGGGACTAGAAATGATCATAATGAGTGAGTTAACCCAGAAGAAAAAAGACTCACATGGTATATACTCACTCATAATTGGACAGTAGTCCGAAAGGCATGCCCCATGAAAGTCTTCACTTACCAGGAGATTGGGATAAATGTGAGGACATCCTATGAGACTCTAGGTAAGAGAAATATAGGCGATAGGGAAATAGAAGGACCCAGAGGGTCCTAGAAACCTACAAAAAGAACATTGTAAGGGGTGGATCAGGGCCCAGGAGGGTCTGCTCAAACCATTGCACTAACCAAGGACAATACAATAGTAAACATTGAACCCCTACTCAGATCTAGCCAATGGACAGGACATTCTCCATAGTTATGTGGAGAGTGGGGACTGACTGTGACATGAACTCTGGTGCCCCATATTTGACCACTTCCCTTTGGTGGGGAGGCCTGGTGGCACTCAAAGAAAGAATAAGCAAGCTCCCAAGATGAGACTTGATAGTCTATGACCATATAGTGGGGGAGGAGGTCCTCCTTGGTCATAGACCTGGTGGGGGCGAATAAGGAGGGAGGAATGGGAGGATACAAGTGATGGGATAACAATTGAGTTGTAATCTGAATAAATTAATAATTTTTTTAAAAAAGCAATAATCACTGGGCATGATGGCACACACCTGTAATCCCAGCACTCAGGAGGCAGAGGCAGGCGAATAAATGTGAGTTTGAGGCCAGCCTTGTCTACAAAGTGAGTCCAGGACAGCCAAGGCTACACAGAGAAACCCTGTCTCAAAACAACAACAACAACAACAACAATAACAACAACAACAACAACAACTAATTAAAAAGGGAAAATGTAGAGTTTCAGTTCTAGAAGCCAGGGTCCAAAAGCCTGTTTCTAAGCTCCAGCCTTATGAGCATCAGGGCCTCCATGCTACCCAGATTGTGAGGGAGACTTGTTTGGGAGCATCTCAGAAGTGTGCTGGGATCTACATTTTGATTTCAAAACTGTCCTTATGTGAGTTTGCATGGCCAAGTACGCAGCACAAACTCACTGCACACGGTAGGTAAGTCCTGAGTCTGCAACAGCATATTTAAACTCTCAGATCTGGATGTGTTTGGTGCAGCAATTAGAGTCCCAGCAGGCTTGATGCAGCAATTACAATGCCAGCAGCTTCTCCCTAAAGAATCCACCCAATGCAGCAGCAGCTCCAACGATGAGGAAGGGGTCAACATGGAGGGATGGGCTGGCAGAGGCCAATGACTTGGTGGTTCAGTGCTGGCTGACGTGGAAGCAAGAGTAGAGCACTGGGTCTATGCAGCCCAGCTGTGTTTACTAAGTGCCATGCTCAATGTGGACAACACATAAACCCAGTGGGCTTTGCCTCCGTCATCTGGGAGGTGGAGTTAATGTCTCCTATGCCAATAACTGATGTGAGAATTAAGGGCAAAAACTGGGCCTTGAAGAAAGCAGCTGGCACAGATCAATACAAAATGAATAGTGACCAAAGAAGACACAGGCCCAGCCTCAGAGAAGGAAGCCACAAAGGGAAGACATCTTTTCCTGTCACGTCTTCCTTTCAATGTGGAGTCCCCACTATGTGGGGGTATGATCTTCTAGACACAGAAGTAGGTCTTCTGGTGGGTCACCATCAAGTGGAGGAGACAGTGAGTCAGTGCCAATCTCAACTAGACCAGGAGCGTCTTAGTGTGGACCCAGGTACCAAGTGGGACAGTGCAGACCCCCAGCTTGCTTGAGGCAGGCTGCATCCACCACATAAGGTCATAATTCCAGCCATCTCCTTTCTCTGCATTTGGTTGACCAAAAGAAAGAAAGAAAGAAAGAAAGAAAGAAAGAAAGAAAGAAAGAAAGAAAGAAAGAAAGAAAGAAACTAGATAGTGGCCTGTAGTAGGTTCTAGACATTGCCCCTTCCCTAACCACTGAGGACAACACTCCTTCTGTTCTACAGAACTTAGCGGCTCATCAAGTACTGTGTTTACACAGACGTCCCATTGCAGTTTGAAGTGAACACTAGGGGTTAAGCTAACTCTGATACAAGCAAGCCCAGAAAGCTAGGTTGCTTGGTGAAGTCACTTGCTATCTTAACCTTCCCTCCCTTTAAGGACATGATAATGACGGTGTCCACCGAAGGGCACAGCTCATCAATGACACCAGCGTTCCGTGAAACTAAATAGTCACAGTGCCAGCAGCAAAGAGATCTTCAGCTGTTTTTCTTTTTGGGAGACACTCAGTGTGATCCTAGCTTTGGGAGAGACACCCCCCTGGTACCAGAGTACCACACACATTGTATTTTTAAGCATTATTCCTAAGCCACTCTGATGGTGCAATGACCTGTGTTGATGAAGGGAAGTGATGTCACATGAAAATGACCCTGGGCACCAGCTTTTGGCTCATCCTGACCTTGGGCTTCGGGAGCAATCGAATCCCCTGAAAACATTTGCCGCCTCTTTCTTCCCAACTCCCACATGTTCTCCAGAGCAGGGTCTAGGAGAAGAATAGGAGGCGAAGAAGAGGGAGGCTCAAGCTATGATAAAAGCAACTGGAAGGCTTTCCGTGGTCTCACTTTAGATTTCATTATAGGACTTCTTTTTGGATAATTACGGTTTGCTTTCTGCCTTTCCTCCACCCCATGCCATAATCTAAGCTCACTTGCAGCAGTTTGTTTGGTTTGCTGCCACATCCCTGGCACGCAGCACAGTGCCTGGCACTGCGAGAGCACGTGTTGAGTAAATGGAATTGATCGAGAGACTGACTGATTGGCAGCTGTGATTGTTTTAAATCCTGACAGCACAGAGGCTTAAGATCCAAGCTTCTAGATTCCCTCCTGGAAATTCTATTCAGAAAGTCTGGCTTAGGGCCCAAGAAAGGGCATCTAAAAAAAAAATCTCCATATGTCTGGAAGTATCCATAAGAGATAAATCACTTTGGTTGCACGTAGGAGGGGGATTGGGCAATTAGTGGCCACAGATGACACGGAGACTTTTTAATAGAGTACCACTTTTCATGGATTTTATTGTGAGTGGGGCATTACATGCTCATGAAGGAAGTACAATTTGAATTGAATATTAAAAAAAAAATTAGATCCCAGTGATTCTGATTATGAGCCAGGATTGAAATCGTCCCTGGAGACCAGTTATTTCAAAAGAGTACAAGTCCTGGACAATTTCCTGCCTTTGCAGTGGTCCTGGGATGGTCTCCCATTTAGCCGAAAGAGGGAGGGAGGCCTTTGGGGTTCTGAGACACACAAATGTGATGTTTTCTGCTCTCTTTAGCCAACAAGAACTGAGTTTGGCTGGGACATTGCAAAGCTATGAATTCCTCTAATACCAGCCCACTAGGCTAGCACTGATCCACTGGGGTGACTTTCCCTCCGCATTGCTATGCTCTAGACTGTGTGGCCAGAAGCAACCACATGCTAGTTTGTTTTTTATAAGTGCATATTCATGTGCCTCATGTTGGAAGGCAGACAACGCAGCTCCCGCACAGCTGAAGGTATTCAAGTTCGCTCTTGATTCTGCTTTCAGACATTCTATCCCCACTCCTTTTCTACCACCATTTTATGGGACTTGAAAGCTACTAAGTCCTTTCTGTCCTTTAAAATCATTGAAAAAGAGCCTGCATGCTTTGCAGGGCTCCACAGAGGCTCAGGGATTTCACATGACCCAGGGTGAGGGCAGGGATGGAGTACTCGTTGGATTCCAAATGTGTCTTGGTATCATGTCTGGCTGGGCTCAAACCCTGGCCTTACTCCCTACTGTGTGACCCGAGGGAGTCCCTCTCAGACCTCAGCTTCTTGAGCAGAAAAATGGTGATTGTAATAATGTATACCATTCACCAATGAAAAACCTCAGGCTTGATAAAGCATCTGCTTTTTCCTTAAGCCTGGCTCCAGTACAATAATATGACAAGCAAAGCCGTGTCCAGTGGTTTGAAGGTCCCCACCAAAAACTCAGGCTGGTGAGATGCTTCATGGGGAAAGGTGCTTGCTGCTGAGCCTGACAGCCTGACTCCAATCCCTGGGACCTACATGGTGGAAGGAAAGAACAGACTCATACAAGCTCCTTTAGTTTCCACTGATGTGATGTGGCAGGTGCATGCTCTCTCTCTCTCTCTGTCTCTGTCTCTGTCTCTGTCTCTGTCTCTGTCTCTGTCTCTCTCTCTCTCTCTGTCTCTCTCTGTCTCTCTCTGTCTCTCTCTGTCTCTCTCTTTCTATCTCTGCCTCTCTCTGTCTCTGCCTCTGTGTCTCTCTGTATGTGTCTCTCTCTCTGTCTCTCTCTCCTTCCTTCTCTCTTCTCTCATTCTCCCTCTTAAGTTCAACCCTAGTCATATTGCACACGCCCTACACGACTGTCCCTGGGATCCAGCTGTAACACGAGCTTATTATAGTCTCATAGTGACTAATTATAGCACAGAACAGAAGACTCGATTGAGACAGACCAAGGCTCTGTGTGGTTGCACACTTCTGTGTCCATACGCACTTGCAGATGCACTAGCTTTTGTAATTAAGGATAATAGTTAGAGGACAGCAGTGCTAATAATGTTTCCAGTTCACTCTCTGTGGTAACCGCTGTCTATTCTTGAGGGTTAAGAGATGCTTTGTTAGTGAAAAGGCTGCCCCCTCACAAATCCAGAAAAATTAGATGGCTTTGTGGATGGTATCAAAACCCTGGCAGCAGAGAGGATGGGAAGTGCTTGCCCACTGACCCACCTCTGTCTCTGTCAGGCCTGGTACTGCAATTCCCAGCCACATGCAATGAAGTCCTATCACATCTCTAGCCCACTCCAAGCTTTGGATCACAGCCTTTGCTACCTTCTCACCATCTACATGGCATCCCAGCGAGACAGAACACGTCCACACCAGGCCTGCTTTCCTCCAGCCAAACTCCACAGGCTAAACTGTAAAAGCAAGGGTGGAGCCTGGGACTACACCCTCCAGCTCTGTCCAGTTGCCCAACAACCCCTCAGACGGCGGTGTCAGGGCTAAAAAGCAGATTTTGTTCCTATTTTATACTTGAGGATGTTGAAACCTCCCAAACATAAATGAGTTTGCCCAAGTCTCGTGGCTAGTGCAATTTCTGTACTGTTCAACTGCTCATCTCAGTGGCCTTCAGAGAGACCTCCATTACTGCTGTGTGTTCTGGCCTATTTAAGGGAGAGGGGAGAAGCCCTCTGAACTGGTCACAGAGTGGGGCTGGAGAAAAGCCTTGCACATGTCCATAGCTCCCTGGCAGCATAGAGGATGGCCCCTTAAGGTTCACAGAGTGATTCTCCATTGGAAGGCACTGCCGTCAGCAAGGCAGCCATCATCTGTCCTTTGGTGTGCACTTGTCACTGAGTCCTCTCGTCTATGGCCTCTGCAAATGCAGTTATAAGTATGCTTCACTAGGGATGGCTGTGCAGTGCATAGGCAGAGGGAGGTGGGGCTTCTCGGGCTTGTAGAAGCTCTTGGTTGTCAGGGTCCAAGAGACTAGCTACCCATTGAATACAGAAGTTATCATGCTGGCCAGAACTAGTCCACACTTAGCAAGGAGGAAATCATACGCCCTGCGGGGAGAGACTGCTCATGTTGTAGTTCCTGCTGACTTTACAGGTGTAACTTACTCCTGGCCACTTAAAAAACTTACTGGTTTTCAAGTTCATTCATCAGAGAGCCAAAGAGAGATGACTCCATGAGAGATAACTTCATTTAAGAAAAACCTTTGTTCCAATAAATACACTAAAACTATTCGTTAAAACATTAAGCAGTGGATCTCCAGTGTACTAAATTCCTACTTTACCGTGTCACATCTTAAAAGTCATGACTCAAATTCCGACAATAGCAGGACTGAACGTCATCGTTCCTTATCAGAACCACCAGGGACAAATGTCACAAGCTACTAGAAGATCTGAAAGGTTCTGATCCCAACAGTGACAAACACTAATCATTAGGCCACTTCCTAATTAAATGAGCACACACGTCACTGAAGGTCGTAATACTCAACGCATCATGTTTCGCTTTAAAAGCGCACCGTGAGTCATGCCAAAAGTTACAGCAAAGCAGCCTGACGAGATGAACATTAAACTAGACTCACATATGGCTCAAGTGTTAGAATTGTCAGGCCAACAACACAAAGTACGTATGAGTCATGCTGTGGGTGCTGATGGGAGAAGTAGACAGCATGGGAGAATAAATGGATACTGTAAACAAGATGACTTGATAAGGAATAAAGGGGGTACATAGGAGGACCAAACCTGAGAATGTAATATATATATATAATATTTATTTAAATATAATATTTATATAAATAAAAATTGCAGAAAAACTTCCAACATAAATCTTGCAAACAAGAAAAAGAACAGGGTTATATATTTAAAATGTCAAGACAAAAAACAAAAAACAAAAAATCCTCAAAAAAAAAAAAAAAAACCCTTATGGATGTAGAATGCTTATTCAGCAAAAGAGGTTGAGGGGCAGAGATTTTTGCAGCAAAATCAAACAAAAATTTAGGAAATCCATCATCATTACAACTCTCCTGCAAGAAATGCTAAAACAGATTTCACAAAAAGTTGAAAAAGTTTATGGGTCAAAAACTAGTAAGGAAGAGCCTTGGAGAAAGAGAAAATGAAGATAAAGGGAAATGTTTTACTGATACTTAAGTTTTACTTTTAGTACCGTGTATGGGTGTGTGTCTGGGTGGGTATACGCACATGAGTGTAGTGCCAGAGGAAGCCAGAAGGAGGCGAAGGCTTTGGATCCCAGGAACCGCAGTTACAGGCAGTCGTGAATTACCTGACATGGGTGCTAAGGACCAAACTCAGTTCCTCTAGAAGTACACGTTCCAGCTCCTCCAAAGAAAGCTTTTTAAGAAAAAAAAATTTTAATTTCTCTTGAAGAAACTTCTTGTTTAAAGTAATAATAGCAACAAAATATAGGATAGTTATAACGTACAGCTAAGTAAAATGATTAACATCCGTATTATAAGGGATGGGCAACTAAAATAGAAAAAAAACCACTTTTCTAATAAGGTATTTATAGAATCAGGGAGGTGGTTCAGTAGGCTGAGTCCTTGGCACACAAGCCCTGGAATCTGAATCCGGTCTCCAGAACCCCCATAACGGTGGAAGGAGAGCACTGACCGCAGAACATTGTCCTTTGACCTCTGTGCCTGTGTCATGGCACAAACACACCCGTTCACACAAGCTTAACATTTTTAAGAGGCTCCTATAATGCATAGGAAGTGACATAGTGTCAGTTGAAAGTGGATGTAAATTATAATATAGACTCGTTTTGAAAAGTGTAAGGTAAACATTACAGGGCAAAATGTTAAATAATAAAAATGCACAAAGCGAGGGCTAAGCATTGTTTCAGCATCTCACAGCATCGCTTCTGGGGAGCAGGCGTTACTAGGGATCTACTACGCATGCGCAGGCGGGTCAGGCCAGGCTCAGTCCGTGCATATTTTTCTGTGCCTTCTTTTTCTTCACCCAGCAATTAATAGAAGGATTCAGGGACACCAAGCCATGCTAGGAAATCTCACGGCAGTGATGGTTGATACAGTCAGAAAGAAACAGCTTGCCAACAACCCATCTGCCAGCGGTCGGCGTGGGATGAACTTGGCTTTAGGGCTTCCGGATTTGGTGAGGCTGGGGTCTGAGAGATGTCCCTAAGCACCCTGCTGTGGGACCCATTAGTTCACCTCTCATTGAGGCAGTAGGTCATCCCTCAGAGAACAAAGGCTTTGTGGTACTTCAGTGAAGCCGGCTGTGTCTGGTAACCTCTTAGGAGTCTACTGGACCTACAATTCGAAGCAGGACAGAACAACACATGAGCTCCTTGGAGAGCCCTATCTAGCTTTGGGGATCCAAGCTCCTGGATGGAACATGACATCAACAGGGTAGAAAGTCTCTAGATGTCAAAAGAAGAAGCAGTAGGCACTGCTGGAGCTCAGTGAAGGGAATGGAAGGCTGAAACTGAACAAGCAACAAGAAAGTGGGCATCTTAAGCAAATAACACAAAGGAGCCACCCAAGCCCTTAGGGGTGGGTGCGCAGAGATCACGGCTTTGCAGGGCTGTCTGGTGCCCTAAAGCCATCTCCGGCTTAGAGAGGTATTGTTTTCCGTGGGAGTCAGCAAAGCTACAATGGGGTTGACAGCCGTTTGTGGTTCCCTGACGTTGCCAGGAACAAAACAAAACATTCAGCTCTCTGCGCAGGGAAACCTCACCGCCCACAACGTCACAGAGGGGCAGGACACACACGCGCACCGCATGAACGGGACATATATGCCAACACAGTCTGGGTAATTAGTAGTCTCTGTTTCCTGGAAGGCACATGCATTTTGATTTAGTGGGTTGACAGGAAATAATCTGAATCATTCTTTGCCAAGCAGAGGGCTGGTAGAAAAGAATTAGCTGGCTAATTCTGTATTTTTCCAAATAACTGGTATAAACTGATTTTCAGAGGGAACTTCTAATCCAACTTTCAATTTGTGGTCTGGGCCTTTCACACAGACCTGCAGAGCAACTGTATTCACCCTGGGAGAAGCAAAGAAACCTTCAGTCAGCAATGGAATCTCTTGTTTTAATTTTAACCCTGGAACATCACCAAAGGTGTTGGATGTACCAACCCCGGGATAGTTTTGAAGAATACTTAGTTCTAGAGCATGTGGCTTTTACTTCGTGGCATCGTTTAAAAAAAATGTTAAGTAATTAACATCATTTGGGAAATAGTTAACATTTTTGGGAACTGTAAATGGGTTGACCACAGAGCATCTGTAGGAAGGAATTCTGATGCCTTTTTTGAACAGAGGTTCACTGGGGCTTCTTGCAGACTCCCCTCCCCCGCCAGGTAAAAAAAAAAAAAAACAGAGGGAGGCAATAGTGTTGCGTGGCAGCCATTTATTGAACAAGTGCTGGATGCCACACACTTGCGACTGGTCATTTCTGCCTTCTCTGACTGGTCATCGAGCAGGCTTGTCATGACTGGGTTTAACTAAGGTACTGGTGTGCTGACTGTGAGACCTCCCCAGGTATGACTTAAAGCATAACGGAGAAGGGGCTTGTCCTGTGTGCTGATCTCCTTGCCTGGCTTGAAGTCTGGAAGGTCGAGAGAGAAAACTACTTACAAAGAATGGGCTCCCTCCCTTCTCACCTCTTTCCCAGTAAAGAGGGTGGTAGGGGAGTTCCACAGGGCTTGGGATTTTTTTTTTTTTTTTTCAGCCCTACCGACCAGGTCTGGGGAGTGCAGAGCTAAGCAAGGCCTGGACTTCCCTTTACCTCTATACAGGTCTCCTGCTGTGATTCTGGCCCAGCAGGCCTGACGCGGTGGCTGTAGGTCAGAAAAATGTGCACAGTGAAAGCCCAGAGTGGGAAGACCCGTGTCCCCAGCGTCCCGTGTCCCCAGTGTCCCTTTTCTGAACACACCTGAACTCAGAAGGGGATGACTTGAAGCTAAGTCAAGTTCTGAGTCAGTTTTGGCTTGGTCTGGATTTCACTGTATGTTGGGTCGACGCTCAGTAAATGTATGTAGGGCTTTGGCATGGGTTTTTGAATGCACATGCATTGTAACGATCAAAGCAGAGACGTTAGCACATTGTTCTAATGGTTATGCGTTATGGTTTGGGTATAAAATGTCTCCCGCGGGCTAATGTGTTTGAACACTTGGTCCTCAGTTGGTGGAGCTAATTCAAGAGGTTGGAAGAGGAGGAAATGGAAATCTGGGCGGAAGAGGCCTGGGAGGTATCTCTCTGAGCTCCAGGAATGCCAACATGAACAGCAGGACGTGGCTCTGCTGTGCCCCCTTTAAAGATATGTAATCCAGGCAGCTTCCCTCTCCTCCACACTTCAAACTGAAAATGTTATCCTGCTAAAAATGCAAACTGAGATAAAATTAGTGTAACTTTCACTCCCCCGAGGGCACCTACCCCATTTCCTGAAGCAAACAAATTTACATGATTTTATTCTAGGCAGTAATATTCACTCTCTCTTTTTTTTTTTTTTTAAATGAGCCTCTTAAGTACATGTCTCTGCCCCTCGCCATCTTTGTGAGCTGAGATCAGCGGTTCTGGTTTGTGAACTTTGCTCGTGTTTGAGTGTGGTAGACCCGGAAATAATTTCAGCAAAAGCAAAGGCAGATGCAGCAGTGTGGGCCAGGCCACTTTACTGATCGGCACACCCCACTCCTTCCTTATCTAATTGACACCCGAATTAGACCACCTGAAGACCGTTCAAAATAACGTTTTAAAGTATTGAGGCTGAACTCACAGGTTATAAGACATCACGATCTACAGGAAGATGGCTCAGGCCTCTGCCCTTTCTGTCACATGGAAGTGTGATAAGTGTGTGCCGGTGGCGTCACTGAGGCTATTCTGTTCCTTCATCTTGTGTGTTGGGACTGTGTGACCTTGGGGACAGTTATGACAATAGTATGGTGGTTCCAGCCAAACTGACCAAGGACCATTTTGGACTCATTTTGGACTGTGTTCTTTGGGCTTGCTATCTGTTTGATCTCCCTGTGTTATGAGGTCACCATGTCACCATGGTGACCTTTCTTGCTTTTCCTTAAACAATGGAGCCTGGGTCTAGTTGTGTCTGTGGCTGGTTCTGTCTGAAGAACGTGCTTTCTAGTCTTCTCTTCCTGGACCACGTGTGTCCTGTTACAGGAGCTGCCTGCTTCCCTGTTGAGTTCCCTGGGGCTACAGCAGGTTCTCTTGGGTGGGCATGAACCTCTAGGATCTGCATGTATGTTCATGCTCCCTTTTCCAGACCTGGCCCGTGCTGAGCCCACCGGCCTAAGCTATGCTTTGGAATTTGGAAGAGAAGAGCAGAAGGCAAGGCTTGTGCAAATGCTGCGCTGATTACGGAGGCCAGTGGGGTGGCACTGAATCTCCTCAAGCCTCAGACACGGGATGAGTGTTCAGTAAAATAGCCCCCCATACTCTCCCTCACCTCTTCCGTCTCTCTCCTCCTCTTCTGTTTTCTCTCCCTTTCCCTCCTTTCTCTTCTCTTGGTCTCCCTCTTCTCTGTTTTTCTTTCTTTCTTTTTTTTTTAATTCTCCATCTCCCTATCCTCTTCTCTTCCTGTCCCCCATCGTCTTCAACCCGTTTCTCCTCTTCTTCTCACAGAGTCTCATGTGGTCCAGGCTGTGCTGGGGCTTGCTCTGTAGGCAAGGATAACCTTGCAGTCCTTGACCCTCGGGCTTCTATGTTCCAAGTTCTGGGATCAAGTCATGTCACACAAAGCTTTCCTGCTGACACATTATTTATAACATTTCTCATGCTGAGGTCAGAGATGTTCAAAATCCATCCCAACACCCAGAGAGTCTAAGACTGAGTCTAAGACTCAGACCCTGCTCAATCAGTTTGCAAAGCCCCTGAGACTTGTTTGAGGATGATGTAATGACAGTGCTGATGTTACTACTCAGAACAAGAATAAAGCTCAGGGGCACGATGTTCAGGCAATGCTGTGTATGCATTGAGTTATAAAACCTACAACTTAACTGTGGTGATGCGAGTTAGATCAGTCGTCCTTGACACGGGCTACAAGGAGATGGAAGGGGGCATAAAGGGAAGTTTCTGGAGTGCTGATAATATTTAGAACCTTACCTTTACAGGTATAGTTGGATTATAAAATCCAGCAAGCTATGTGCTTGAGAGGTGTGCACTTTAGCCAGGCCTGATGATCCAGGAATATAATCACAGTTCCTCAGGGGCTGAAGCAGAAAATGTGCAAGTCCAATTTGTAGACAGCTCAGTAAGACTCAAATAAAAAAGTAAAAGAGTCTAAGGATACAGTTTAGTGGTAGCACCTGCCTTATCTGTGTGATGCTGTAGGGTAAATCCCAAGTTAAACATCAGAAAGGAAGATTTGTGCGTACGATTGTTATTACATTATACATCCATTCAAAATAGTCACTGCGTGAGGTGGTACAAGCTTGTAATCCCAGCACTCAGGAAGGAAGAGGCAGGCTGATTGATGTGAGTTCAAGGCCAGCCTGGTCTACAAAGTGGGTCCCGGACAACCAAGGCTACAAAGAGAAACCCTGTCTCAAAAAAAAAAAAATGAATTTAGAGAAAATGCTGACACAACCTCTCCCTCCATACTAAGTTAATGTTTTAATATATGAAAATCATTATATAATTACATAGCTGCAGGATAGATGCCAATTTGTATCTCACTGTCCTCATTCAATAGCAACCATAGTTTTTAGTGTCATGTAGTCATCAGCTAAATGACTTTATATACCATCTCATATTTTCAATGACTTGATTTGTTGCTGTTTTTTTTAACCTCACAAACCAGGCAAAAGCTCCTATAAGGGCTCTGAGCGCTGTGGGAATCGTAACTAATGTTGATCTCTGATGCTTTGTGCACGTGGATTTTATTGGTGTGTAATACACACTAAGAAAGCTGTTGAGGTTTGAACGAGAAATGTTCCCCTGAGGCTCGTATATTTTAACACTGTCTTCTAGCTGTTGGCACTGTTTGGGGATGCTATGGAGCCTTGCTTGAGGATGTATATCCCTGGGAAGTGGGGTGAGGTTTTATAGCCTGGCTCCCAGTTCCCCTCCCCCCTCTGCTTCCTGACAAGCCTAATGCTCCTGCTTCCGAGTCCTCTCCATCATATTAGACTGCACGTTCTCTGGAGCAGTAAGCCAAAATAAACCCCTTTATCCTCTTACTTGCTTTTTGTCAGGGCATTCTGTCACAGCAACAGAAACATAACCCACACACGAGCCACACAGCACACACATCATTAAGTGAGAGTTTGATAAATTTTCACCAAACACACTGTGTAACCATCACCAGGGCAAGGAAGAGGCTAGTTACAGATCCCCCCCATAACCCCTTTTCTCATCCCTTATGCAGCACCACCCCCTTCTTCTCCCCAAAGGCAGCCATCAGAGATGGTCCCCTGGAGCCACATCTTCCTGTCTGAGCCATATGATTTTACCACTGGGGAAATTCTTCCCATGGAGATACAGTTAAGAGCAATGCTATTGTTTGTTCCCCAATCTTCCCCTGAGGTCCGGGCGCACAATTAAAAGGCCACTTTTCCTGAAGTCACAACCCTTTCTTGGGACCAACTCAGGCTCATCAAGGGAAGAAGCTGTGTAAGGACTATGGCTGCTCTTTCATTAGATGCCAGGTGGACGTCACCCATGAAGCTACCAGTTCACAGTGGGCTGGCGAGTATGAATTTAATTTATTTAGCAGACAGGCCATATTTGAGACATCTGTTTTTCTTCTTGCTGGCTTTGATCAGCTGTGTTTTAAAAAACTTGTGTAGTTGGTAGATAATTGATTTGAGCTCATTTATTATCATTCAATTCTCCTTTTTTAACATCTGTAGGATATGTACTTGTGTCCCCTCTTTTGCCGATAATATTAGGGATGTTATCCTCTGTGTATTTTTATTTACTTACTTTTTTCCCTTGTAAGCTTTTCTCGTCTTCCTTTTTTTTTTTTTTTTACCACTAAAGGTTGGCTCTCAGTCCGAACATTCTGTCACTGGGTTGTATCTATAGGCCCTTTTTGAGACGTGGTCTCATTTAGTTGCCCAAGCTCGATTTGATCTTCCTTTGTAGTCCAGGCATTCCCTGACTTAAAACCTTCTTGCCTCTGGAAGCTAGAATTGCAGAATTATATCACCAGGCCCACTAAGAGCCCTGTTTTACTTCCTGCCCTTGAACATTAGGTTTAATTATTTTCCTCTTGTGCCATTTCAAGTTTTAAGCACACCTGTTATTTTCTGACATGTTTTTGTCCTTTTAGTCACCCAACAAAAAATATTTTCTAATTTAACAATTAATAAATGGATTTGGAAGTATGTCATTTCTTGCCCAATACTTGTGGGGTTATTTCTAAACCTAAGCTAAAGGCAACTGAATCAAATCAGGACTTTCCTCCCCATTTTGTTGAGGTTTCCTTTTGATCTTAAGCAGTACTGCTGGTCAAACACAGTCCAGCCAACAACGGATGAAAGTGAAACTCACCATTGTCATAGAAAAAGACTGATCCACATGTGATATGCCCCCAGGTCCAACGTGAAATCCAGCCTGGGTAACCCATACTGTACAACGTGGCTGAGCTCCTGGTTTGCTCTAAGACTTGAGATTGTTGGCCTGAAACTCAGAACAATTTTCTCCTTTGTGTATTTGGGAAACATTGCAAGAATGAACTCTAAAAACACGGACGTGGGGACGTTGAGACAGAGTCTCATGTCACCGAGGCCACCCTTGAAATCTTGGTATCCCTGCTTCTTATGCTCCTGTGCCGGGATGGCAGGTTGGTGTCAATTAGGTCCAGCTTGAACTTATAATGTTTTTTTTTCTGATTTTTTTTCAACTCTTCAGTATAAATCTGCATCATCAGTCATTATGTAATTAAGCTTCTGAGTCCATCAACAATTTTTATTATCAAGGAGTTCAACTCGTTTGGTTTAATCACAGCATGTAATCAACAGCGAACAATTATGCTCTGCCTCTCTCTCTCCAAATATCACTTGCTTGTACTTTAATTCGGTTTAGCATAATATGGATTTGCGCAAGCCTCTGGTGACATTTTAAGGATATGACTCGAATCATCACCTCTTATCCAGGCTCATCAGCTTGTCTTATTTATGTTGTTGTTTTCTCGGGGCTGGAGGGAAAGAAAGGGAGTGAGTTATTCGCTCATCTTTAATCCAGTTGGCTTTGGGAGCACTCGGAAATACACAAGCATACTTAGCTTTACGCATGTGCATCCAACTGTCTGTCACTTTGTGGACTGAAATTCTGATTCATTTTTTTCATTGAAAAAAAGACAGAATGTAATTCAAGAATGTATCCAAATGGAAACTAAACCTAGAAGGAGGGATGGGAAGGGAGATGCTGGTGGGGAGGGTTGAGAAGGGTTGGAGACCACTGGAGACCACACTGGTAGGGAAAAGTCTAGTGGGTGGGGTTTAGGAGGACGAATGGAACCTCAGGATTTTGCTCAGCTAGGAGCTTGTGGATGGGTTTCGTCTGTCAGACAGACGCGGGACAAGGAAAGAATAAGAAAGAGAAGTGATGTGAGCAAGGCCAAGCCTGAGGGAGGTAGGCAGGAGATCGCTTTCCCTGGTGACTCAGGGTATGGCTAAGTGACAGCTGCCCTGCACGTCCTCTACAGGGACTCTCAGGCCACCACACGCCTCCAGTCTCCTGATCCTGTATCTGTAAAATGAAGAAATTATAACCAACTATCTAAGCCTCCAAATTTCAAGATCTAGGGAGGGATTTTTTTTTTTAAAGGTTTAACCCAGTAACAGGAGTTTAAAAATCCTTTAAGGCTGATACAGGGCAGTGTGCTGTATGTGTTTGAGCTGATGTGCTCTTCTCTTGGGCAAAGTTCTTTTCTGCTTCGATGCATTCTAGAATATTCCAAGTCTGGAAAAAAACACATCAAGACACAGTGAATAATGAATGTAATCATAGTAACAAATCTGAGTATGACAATTTCACAGCAAATTGTTCGGTCCTTTGTGTGTTGCCCCAACATATAGAAGAGTAAGTGATAGTGTGTTTCCTTAAGAAACAGGCAAGTAAGTCCTTTGCCAGCCTAAGAGGAGCGGAGACTCTCAGGACAGGTTGAAATGCATCAACATGGGATCCTGATTGTAGTTCAGGCAGTGCCTGGTGTGACAGTCAACCTCACCTTCCCCAGCGCCCAAACAGTGCCAGAAAACATCCTCTCTTACTGCTTGAGATTGTTCATTTGAGTCACACAATGTTGAATGTGTGAGAGCCATCCTGGAATGGATCTTAGCCTGCCCCTGTGGAACACATAGACTAGTTGGTAGTAGGCACTGTTAATCTAGTGGGCCAATGTGACTGGACTGAAAGGTAACTGAGAGATTAGTAAACCTCATCCCTGTGTATGAGCGAAGTTTCAGAGACAACTAGATCAGGAGGCTGTGACACAGTGAATGGTTCATCCACAGAGGAGTCAACATTTGAGAGACTGTTTATTGATGGACCTGTTTGGGTGAGACCGGTTGGAGAAAGTGGGTCACAGTCCTTGGTGGATGTACTTACCTTTTCTTCCTCCTGCTGCCTCACTCTGCTTCCTGGCCATCGTCAGGTGAGCATCTCTACTTGGGGAGACTCGTCACAAGGAGTGGAAACTTTTGAGCCCATCTTTCTTCTCTTAGTATGCTTCTGTCTAGATTTGATGATAACGGTGAGAAAACATCATCAGCCATGAGGGTTCATTTTTCCACGGTAAACATGCTACAGGGGAAACAAAAAGTAAACAATAACTGCCTTAGTTAGGGTTTCTATTGCTATAATGGAACAGCATGACCAAAAAGAAGTTGAGGAGGAAAAGATTTATTTTGTTTACACTTCCACATCACAGTTCATCACTGAAGGCACTTGGGGCAGGACCCTGGAGGCAGGAGCTGATTCAGAAGCTATGGAGGAATGCTGCTTACTGGCTTGCTCAGCCTGGATTTTCTTGGGCTTTGTTTTTATTTTTTTTATTTTTGTTTATTTGCTTGTTTTCAGGTTTGTTGTTGTTGTTTTTCATGGCAGGGTTTTTCTGTGTAGCCTTGCATGTCCTGGACTCACTTTGTAGACCAGGCTGGCCTTGAACTTGCAGAGATCCACCTGCCTCTGCCTTCCCGAGTGCTGGGATTAGAGGCGTGCGCCACAGCCACTGCACCTGGCTGTTCAGCTTGGATTTTTAAAGCCTCTAGGACCACAGGCCCAGGGGTGGCATGGCCCACAGTGAAACCGGTCCTCTCATATCAGTCATCAATAAAGAAAATGCACCACAGATTGGCTCACAAGCAAACTGGTGGGGTATTTTCCCACATGACTCTAGCTTGTGTCAAGTTGACATAAAATTAGCCAACACAGATACGGACCATTATTCATCTTTGATGGGAGCCTGAATACGTGATTTTACTTTCTTCTCATCTTCCTTATAGATGGATGAACCCATGAAATGAGGAAGCATCCAGGCGGCCTGTGTGTACATGAATATTGGACAACTATAGGAAATGTGACTGTGGGACTTCACTAAAGGAGGTCTGTGTGCGCCCTGTGAATTGTTCTCTGGGAGATGCTTATGTCGATGTCTTGGAGGCAGCTGCTTGGAAGAGAAAAGAACTGATCACATCCACTCTGACTTCCAATTCAAGGTAACAGGCTGAGTGTGGGGATAAATGACATCATTTCAAAACGCATAGACATAATAAGTGCATTGCTCATACATATCAACATTCTAAAAGAAGACAGGGCATCTATCTCTACAGGCCAAAATTGAAAAAAAAAAAAAGATCTCAAAGGGAATGGTGATCTATTATCATTGTGTATGAGTTGGAGGCATGAGCATGCATTTTCTTAATACTCAATAGGGGACAAAATAATGAGTCAAAATGCTTCGATTGTGAAGCAAGAACAGTGACTACAGACAAGAGACAAGCAGCTAGTTCGTTCTTCCAGTGAGTGAAGCACTTTTAAGACTGAATACAAGCAGAGAAGTGACCTTTATGATCAAAAATAAAGAGCGGAAGAGGTGGGAAGATCAAAGAACGAAAGACAAGCTCCAGAGAGGAAGAACCGGAGGATATGTACCTGCTCAGAGCTCAATAGGGTAAAACCAGGGGCTGGAGGCTGACGTTTCATTGCCTGAAAGATTCCCAGGAGTCCAGCAGGACAGAAGCATTCAGAGCCCCTCACCCCTCAAATCTACCATCAGAATAAAGAACAGATGACACCAGACTAGATGAAAGCAGGACACTCCCAACGCTGCTCCAGAGCAGTGAGTCAGTGGGTAGTGTGATGGCTAGTCTTCACTGCTAACTCATTTCACTAAAATCTCCTGGGAGTCGCACCTCTGTACATGTGTGTGAGGGAACTTCCAGGGAGCTTTAACTAATATGGGAGGACATAACCCATATGTGGGCAGCAGAATCCCATGGGGTGGGGTCCTGGATTGAATACAAATAGAGATGGTGAGTGAGGCATCAGCATTCATTTCTTTATGCTTCCTGACCGTGGTTGCAACGTGAGCATCCGCCTTGTGGTCCTGCTGCTCTGTGACTTCCCCCCATATGATGGACTGCATGCTCACACCATGAGCCAAAATAAATCTCTAAGTTAGCTTGTCTCCTAGTCTGTGTTGTAGTGTTGTGAAGAGACACCGTGACCATGACAACTCTCACAAAGGAAAACATTTACTGGGGCTGGCTTACAGTTTCAGAGGTTTAGTCCACTATCATTGTGGTGGGACACATGGCAGCCTGCAGGTAGAGATGCTGCTGGAGAGGTAGCTGAGTGTTTTAAACCTGGACCCACAGGCAGCAGGAAGAGAAGGTGTCACTGGGCCTGGCTTGAGCTTCTAAAACCTCAAAGCCCTCCCCCTACCAGCCCCCTGTGACAACATTCCCTTCAATAAAACCACACGCCTCCAATAATGCCTCTCTTTCTGAGTCTATGGAGGCCATTTTTATTCAAACTACCATACTTACTTACGTACTTGTCACAGCAATCAGAAAGTACCTAATATAGATAGTAAAACAGAGCAAAACACACAGAGGAAAACTAGACGGCCTCCAGTGGCATCAACTTTGCAAGAAAAAGTGTTCAGTGTGTGGTACCTGGGGATGACGGAGGGCTGGCCTCAAAGTATTGTGGACATGTACTTTTGACCCTGGAATTCCAGATCTAGCCAAGCCTATGTCTCAAGAAGCCCTCTAGGTGACCCCGAGCTGCTTATTTTGGGGATCCCTGGGCTACGTCATTCTTTGGCTAGGCATCTCAGAGAAGGCTTCTCTGTTCTGCATGATACCTTCTAGCTCTTTCCTTGCTGTTGCAATTGACTGGGCCGTGGCTCACTCATACCTGTCCACAAAGGAATGCTTTTTGGATGAAAGCTTGCTTTGTAATTGAATTGGTTTCTCTGTAGGCAACAAAGACAGTCCTTCAATAATTACTGTTGAGTCTTTAGCTGGTACCCTGTGGTGGCTTGTAGAGCACTTCCACATTTGCCGTGTTTTGTTTTGTTTTGTGGTATTGGAGAATGGACCCATGGCCTCACACATCCCAGGCAGCTGCTCTGCAGCTGTGTGCTCACTGTGTTTGGCTGTACCTCTGTGAACACACACCAAGACTCAGGGGGAAATAATGCCACTGGCTTTAGCTTTTGAGTGAAGAACGTGTATCTTTGGAACATTTAGAACTGTACATCCAGCAAGTAGCTACACTGAGGCCCAAAATCCCTCTCATTAGAGTCTCTCCAATCAACAACTCTATTTCCACTGAGCTTTTCCCACCATGCTTGCTCCAAAGGCAAGACACATGACTTCAGTTGAGGCATAGTATAAAATCATAAATACATGCATTTGGGGGGAAAATAGGACAATTTAACTTAGGTTTTGGGAAATCAATGTAATAACTTAGTGACTAATACCTGCAATTGGTCATGATGGAGTAGGGGTGAGCAGAATAGCCATTTCTGAGATTTTTTTGATGTTACCATTCGGCAACCCAGGGAAAGCCAACAGGGCATTTGAAAAAAACATTTCTTATTCTGCTTATGAGTTTTTTTTTTAATACCTGCTGATAAATAGAACATTGCTTCTCACTCTATCTGTGGCATACAGAAGTGATCAAAGGATCACATCTTAAAAGTGGCTTCATGGGGCTGGAGAGATGGCTCAGTGGTTAAGAGCATTAGGTGCTCTTCCAGAGGACTCGAGTTTGATTCTCAGCATCCACATGGCAGCTCACAACTGTCTGTAAATATAGCTCCAAGTGATTTGGCACCCTCACACAGGCACACATGCAGGCAAATCACTAGTGCACATAAAATAAAAAATTTAAAAAGTGGTTTCATTATTTAATTCCTGATCCTCTCTTATTATTCCTATTATTCAATTATAGCAATTCCTTTTTATGATTACCACAGGAGAGATGTTTATTGAAAGTCTGGAAAAATCAGGAAAGCATAAAGGTCATGATATTGCCAGCAGCTATGCACACTGATGCTTGCTGTTAAGGTGGTTGTATATTTGTATCTGTTCCATGCCCTTTCTGTGCCTTACCTGCTGTCATCTGCCTAAAGTTCTGCTGAAACCCTGAGCAGGTGTGTGTGTGTGTGTGTGTGTGTGTGTGTGTGTGTGTGTGTGTCTTCTGACTTCTCCTATATGCTGTCTCGGTTGGCCACGCCACTGTATCAGAGTCTATGTGGTTTTAACACTGCATACTATCCATCTCAGGCAACCTGGCCTTAATTATGTCTCTTCTTGCTGCCTATCATCAGAGGGGAAGGGCAAAGGTCCACCTGTCTCTAGGAATCCCAGCACCCACACTCTGAGAGGAGTCTCTCATCTCTACGTGAGCCCTTCTGTCTCTTCCTGGTCCTCCCATATCCCATCCTCCGGCCTGGTCCCCTGTCTGGAAACTTTAAGTCAGGGTCAAATTGGACAGTCTTCCTTATATTGAGTTTTGACTCTCCCCATATTTCTGCGAGGGTTTCGTTCTCCACTCTCTACTCCTGCCCAGTCTGCAGGTATGGCCAGCAGCACCTGGTACCAGATGACCGAGACCAACCCCATCCCTGGATCCCTTACCAGCCGGTTTATC
This sequence comes from Acomys percivali, assembly GCA_907169655.1. Taxonomy (NCBI): domain Eukaryota; kingdom Metazoa; phylum Chordata; class Mammalia; order Rodentia; family Muridae; genus Acomys; species Acomys percivali. The sequence goes on from OU015748.1 coordinate 87,473,585, forward strand.
CTCAGAGCAGAACACAAGGAGTTTGCTTTGTTCTCAAGGCAACCATCCAGGTCCAGAGGAGGGACCCTATCTTTCTGAGAGATAGGCACTGCCGGCAGGGGAGGGGAAACAGAGGGCAAGCCAGCACGTGAGTGAGATAGGGACCACCACTCAGCATGCATCTCTGCAGTGCATAGCAGCAGGCGGCTGTCTCACACCTGTGGTGTCTGTTCACAGCAGCACGGTAGGAGGAAGCTATGTGTATGATAGCTAGGTGTATGGTTTTTCAGGTGAGATTAATTTTTGGCCTGAGAAGAAATGTAAATGTTTGAACGTGGATTAAATAGGGCCTCTGGGATTATCGATTGCTTGAGCCTCACCACCATACTTAACACCTGACTCCCAGCACGCAAAATATGACCATATTTGAATACAGGGTCTTTAGAGAAGTGGCTCAACTATGCTGGGGTTACTTGGGGTGGGTCCTAACCCACTGTCACTGTTGCTCTACCTGGGCAGATGTGCACAGAGGGAAGATGACACCAGCACCCACATGGCCCAGAGCTGACAATGAGTTAGCTCAGAGGCCCAGGGATGCTGTGTGATAGGGCCTGGAGATTGTGGGAATACAGAGCTAGCCAAAAGCCTTTGTTTTCAGGAAAGGCCATGGCCATTTTCAGGTTACTGGGCCTCCTGGGGTAGCTAAGCCTCCTCTGTCCTAAAAAAAAAAAAAATCAATTTTCTGAAAGCTAATTTACTAAAAGCCATTCTGCAAATGACCACAGCACTGGATTATTGAGGAATTGAGATGAGTTTTGGTTTCATTCTTGTGCCTGACTTAGCTCATGGGGCTGTGTATGTCAGGTTTTACGTAGGGACTTAAGGCATACACGCACACGTGTGTGTGTGTGTGTGTGTGTGTGTGTGTGCACATATATCCACACATGTATGTGGTTTTTAAATGGGGGCTCCACAGTCTGTGCTTTCTGGACTACTGTTCTGCCCCCACTGTTAAATCTGACCAGTGATCACTCCTTGCCCTGGTAGTCCATCGCCATTTTGACAAAAATTGACATTTTTCCTTTAAAGCAGTCTGTCGGCTATGCCTTTATAAACATGCACCAGGAGTGATGAAACCTCCGGCAGTTGTGTGAGCGGCAAGAACAGATTCTTGGGAAGCAGGCTTCATTGAGCAGCTCCTTTAATTGGGGAAAACAAAGGCTATCTAAACTTTTGGGGAGTAGGTAGAGGCGATCAGGTGAGTGTACCTCATTGGTCATAGCTAAGGTGCTGGGAATGCCTTAGTTGCATGAAGAGGAACTTCAGGTGTTTGCTGGGTATGACCTTGTAAGGAGAGGAAGTTTAACCTGTAACCTCGCCTCCTACCAGGCTACTGACCAGCCCAAGGGTAGCAGAGTTGGGTGTCGTAAGGCTATGGTGTGCCGGGACTTGCAGACCTAGGACAGGGAGGAAGGAGTCCTACTCCTGCAAATCTCAGGACAAGATTTTCAGGATTTGGACATGCATCAATCTCACTGTTGCTCCAGGCAGACTCCCCTGGTCCACAGCCCCACATATAGCCATTGAGATCACTGTTAGCCACAAGCCACAGGAAACCCCACTAGCATCGCGCCGGGAGCCTGAGACCCAGTCCAAGCTAGAGCTATGGCACTTCATGGCTTGCTGTTATCAGCCTTGGTTCTATCCTTACTGTTAGGTCCCGCTGTAGGGCATGGCCAGGGTGCCCAGCCTTCTACCAAGGGGCCGGACTTCCCCTCTCCCAGAGGTGCACTATATAAACCAGATATTTTAGTTCCACTGTCCCCTGCCCTTGTCCTCTTCCCACCTCCCTGCCCTTTCCCCTTCCCTCCTCTTCCGGCACCCTCTCTCCCTGTCCCTCCCTCCCATGCTGTTCCAATAAACCTGAATGTATAGCTTCATTGCCATTAGCTCATTCTGATTATTTAATCAATCGCTCACGCTGAGAAATGGCTCCAAGCATCACATCGACATCCCAGACAGGACTCAGGGAGAAGGAGAAAGGGCTGTTTCTTTTATCAGAGAGACTATAATCGTTCAAAATTCACATCTTGCAGACTTCTGAATATCTGTTCTTAGCAGCTGGTCACTGGTCATATAGTACTCCACACAGCTGCCCACCTGTTTGCCCAGCTGCCTGTCTCACAGCGAGAAATTATGGTGGGTTAACCATCCTTGGCCCGATTCAAGGTTTTATTTAAAACCTAAGGTTGGTTTCCTGAGTGGGGAAATAAGGGTTTTCTAAGAGGCCAAACTCCTACAGATCAGATGGGACCACGATCCCATGAATTCCCACTGTGACTGCAGTCCTATTTCTACTCATTGGTTGATATGATCTGTGGAAATACAATATGAAGAAATTAGTTACAGACTTTAGGCAGCACGGAGTCTAGAGTGTTTTGAGCATAGGAAGAATGTGAGCATGTTGTGTCGGGGCTGGAAGGAAGGACAGAAAGGAAGCCCCACTGGGTGGAAGATCACGTGAGCAGCCGTGCACCTTCTCTAACGCCTCTCCCCTCCCCCCATCTCTCACCGCTCCCCTCCCCCACCTTCCATGAGGGAAGCAGATTCTGTCACACACTCACACAACCATAATGGCCTGCCACCATGGACCCAGAGTCCTGACTGACATCTCTAAAACCGTGAGCCAATGGATCTTTGCTCCTTTAAGTTGTTCTCTTGGGACTTCATTGCGTCCGTTTAGAAGTAACTAACAACAATTGAGATGTAACATGAATAAATGAATAAAATATATTTTTAAAAAAAGAAGTAACTAACATGTGTGCATTATACCAACGTTCAGATAAACTTCAAATGTTCAAAGGCAAAACTGAAGAGGAAGGACAAGAAGAGAGCGGGAACTGTACGTGGGAATTCTAACTGCCGTACTTGCTCACAGTACATAGGCTCCTGAGACAGGAGGTCTCATGGCTTCTAACCCCGCCTGTGGGAGGAGCAGTATGTTTCCTGGTGCTCTATTGGTCCGAGTGCAGAGACTCTGACCAGTTACTGAAAGAAAATGACTCCACATCTGTCAGGCCAGAGAAAGCACACTGAGTTTGGATTTGACACAGCTGCACATAACCGCCTGCCCTGATAACCCTGCTTTTAGAAAGATGGATGTTGGTTAACTTTGCTTTCATGGCAAAAAAAAAATGCAGAGACTGTCCAGAAATGTTTTGGTGGCTCCTCAATCAAGAGAGATTGATGCCCCTCTGTCTTTCTGTCCTTCTGCACTTCAGGCTCGTTCCTACAGCTGGGGTTGCCTCATGATCAAAGGAAGGAGTTGGTAGCTGGGCTCAAAAAAATGACAAGACATAAGAAGCTCAGCTGAGGGAGCGCCAGAGAGATTTCCTGTGACCCTTGTCCACCATGCCTACTTCCGCAGCCTCGGCTGCCCCATAGAAAAAAGGAAACAGTCCCCCTGAGTCAGCACACTGTACTCCCACTAAACCTGGGGTTCTGCAAATGAAGGAGAAAGAACAGAGATTTGTGACATTGCTAGCTATTTCCAGAATGACCAACTGCCTTCCACTTCGCCTGTTTCTTCCCATGACTAATTTCTACCAATGCCTACCTGTGAGGCACTTGGCAGATGCCTGCACCCAGTGGCTGCTTATTTCACAGAGAACACTAGGGACTGAGGGAATCCTCCAGGAATGTGAAGAAATGCAAAGAAGAGTTAAAAAGTTCTGAGGTCACAGGCATGCGAGATTTACATTGTGTTGTCCAATCTGTGGATGCAACAGTCAAGCAAAAAATAAGAGATGTTTACAACCCACAATGTATGCTGTTGGAAAAAGACGCTTGCAGCACTTCAGGATCCAGAATAAGCCCCTAACTCAGGACTGGAATTTAAAATAAAACACAAGAATTTTCCAATGGAGGGATCCTCGTCTGCCTTAAACGAGTGGTTAAAGAGCCCAAGCCATTTCTTGGTATGCACAATTAGATTGTGGGAGAATTATGGCAAAAAATACATGCCTGGCTCTATCATCTGTGACCACGCTCATTGAAACTGGTGTGATTTTTATAGCAACTGAGCATTATCTGAGCCCCTACGAGACTATGCTAACCAGCCTTCAAGAAGGGGTCTCTACTTCTGTCTCCTTAGACACCGCTGTCCACACTGAGGCTCATCGGGTTCCATAGTGAGGGTGGCTGTCGCCATTGTCCACATACTGAGAGCATATGCTTTAGAGCTGTTGAGCGAACCACTGAAGACCACACTGCAAATAAGCGCCTACGCCCCAGGTCCCATGCTATCCCCTCGGCATGAAAAGTCCATTTTCTTTCCACTCAAAGACTCACGAACTGCGATGCTTCAGAGAAATAGAGTGCCTTTCCCAATTGCCCATCGTCAATCAACACAGTGATACAGAGATTCTCATTTCTCTTGATTGGGATGTGTTGTGATGTGGAGGCATTTGCAGCACCTGGAGAGGCTGAGGCTGGATCTGGAAGGCAGTGGAGTGGGGGCCAGGGCCCATCTGTTCAAGCTCTCAGGGATGTGGAGATGGCTCCCCTTCTTTTTTTTTTTTTAAAGCTAGTTATCACCTGAGTCTGAACACAGAGGGAAACATCTTGTTCCAGCAAGGAAAAAAAAAACTGTCTGTGGCATCAAGCTCTACTGTCCTACTTAGATTTTAAGTAACTTGACACAGGCTAGAGTTGTTTGAGAAATTGCTATCAGCAGATTGGTCTGTGGGCAACCATGTGGGGGCATTTTCTTGAGTAAAGATTGATATGGGAAGTCCCGGACCACTGTGGTGGGTGCCATCCCAGGCAGGTGTCCCTGAGCGTATAAGAGAGCAGGCTGAACTTTAATAGTTTCTCTGTCAGCACATAAGCCTAGTCTTCCTTCCTCTGTCCCAACGTCCAAGTAGACTCCGCATCCTAAACCCATGCTTCAAAGCCATATTTGTGATACTAGCTGTCTCCCTCCAAGGCCTGGCTTTATGCCAGCCCCTGCTGGACCCTGGCAGCCTCTCTCCCTCTTCACAATGATTCTTAACCCAGTAGGCATTGGCCCAACTATTAGAGGAAGAAACTTAAGGCTCAGAGAGATGGAGTTAGGATTCAAAGCTCCGTGCCCTCTCTGCCAGGGGCTCTGGGAAGAATTGGCAACGCTTCTGGATTCCTGGTTCATCAGAGCTTCTCATGTGTGGGCTGCTTCCCTGGGTCGCACAAGAGTCAACAAGGCAACACTAGATTGTGCGTTCCCCCTCAGAGCACTTGAACCTTAGAGACAGAATCGCTGGCTTCCCATTGCCCACCCCTTCCTAAGTGGGGGAGGGGAGAGGATTACAGCAGCACCAATCTGTTCTCCACGTGGACTGTAAAGCTAAAGATGCCTCTCCAGGCACTGCTCTTCAAATACAGACCAGAGCCCCTAAGGATGCGGCCACAACTTAATGCTGCAGCCTCACCTTAGACCCTCTGTCTCTCCCTATCATCTCAGTCTCCTTCAGACTCCTCCATGGCCTCACTCACTCCTGCACATGCTATCTTCCCTTTGGAATGTTCTCTTTCACCTATCACATCCTCCCTTGGCTATTGCTTCTCTGGGGTGTCTACCTGGTATGTGGGCAGTGTGGAAGTCCCCCGGGAGGCTCTCTCTCTCTTCTTTTTCTTCTCTTTCTTCTCTCTCTCTCTTCTCTCTCTCTCTCTCTCTCTCTCTCTCTCTCTCTCTCTCTCTCTCTCTCTCTCTCTCTCTCTCTCTCACACACACACACACACACACACACACACACACACACATACACCTACCTCTCTATGTGTCTGTTCCCAATGCTTTACCCTTGTTTGGTATCTGGGATGGTGTGATAATTTGGTTTATATCTTCTTTCCATGTTCCATGGGTGTGCCCAGGAACTTCATTTGTGTGCTTTGGTGTCCCCCAGTGCTGTCCCATGCAGCCATCTTGAGGACTAGACTTAATAATTATCTGCTGCTAACTGAATGAATAAGGTCAGATGGCCCCCACTGTGGAGTGGATCTTATTATGCCTATGTATGACTGTAGTTGTTAGGGTCAAAAGCGGGGCCCTTGGCAGCCCTAACCAGCTAGGTTGGCCACCCATCCTCCATATGCAAATTAAGGAGACAAGTAATAGTGAAAGCAGAGACAGGAATCTTACTCAACATGACCACATTGAGAAGAGGAACAAATAAAAACACCCAGGAGCACCCGAGTGCATCCACATGGTCTTGACATAAGGTTAAGGCTTAAACAGAAAGCAATAGGCACACATGACTAAAGCTGTGGTCCTGCCTTCCACCACTGCTTAGCTCTCTTCTGCAAGGTGGTCTGACAAGCTGTCAGAACTGTGACACTTCTTTGCAGGAAGCAAAATCTCCCTCTGGCTGGTAACAGTTTTTTCCTTGCCCCAGCTGGAGATTCCTGGAGAAATTCCAGCTCTCTGGGGATCACTGTCTCAGTAGTCTGAGGACACAGGCATCTCTCTCTAAAATATCTTCTCTGGGCTGGGGAATTGGATCCCAGCATCTATGTGTAAGTGAGATACAGGGGTGCCTTGGGGAACAGAGACAGGTAGGTCTCCAGAGCTCATTCCCTAGTTAGCCATCCTAGTCTAACTGGTGAGCCTAGGGCTCAGAAGGAGACCCTGTCTCAAAAACTAAAGATGGAACTTGATAGAGAAAGACACCATGTACATGACCACACAAGCACACACACACACACACACACACACACACACACACACACAC
>OU015748.1:87490932-87518809 GCA_907169655.1 Acomys percivali
TCTCTCTCTCTCTCTCTCTCTCTCTCTCTCTCTCTCTCTCTCTCTCTTTCTCTCTCTTCCACCCCCTGTCTCTTTCCCTCCCTCCGCCTCCCTCCCCCCTCTCTCACACACATACTTTTGAGATGGCAAGCAGTTGGGAAAGCCCTCAGGCTAGTTTGCAACTGACAATGTAGCCTATATTGTTTGGTTTCTGATTCAGAGCAGTCTTCCTGCCTTGGCTTCCCAAGCGCTGGGGGAACAGGTTAAGCCATCATTCCCAACACTGTGAATAATTTCAAAGCATGACAGGACCCACGCAGATTGATAATTTGAGACTGTGCTATGAAAACACCTCTGGGACATCTAGTTCATCACTTGCACCTGAGATACTTGGCAGCTGAGACTCAGGAGACAGACGGTGACCCAAGAGTGACTGAGGTTTTCCTTTACACTTTGCTCTAGGATGATCCAACTTCTTGTCACATTAGGAGAAAGGTGCTGGTGGCTTGGTTTCCTGGGTATGTGTGTTGCTTGGTTATAGAGCAAAGAGGACAAGGGGAAGCTGGGGCCAACATCCTTCTGCACCACAGAAGGACTTTGAGGACCTGACCAGGATGCAGTGTGAGTTTAGGATGCAGTCGTTTCACATTCTCCCTTTAGGATGCATAAGGGAAAATACAGATTTAAAAAGATCTAATTCTTTCTGTTGATAACAAGGGAAGAAGACCAGGCATGGTACAGTATGCCCAAAAGGTGATGAGTTCAAGGCCATCCTGGTTCACATAGAGAGACCCTGTCTACAACAACAACAACAAAAAACCATATAAATAGGATTTCCCTCTCTTCTTTTCTCTCAGAGCATTTATTTTAGAAGAGCTACAATTATAAGTAATTTCTCTTCTCTTTGAGATGTATATAAAACAGCTTTGAAAGCTGGGTAGGTTTTATCTTTTAAAATATGCAGGCCTGTCTTTGTCAAGGGCTTGGGAACCTCATTTCTGCAACACAAACATCAAGGAGGCTAACAGCCTAGCCCTAGCCTGGAGCTGTATTGCATAGAAAATGCAAGTCCAGATACCTGGGAAATTTACTGCTACTTCTAAGGGGGGAGGGGCCTACCTCTGACAGTTATCTCATTCCAAGTCATAAAATATCTCTTTTCATGAAAATTTACAAGTGCCCTCTAGCCCCAATCCTGTCTGTCTTAGTTAGGGTTTTTATTGCTGTGAAGAGACACTATGGCCAAAGCAACTCTTATAAAGGACAACATTTAACTGGGGCTGGCTTAGCTTCAGAGATCTAGTCCATTGTCTTGAGGGCAGAAAGCATGGCAGCATGCAGGCAGATGTGGTGCTGGAGGAGCCGAGAGTTTTACATCTTGATCAGAAGGCAACCAGGAGGAGACTGGCACACAGGTTGAAGGGTGAGCTTTGGAGACCTCAAAGCCCAGCCCCACAGTGACACACTACCTCCAACAAGGCCACACCCACTCCAACAAGGCCACACCCACTCCAACAAGGCCACACCTCCTAATAGTGCCACTCCCTAAGGGCCAAGCATTCAAACGCAGGAGTGTCTGGGAGCCAAACCTATTCAAACCACCACATCACCCATCACAACAAACAAATTCTATAACTCAGCTGGTCACTCAAATCACTGCATTATTCTAGAATGAATTAAATCTGACAAAATAGGTCATCTTACTTGGACTAGTTATCATTTACCTGGAAACTAGGTTAGGAGTAAGTTGTAACTGCTTGGCTTGGTAACAGGGGTGGGGGGTGTTTCTGTCTTTGTAACCTCCTTGCAGTGCATGTCACATCCTAGGTTAACTATTGTTTAGTAATTGTGTTGACTAGTTTTATGTCAACTTGACACAACCTACTGGCATTTTGGAAGAGGGGACATAAACTGAGAAAATCCCCCACCAGATTGGCCTGTGGGCAAGCCTGTGATTTGTTTTCTTGATTGGTTATTGATGAGGGAGGACCTAGGTCATTGTGGGCGGTGCCACTCCCTGGGCTGTTAGTCCTGGGTGCTACAAGAAATCAGGCTGAGCAAGCCAGTAAGCAGCACTCCTCCATGACTTCTGCTCTGGTTCTAGCCTGAGTTCCTGCATTGGCTTCTCTTAGTGATATATTTCTGTTGTAAGGTGAATTTCTTTCTTCTCAAAGTTGCTTTTGGTCATGATACTTTTTCACAGCAATAGAAACGCTAACTAAGATAATAACCAAACTTTTCATCTCTATATCTTTTCATCTTAACCTTTGTAGATAGGTTTTATGGTTCAGAAATAAATTCTTCTTTACAGATATAACTTTGCCCTCAATGGAGAAGATGGCTTATTAGCTCAGGACCAGGTTGAGTAGAGCCAGACTGGATGTCCCTCCACTTGCATGGGTTTCTTCCAGAAAGAGAAGTACTGTGCAGTGGTTAAGACCAAGGGATTTAGGAGGGGACTTCTTGGGTTTAAGCCATGTCTTTCCTTGACCAGCCATTTTAGAGCTATGTGATGACTTTTCTCTGTGCCTGTCTTCCTTAGCTTTAAAATAAAATAGGAATAAATATATATTCCATATATATATGACTTTAGTAGATAAATGAATTCATAATATCTATATCTATCTACAGTAGATAGATAGATAGATAGATAGATAGATAGATAGATAGATAGAAAGAATGCGGCTGTAGCAGATGAATGAGTTCATAACCATTAAGTCTTTTGTGCTATCGGAAACACTGAAGCCCACACAGATGACACTAAACAGAGACTAGTCATTCAGAATTCCATCATTTGTCAATTCTGTCACATATGAGACCCATCACTTGTGCATGACAGAGACTCAAAGACAGTCAGGATGTGAGACAGTAACCTGGCTAGAGAGAAGCTTGGGTTCTCTGTGGGTAAAGCATGCTGGTGTGGGAAAGAAGAAGAAGAAGCAGTTAGTTGGGCAGCTGGTACCCTTGACCAAGCATGACCATTTGAGGCTGGTCTCTACAGAGGCTGTGGTTTGCTTGTCAAAGACTGGTACTGCAGATGTCAGAGAGCAGAAGTTGGGACTCAGTCTTCCACAGTCATATGTGACTCTCCATCGTCAGTTTGCATTTTCAGCCCTTCACAACCTGTGCCCAGCACAGGCTCTGCAGTTAGCAATATTTGTCATCGCCACAGACAGATCACACTTCACTGTGGAGCCGCAGGCTGGAGGCTTTTCTAGTTTGTCTTCCCAAGCGACAACAAGCTCCTTGGGACTGGAGGCAGCTTTTTACTCAGGAGTTAGGGTTACCCCCAGGAAAGCCCTGTCCAGAGGACACTCCCTGTAACTGAATAGCTGATAAAGCTGATAAAACACTAGCTGACCTATACTCAAGAGGAGAAACCTTGCAGTAAACAGAAACAAGACACATTTAATTAATAGCCTAAATTTAGTAAGCAGCATCGATGTCAGATGGCTGAAGTTCATTATTTTGGTCAATTCATTAGAAGTATCATTTATAAATGCTTTAAAGCATAATGAGAATGGCCCCATTCCCCCTTCTATTTTATTGATGCATTAGGAGGGGCTGGAGAGATGGCTCAGAGGCTAAGAGCACCGCCTGCTCTTCCAAAGGTCCTGACTTCAATTCCCAGCAACCGCATGGTGGCTCACAACCATCTATAATGAGATTTGGTGCCCTCTTCTGACATGTAGGCAAACACTGTATACTTAATAAATAAAAAAATATTTTTTTTTTAGAAAAAGGAGTAGACATTGTTGTTTATAGACTCATATATTTAGCTTTTTAAGGTGGCAGAAGGAGGCAGAAGTTGGGGATGGTAAAACATTTATTACCATGCCACAGCACATAAATTCTGGCATTCACTGAATACTTACAATGTTCCAGAAATAGACCCTGTCCCCTCTCATGTCACAACAGCCTCATGAGGTACTCCCCATTCATTTCTTCTGTTTTTGCAGGTAAGGAGGCTGAGGCTGCGGCATGCAGTTGCCTGACATCACACAGTGGGTTAATAATGGATCCAGGCTCTGCACAAGCACCAGTCCACCTTGAACCTGCTGTTTGAACTTCCCTGTAGCCAATTAGCAGTCATTTCCCTTCCCTCCAGGCTCTGTCAACCACAGAGCTAGGTCCACGGATTGCCTTCTTGTACATTTTGTGTAGGTAGAGTCAGATACCATGTGATCCCTGTTCCTGGCTTCTTTCCCTTGGCACAATGTTTTCAAGAGCTACCCATGCTCATAATTCCACTTTTTTCCATAGCTGAATAATAGTTCTCAGATGTACGTGTGCATCACTATTTATTTATTTACTCCTCAGCTGATAGCAATCCGGGAGTTTCCACTTTTAGGCCACTATGACTAACGCTGTCATGAACTTTCACAGGTCCATTTTTCAAAGACTACTGGGACCGTCTCTGCTACTGAATCCAATAGACACATCCAAACAATGTACCAAGCACAGGCTCCACTGAGCAGTCCCCACTGCCATCTTTTCAGATCATGGCACTTCCTGACATAAGGTTGGCAGGCACACATAAAGATGGCCTCACCTGGCATCTTGCTGTTAGAAATGAAAGATGCTGGCCTTCCCCATACACTGAATAAAGATCTCCCATTTAACAGCTTCCTAGGGAGTTCTTACATACATTATACACTGAACTTCATTGATGGAGCTCAGAGAGACTTAGTGGTTTATCCCGAGTTCCTTGTGCAAGGTCCTGACTTGAGGGCATATATTTAGATTCATAGGGTTCCTTTCTATGGGATCATGGTGTTTGAATAAGAAATGTTCCCCTATAGGCTCTGGGATTTGAGAACTGGGGACCAGTTGGTGTGTGCTGTTTGGGGAGGTGGTACAGACTTGCTGGCAGAAGTATGTCACTTGGGGATGGGCTCTGAGAGTATATGACCTTGCCTGACTTCCGGTTCACTGTTTCATGTTTATGGTTGGCGATGGGCCCTCTTAGCCTCCTGCTCCACCTCTCATGCTTACCCCACCATGGTGGACTCCTATCTCTCTGTGTCTGTAAGCCAAAATAAACTCATTCTTCCCTAAGTTGCTTTTGGTCATGACGTCTTAACACAGCAGCAAAACTGTATCGGATACAAAGAAAATCCCAGCGGTCCTTTAAGAATTCCCTCCCTTGGTTTCTGTGTTAGCTCATTGCCTTTCATCTTCTTCCATTCCATCTCTGCCTGCCCTGTTCTTAGCCTCTTTGTCTGAGATCATTTCTCTCCAGCCATGGTCTTACTTCCTAAGTTCTGAGCCCAGAACCAGCATCAAATTAGAGTGCAGTTAGCTCTCAGTAGGTCCTCCTGGGATCTAGAGGGCTGAGGATGGCTGGGACCTCAGCTTTCTCACCAGTTTCATCATGCACCAGGAACTAAGCTAAGAGTGGAAAAGAGCAGAAGATTTCCAGAAAACACAACAAGAGCAGATACCAGAGCATCAGACCAGCAGCTTCCGGGGTCTTCTTTGCCTCCCACACACGGAATCCACAACAGAGAAAGGCTGGCAGGAGAGAGCCCTGCTGTCTGTCGCAGAACCGTTATATAACCTATCCTTATCCAAGCCCTCCATCCCTTTAGAAAAGCAATGGGTAGTGGGGGTCAAAGAATATTAAAAAAAAGAAACTCTGCCCAATGTCTTTGAAAAATTCAGGAACTCCGGCCACACATGGTCCAGTATGCACCAACATGAATTAAACTTGCAATGCAGAAGAAAGAAAATGTCTCTCCCAGCTCACCCTCTTCAGGGAGTTGCAAAGGGGTGGGCTGACTTTAAAATTGGGTCCTATGTTTGGAGGGTAAGGAATAAGGGAATTATCCTCAAATTGTGCATTAGCCACGATTTTATGCACAATTTCAAGAGATGTTTAAAAAATTAATGCCAAGGGCATGAGTTCAGGCGAAATGAGGGAAAATCACCCCAGTGGAGATAGCTTATAAGTCAAGTAGGCTGAAATACAAAAAGGATTATTAATGCATTTATAAAGCTTTAGACAGTCTAGCTTCTTGGCAGGAGCTTTGCTTCGAGGGCTTTCAGAAGTCACTTCAAAGCACTTAACTTGAAGCTTACAAAATGAGTCACTGAGAAAGCACGATGTCCCTCGATGGTCCCCCAGCCCACCTCCCGCAGCGGTCATTTACCGTGAGCTCTTTGCTTTTTGCAAAAGGCCACCAGCCCCGCACACGCTTCTGCTGGAATATGGAGATCTTGTTCTCCTCGCTTGCGTTCTCAAACTTGGACAGATCGCAGGCTTTTGCGGATTTGGCTGCCCGAGGGAAGCTGTTAAGGTTCATTTCCAGGGAGCCTGTGAAGAGATGCCCCTTACAGTAAAGGAGAGCTTTTCAGTCCCTGTGGCTCATATACTCACTTGCCAGTCACTCCAACAACATTACATTGCGTGTGAGATGCACCAGCTATATGAGTAGGTATAAACGGGATGGAGACATGTGGTACCATAAAGAATGAATAACATGGTAGCAGGTGGAAGGCAGGGTAGAGTGGGAAACAAAGCTTCAGGCTTCAGTTTGGAGTAACAGCACTACTGGGCACCTTCCCACCTCTACATGCAGTTCCCTGAGTCTGTGTAACGGGCCTCAGGTGTGTCACACTTCAGTACTGATCTCCCCATGAGAGTCCCCAATGTATCGTCTTGCAGGCCAGGGTGGAAGTCCTTTCCCCTTTGCATCTACTCTGTAGGAAAGAAATGGCCTCCAAGTTCACTGCAATGTTTCTCCAGGGTAAAATAGTAGTATCATCAAGGAGCTGTGTCTCTCATTGTGACAACATTCCTGTTGTAAAGTAACATTTGTTTGTTAAATGTGAAACTTTAGAGCAAGTACATCAGCAAGAAAATATTCGGTTTCCCCAAACTGGCCATGGCTCTGTATAATGGTGCATAGCCTTAGCTTGCCTGCCCCTCTTTTCTTTAAGATATACATTTATAGAGGTATTTACTTGAGGTATACATTTATATAAGTTATAAATGTATTTATGCCTTATTTACTTATATATTTATATAAGTTTACATAAGATATATGTGTATGCCTTTTTTTTTTTAACAGACAGGGTTTCTCTGTGTAGCCTTGGCCGTGCTGGAATCACTTTGTAAACCAAGCTAGCTTCGAACTCACAGAGATCTGCCTGCCTCTGCCTCCCTGAGTGCTGGGATTACAGTTGTGCGCCACTGCACCCCTCATAAGTGTGTATCTTAAAGAAATGAGATCTTCCTTCCACATTCTATTTCACTCAGTACATTCCCTCCAACTTTCCAAATCCTTGACTACTTCAGTATTTCCATGGCTGTGGGGTTATTGTTTACGGTATGTGAGGGGTTGTGCCCAATTCTTCTTCTTAAGGATTTATTTTATTATTTTACTTTATGTGCTGTGTGTGGGCCTGAATATATGTCTGGGTACCACAGTCACACAGGTGCCCGTGCAGGGCATCAGATCCCTTGGAACTGGAGTCTCAGGTGGTTGTGAGCCTCCTGATGTGGGTGCTGGGAACCAAACCCAGGGTCCTCTGCAAGAGCAGCACATATCCTGAGCTGCTGAGCCACCTCTCCAGTCCCTCTGGTTGGACATAACAGATTAGTAATGGACTCAATGTTTGACTGTTTCCTCATGTTACACAGAGCAAAGGTCAGTGTTTCTGAATGCATTATAGGCCCACTGAATGCACAGACTACAATTTATTTCGCCAGTTCTCTAGTATTGGCAGGTTTCTTATCACAAATAGGACTAAAGTTATTGTCTTCTTAACAAAATCACACCCAGTTTTCCCAAAGCTAGGGCCACATTCTTAGCTTCAATATGTGCTTGAGAAAGCCGCTGGGCTTACCCAGGAAGTCGTCTGAGGACAGCCTTTCAAAATCCCAGACCTGCAGCACCAGCACGGCTGGGGTCTTACACTCCATCTTCTCTAGGGAGAAGATGTTCTCCCGTTTGGTGATGACCATTTGCTTTTCGGCCGGCAGGTACTGGAACGGAAACAGGAAGCGCCAGTTGAAGTTCCCTTCTCCCGTCAGAGAGTTGTAATGCACGTCGGTCTCCTGCCTGTCATCCTCCAAGCCCTTGATCCACCTGCACAAAGAGAAGAGGGTGTTCAAACACTTAGAGTGTGGTATTCAGGCACCAGCAGAATCAAGTGACTCAGCCAGCTTCAGTATGTCTGAGCCACAGCCTCACGGTACATGTAGCTGGGTTCCGATGGAAGTTTCCATCTTAACATGAAAGAGAAAAGCTGGGATCCAAACCAAAAGACTTCTCCTAAAGCAATCTGTGTAAGCGTCTTTGGCTATTTATAGATGAGAAGCTCTGTGTAATTAAGATATAAAATAAAAAGTGAATGTGTAGTTTGAGCCCTGGTCACAAAGAGGGGGGTCCTCTTTGTGAGGGGTGTCATCTCCACAGTAGAGTATTAGAACAAGATTACATTGAAGCCTCTAAAATTGTGTGTATGGCCTGCTATCGGGCCTGGGAATGGCTCCCCTCTCTGATGCTGGCTCCTGATAGTGTAGTAGGTTTAGATTATTGGGGTACAATGGGGGGCAAGGGGGTAGGTGGGCTTCTCGCAGCCACTTAGCCTACTCACATTGTGACCATAGGTCAGTTGTCTAACCTCTTTGTTGTGTTATATTCATCTGTAAAAATTGAAGCTGGTTTTGGCTCTTGGTTCACAAGGCTGTTCTGAGGAACCATATACCACATCTGTTAAAGACCCCAGGGGGACTCCAGATGACCTATGACATCCTTTCTGCTCAGTATTACCCATTGTTATTCCCTCCATGCTCAGAAAAACGTAAGCTACAAGTAATATATTTCCCCAGGACTTCACCCATGGCTCGTTAGTTCAGAGAACAAGTACTTTTTATTTGAACTAATTGAGAATTCAAACAACTTCGTTTCTTAAAAAAAAAAAAGATTTATTGTTATTATTTTTCATTATGTGTATATGAGTGTTTGTATGTGTGTTTGCACAAGTGTGTGTAGGTGCCCAAGGAGGCCAGAGGTGCTGAATTCCCTGGAGCTGAAGTTCCAGGCACCTCTGAGCTGCTGGATGTGGGTACTAGGCACTGAGCTCAGGTCCTCTGGAAGAACCGTGTGTGCTCTTAACTGTGAGCCATTTCTTCAGGCCCCAAACCACCTGCTCTCTGAAGGCATCCCTTTATCAGCCCTAGCGGAGATGAACACCTTTCTCTCCACAGGAGCGCTGCTTCTCTGGGTTTGGCTACATTTATTTAGCTAAAGAAAAAAAAAAAAGCCAGCAGCAAGATAGAACAACGGGATGGGGAAAAGGGCCTAGGACCGTACCCTGGACTAGTAACTGCTGGATGGAAGAAACATGAACTCCTGAACCCTTCAGAAATGAGCAGCTGGGGCAGGAGGAAAATGAGAGGAATACACTGCTGCCAAGGTTACAAGAGAATGACTGCAAAAGGAGAGGGCAGCTGCGCTGGATGGTCCTCAGAGAACAAGAAGAGAGTAACTGATTAACGGGACAAATCCAAGACAAACCATTGGGATTAGCAGTAGGAGACCTGTGCTTGTGTCGTTCTGGGGAGTGAGCCAGATCCAAGCAGTTGAGAGGTGAGTGAAGAGGGTGGATGTGAGCGGCTCTTTCTACACATCTTAATAGCCAGGACTTGGAAGCTTCTAAACCCTTCCAGAAGCCTTCCATATTGTGAGCCAATCATAAAGTACCATTTTCTCAAAATACATTCATCTTCCCTGAACGTGGCTGGTAAGCAATTTCAGGTGATTTTAACTCTGCTCTCCAAGTGTTACTCTGCTACCCTGATTGCTCCTTCTTTGTCATAATTCATTCTTCCATTCTCATTCTAGAAAACAACATGAGAATCATAAGCCCCTGGGCATGCTCTGCCAGCCAAGGGTATTCCAAACACAAGGCACTTCTTGCTCAGGGCAAGGCCCACAACTGTCACCAAGGGATAAGAGATGAGTTGAAATCTGATTTGCTACACCCTCACCACTACCCCTGATTGGGGGTGGGGGGGGGCCCTGAATGGAAGCAGGGCTGAGATTGAAGAGACATATTGAGTGCTTCACCCCAGGATGGTAGGCTGGAACTTCTTGTTAATCGGTAGCACCAGCAAATGGGAAGGCCTCAATTCCAGCCTTTGTATTAGCTTTATAATCCTCTAAACACACAGGTCTTCCCTCAGTAACACACACAGCTTCCGCGAGGCATCAGTCCATTAGAGACTGAGGAGGGCAGGTGGTGAAGGGAAGGATGGGACTGGTAGGGAACCTTACCCTTTGACGTAGATATCACTTGACTTCTGACCTGTGAAGATATTCTCATCCTCTAAAATGACATCTTCGGTGTTCCATATGGTCACCCTCAGCTCATATCTGGGGCAAAGGGACAGTGTTAGGCAGGCAACCTTCAGATGGAGTCAAAAGTGTCACACCTGTTCTGTAAGCCTTGAGTCTGTCAAGTGTGTTAGCATCAGCACTCAAGGTTGGTCCATCAGAACTAAGTCCAACAGGAGATCTCACACTCACCAGGGTATGGATGGATGAGGGCAGCTCCTTCTTCTACGGATCAGCATTTTTCATATGGGAAGTGTGAGACTCAAAAGCCACCAATTTAACTGCCTCCATCACCACAACCCATGCACCGCTGTTGCTGGCCAGGCGGAAGGTGAGCTGTGATTGCTCACCTGCCTGTTGCCTCTCATCCTGTAATCCTCTACTTGGCTGCCACAGTCTCTTCCCACAGCACGGGCAGACCTACCCTTTGGGTTTCCTTGGTGAGATGTCAACAGGAGGTCCAAGCTGAGTTGTATCTTTGGGAAACATGTCCACCCACATCTGTAGACGGCCCTTGTTTACAAAAGAAAGTTTCCTTTAGCTTTGAGAGAGGGCAGGGCATGGAGACTGACCATTTATTATTTTAAAACATCGCTTTATTAGAAATGGATGCTAGCTATGATTTGGTGTCTTTATATACATGTGGCCTATTTGTTAATGAAGGTAGAGGCTTCTCTCTCTTCTCTTTCTCCTTCCCTCCCTCCCTTCCTTCTTCCCTCCCTTCCTCCCTCCCTTCCTCCCTCCCTTCCTTCCTGTCTTCCTTCTTTAAGCTAGACTCTTATGTAGCTTAGACTGAC
Organism: Acomys percivali; assembly: GCA_907169655.1. Lineage (NCBI taxonomy): Eukaryota > Metazoa > Chordata > Mammalia > Rodentia > Muridae > Acomys > Acomys percivali. Next base: position 87,502,055 of record OU015748.1, read on the forward strand.
CTTGTACACGTTATATACTCGAAGCTGGCCTTGAACTCCTCATATAGTTGCTTCTACCTCCCAAATTCTAGAATTAATGGCACACACCACCATGACTGGGATAACTTATGTTTTTATTAAAAATTTACTGATGCATGAGCTAAGAGCTGGGAAAGGGCAATAAAATCTGTATTGAGTCTCTACTATGTATTGGGCATGGCACCATGCAGCCGATACATATTATTTCATGAACTCTTACATACCAGTTACGTTTCAGAGTTTCCATAATGTCAAAGTTCTTATAAGGGACTTTGATAATTCAAATTATATAAAAAAAACAACAAAACAAAACAAAATAAAATCCAAGCCCGTAGTTTCTCAATGGTACAATCACTGACATCTGAGCTAGGCAACTCTTTCTTTGGGGTGGAAGCTGTCGTGTGCACTGTAGCATTTAACTTAGCAGCATCTACCACTGGACACCAATAGCACCTCACCTATGTCTAAGAACCTACACTATTTCCAGACAGTGCTATGTGTTCCCTGGAAAGAAGCTCAAAACAGTCATTGGTAGAACCATTACTGTAAGGTGCACAAGACCAGCTCTTAGGAACAAGGACACAATTCTTATGGATGAACACTTTAGGCCAGACCTGTCCTGCATCCACCCTGGCAGGCGTGAAGGTGTTTTAAAGAGATACTTGTGTCCCTTCCTTTGGCTTTAAAACTACTGACATAATGGTTCTCAAGAAAGTGGATTTTACTCGGGAATTTCATGTGGAAGATAGGAAAGGATGAGACTTGGTGCTGGCAAGAGGGACAGCTCAACTCGCAGAAAGAGACTCCATACAGTCTGACAATTTGCCAAACCCACTTGGAGGAGAGCCTGGAGCAAAGGCAGTGATAGACCAGGGATGGGTGGGAACGCATCTTGAACAGAACTTCCCAGATAAGTATGTAGACCTCTTGAACTCTATTAAACATAAATGTCACACCAGGGTTCTTAAAATAGACTTGAGAGTTCAATGGACACAGTTAACAAATCTTTCTTTGCTTTTTCCTGTGACTCTGTCTGCCTGAGGATGAGTGGCCAACCCTAACTCCCTAAGGCTGCCATGGTCCAGGCTCTGCCCTTAGTAATACGGGAAACATTACCTGCTCCATCCCTGGCTTATCTTTGTGGTACAGTGGCCGTGTTTCTATGTGCTCAGGAACCAGCCTACACCCGACCTCAGGAATGTCCTCCCAAGACTGTAGCACCTTGAGGGCCAAGTGTTCATAAGACTCCACCATCTCCTCTGCAGGGAGTAAAGACAATGGAAGAGGCTTGTTAGACCACATCCCCCTGAAGAGTGGAGGCCATTGATGCCTTCCTAAGCACTTCCCTTAAACCAAGCATCCTAAAGATACTACGGCATATTAGGAACAAAAGAAAATAGAAAACAGAAAGAACTGGAGGCAGAATGGTATGAAAGAGAAAGAGAGTAAACGTGGAGATGGTATCTGAGATGAGTCAGTTGATAGGAAGACAGAGACAGCAATCACACCCTGGAGTGGAGGTTACACACACCACAGTACACTACACACACACAGAGAGAGAGGGGGGGGTAGAGAGAGAGAGAGAAAGAGAGGAGAGATTGATTCCTGGAGATCCCACAGAAGATGTCAGAAGATGTCTGGGTGCCAGGCACTAAAGATGGTATGTTTGCTAACACCGTGGTGTGAGGGCCTACAAATCATGGTGGCTTTAAATAAAATGGTGGCATAGGCATGTTTGTAGATGTCTTTTCTTTGCCTAGGCTCACCCATACTTCATTCCAAGAAAGGAGGTGTTTCATGATTTAAAAGATAAAAACAAAAACAATAATAAAAATACTGGTGGAAAAAAGGCCACAAAGCAAGAGAAAATTATTGAAAGAATAAAATCTTCTTGACAAAGCTTATAATGATATAAGATATAAGACATTCAAGCCTGACTTTACAGAAAGGGACCACAGAAACAATCACCTGGTGGCAATAGTTACATCAGTATGGGCTGAAGAGTTAGACAAGCAATAAATAAAATCTTTGTCATAAAGTTTTAATCACATAATTTCATATTTTTAGTATGAAAAGTGGCAATGTTTTGATCATTATTTAATCAGAGTTTTGACCAAATAATTACATCACTTTAAGAGTATATTGTGAAGAAGAATTTTTTTCCCAAAGGAAACCCATACCAACATGACACCAATACACTGTCTAAATAGCAGTAACTCTGCACACAAGAACCTTCAGTATGTTCTTGGATCCAAAACAATGAAGTAAAAAATCAATAAAAATGGCGGAAGTCAATGGTGTTGAAACAGCCTCTGTATCACCTTCGTTTGACTACAGCGAAAGCATGGAAGCTTTAGAGAGAAGCAGTAACTGCTCAGATGTGGTGGTGCCAGAATTGTGCTGTGTCATTAAAATGACTCCCCGCCACCCCCAGTCCCACATTCATAGAAGCTTCTTTGGGATCTTCAGGTCATGTCTTATGATACTCATGGAAAAATATCCCTCTTCCAGTGCTAAAATAAGATAATTTGGTACAGCACTCACTGGGTTGTGGGTTGTACCCAGTGTTCTACACTATATGACATTCACTTAAAGCTATTGCTTGCTTTGCACATTTGCCAAGTCCTTAACAGTTAACCATGCAAAGACCCAAAGAAACTAGACCAGCTTGCAGCAGAGTCACCTGGACCTTGTCACCGCTAGTACCTGATTTTTGTCTTTTCCTTTTGTAATTAGATGACCCACTGTCCCCGAGCCTCAACCACTGGAACCAGCCTTTTTAAAAGAACAGCAGCATCAGCAGAGCACGGGAGTTACCAGAGTCATCTTCCCTGAAGGCTGTTTTCCCAGAAAAGACCTGATTTCCAATCTGTATCTTCCCAGGGCGAAAGTGCGGGCCATCCAGCTTGTTGTCTTTGCAGAGCTTGGTTAGGATTTCTGTGGGTTTGGATGTGTCCCTCCAGGCGTTGTACCCTTCTCTGAGAAGTGGAGGAAAGACAGAGGAAGTGAGCCTGGCTGCCCTCCTGGGCTACATCCTTTGAGGTTCCCAATAAAAGCTCAGGTCAAGTGTGGCTTGTGTGGGTTCCTCCACGCTCACTCACCCCATTACACACCTGGCCTAGTCTGTTGGTTTTCTCTTTTCTCCCCTTTTAGCCAAGCACCTTTGCGTATGTACAGCTCGCATGTAAGACAGAGGGCTTACAGACAGCTTGACATAAAGATGGTTTTCAGGAAGTTTGGATTAAAAAAAAAAAAAAAGCTATACACTCTTCTTAAAAAACCATCGGTATGAAATTCATATGAGTGAAACTTATCATTTTGAAGTTGACGGGTTCAGTGGTACTGTATCTAGTCCCAGTAACATGCAACCACTCTCTCTGGCTAGTTACAAGAAGTTGCCACCATCACCCTGAAAGAAGACCCTGTATCCAAACTGCTGTTTCTCTCTAGTCCCCCTTCCCAGAACCATAAGCAAGCACCTCTTTGTTTTTCTACTGCTATGGGATCCAGGCAAGTTTAGCCAGTGTTTGGTCATTTGTGTGCTACTTAAGAGGAAAGCCGAGCTTATCACCTCATTGCAACCTCCCACCCCGTTCATCTTATAGACTCACATCTTGGGCAGAAGGTTCTGACGTGTTTTTCTAATCAGTGACTTTCCTGGTGGCCACTCCCGGGTCTCCCCAACCCTTTCATCCCCTAAGAAATAGCTATGTTGAAGAAGTAGGTCACTGGACACAGGGGTGGGCCCTGTCCCTACCCACTCCCTGCTTCCTGGCCTGCCACAATAGGAACTGCCATTGTCACAAGTCCTACAGATCAGGAAGGCAAATGACTATACCACTTTATAACACAGTCATATGATGGACTACTATGTAGGCCTGGTACATCAAAGGCTGCATGCAATGTTAAATGACAGCTATAAAGTACTTAAGCTACAAGGTAAGAACAATAAACAAATTACAGACCATGGAAGGTATAGCCCAAGTTCAGAAGAAAATAGAACAGAAAAAAAAAAAAACTAAAAGGAAATAAGCAAAACATTTACATAAATATTTAATTTTTAATCAATAAAATTGTATAAGTTTTCTGATTTGCAGTGATAAATTATGTAAATTATTTTTCATTTTTCATTTAGGAAAAATAGTTTTTGAATCGCACAGTGGAACTCCAATGAATGCCTATATTTTCCTGGTTATAATTTGTAAGAGTTTGTTTCAAAAATATATCAGATATGACATATTTAAAAAGAAAATCAAGCTGGGGGCCTACATTTTAAAATAAAGTTGAATTGCAAATCTTCGTAAAGAATGAGACTTAAAGCCACCACCCTTCCTTCACTTACAAAGTAAGTGGCAATAATAAAACCCCTGTGAGTTCTGGGGGAACTGAGGAGACGTTCCACGCGAAGCTCTTAAAACAGCGGGGCCTAAGCACACACAGCTGTTGTTTATAGATAGATTCCTGAGACAAGAACGTTTCCATTGTATCAACCATTGTTCACCTAGCACCATCCCCCGTGGAATCTGGACCACCAGACACAGGTGAAGAATACACTAGCACGCCACAGCCTGGCTCTTAACTCTTGAGGGACCTGCCCTGGGTTTTAAACCAGAGCCACCTCATTGGCTCTTGAGAGCATCAGACAGCCTCCTCAAACCAGTTCTGCGGATGTGGTCTGCCATCCTAGCGATAGGTAAACGCATGCGCAGTCCAGATCCCCCACAAGGCTGTGGCCCCGGACACGTACAGTGTGTCTGCAGGAGAAAACTTACATCTCATATTGGCTCTGCAAGCCGCAGATGGCTCTGTGTTTGCTGTAGAAACGGTTCTCCAGGTCGATCTTGGTCTCCCCAATGAGGTCGTCTGACCCAATCATGTCATGGTCATAGATGAGGACAGAGAGCAGAGACTCCTTTGGGAAAGTGGCCTGGATCTCAAATGACCTGAGTCCAAGCAGAAGGCTGGGAATTAGCAATGTTTGGCAATATGGAATGTCACCAAGCCCCCTTTCGATTAGCTGACTATCTGGGTGCACGCGCTGACAGGATGAACGCGTCAGTCAGCACTGATGCTATCTATGTAGTTTATTATTCTGATTTCTTTGTCAGGTTTCTATAGACTATGGTCCGCATCCCCCCTCCCCTTCCATGGTTCATAACTTAGAGCCCTTTCCTGGGGACTTTGATCTGATTTCCAGTCTGACTTTAGACCTCAGCTCCATGGCTGTTAAGCACTGGGGACGTTACTTAAATCTCTTCCACTCTCCTTGTGTGAAAATGAGAACAAATGGGAGTTTAAGTAGAATAACATGGTGCGGCGGTTAGATACAAGGTTGATCAGATAAAACACACTTTCAGCTCATACACAGTGAGAAGATTATCGTTCGTTTCTGTTACTGCTTTGTCGAGGAAAACCTCACTGACAGAAACAAAAGAATCGCGGGGCTGCAGCACTGTGAACGCTGTCTCTGCAAGGCTAAGCCCCTTGAGAACAGAATACCGCTTTCTCATTTCTGCATCGCTGGACTTTCCACTTGGCCTGCAGAGAATATATATTTAACGGCCATTCCTTTGAACTACAAAACGTCCGAAATCTATATCCAATACCTCTATTTTGTAGATAAGGAAGCCCAAATCTAGAGACCCTAAGTGAAGAAAGAATCATAAGCCAGTCCTTCTTAGAATATGGGATGGGATCCTAAGTCTAGTGTGGTAGAGACTACAACCCGTTAAGGAGTCAGCCCTCCCAAACCGGTCGAGGTGACAAACGCCTTTAATCCCAGGTTGCTGTGGCCAACCTGGTCTACAAAGCAAGTCCAGGTCAGCCAAGGCTACACAGAGAGACCCTGTTTCGGAAAAAAAAAAAAAAAAAAAAAAAAAAAAAGAGTCAACCCTCCCCAGTAAGAAAAACAGTTCATAGCACCACAGATTGTAACAGATGGAGCAGGCTCTACAAAGCCCACACAGCGCTGCACAGGGGAGAAATCCGCCGGGCCCTTCATTTGTTAAGCATGGCAGTGCCTTTTGGCTTCAATATTTGGCCTCTAAGTTGTAATGCTTTTCTGGAGGTACCTCGCAAGGAAACACTCACGTTCCATTGTGGGGAGCCAAGACCATAGCTGGCAGGCATAATACATTGAGTGGACCTGGGGCAGGCTGCCTTGTGGCCTCTTTCCCTCCTTGCCTCAGGGAACATTCCAGAAGGCTGCCTTGTGACCTCTTCCCCTCCCTCAAGGTACTCTCCAGCTGTTCTCAGTATTCCCGGAATTACAGAAGCCTTCAGAGGTCGAGCGGAACAAAGTCCATAGATAACACCTGTGGTTCCAGATGCCTAACAATTCCACCCAGCCCCAGGACCACAGGGGCCCTCGCCCTGCCAAACTTCCTGACTTCCTGATATCTTGTGAAAACCGTCCACCCGGATCACCTCACTCAGCCTCCTGCTTCAGTGGTGTATAATTGCCTGTGAGAAAATAAAATTTTGTCAGCTTGATCAGACTCCTTGACTTGCTGTCCGTTCTTCGTGTCTCTTGTCCCCCATTCTCTCCCTAGGGGTCCGAGGGTCCCAGGTGATTGTCCGGCGGGTCCGGACATTCCATCATTTATCTTGGCTATCACCATGGTAGCCATGGAAGAAGGGCTTAATAAGGGCTTGACTGACCCTGACAACAATGACAGAGGACATGATGGCTCTGGCCCTTCTCATCAGGCTGTTCTCATAGTTTAATGATGCCTGAATTTTAACTGGAGCTGTTGTCCAAAGAAGTTTGAAAAAAAAAAGCCCAAAACAAACAAACAAACAAAAAACCAAAACAAACAAACAAACTAAAAAAACCCCACCATACCAAGATTGGATTCCTGGTTGCCCTGGAAACTCCTAGGCTTACATCGGGTCATATGTCAGTGACATTGAATGCAATTGTTCAAGGAAAGATCATTAAATGAGCAAAAATAGAGATAGTGAAAGTGTGCAGAGGCTCAGAGGTTCGAAGGAAAGAGGCCTTATCGTTCCTTTATCTATCCGTTCATTTCCTAACTTATTCTTCTGACATTTGTCACACAGCCACTGTGTGACAGGTCTTGAGAGGAGAACCGTTTCTCCTGGGTAAGGCATACAAGGGAGCATCAGAAGAGGAGAGCAGGGGCCAAGATCGAGTCATGGGCAAAGTGTTGTAAGTGGGGGGGGGGGGAAGAGGGCATAAAGAGAAGCCTCTTCATCTGGCGCTAGACTGCAGATAGCTCTCCTGGCTCTAGACCTGTGGAGCTCAGACCTGACTGTCACCCGGTTTCACAGGACTTGCTACAGAGTCATAATCCCCCATTCATTTTTCCTTCAGCAGTCATAGGAGCCCTGAAAAGCACAGCCTGGCAGAGAGCACCTGACACAAGATGGATTCTCTGTAACTGTGAGGGAGGGAGGGAGTGAGTGGAGTTCTTCAGGGAACCAAGGGGAGTGGGCAGATGCCATGATGAGGGCCCAACCAGGACAGACACCTGCAGAGGTGAGTGAGCCAGAGTCAGTGAGCTGTTTTAGTTCCCACGATTGGCTTTTGGGATCCCACTGTTTGAGAGCTCTGAAGACTCTGGTCAGAATCAGCTTTATAAAGATGCAGAGTTGTAAGGCCCCATCAGTTCTCACCATCCAATGGAGGAAGTCTTGTCTGTGCGCCTATTCATCCACTTACTCATTCTTTTACAATAAAATACGTATTCGGCATGCAGTATGGGCCCAACCCTGTCCAAGGTGCTGGGGAAGTGGTATTGGCCACATGAGTTCATGTGCAGACCGATACAACCTTCTAGCACAAAGAGGATGGCCAGTGAACACACAAACAAGTAGACCTATGCCAGAAGCTATAACGGAAAAAAGTAGGCAGCACCAGGACACCAGGAGCCAGGGTGTTAGTGGAAGCAGCTGTGACATATACTTACATAAACATTCTAAGCAGTGATCACTGGGAGGGGGGTCCCTAAGCCCCAAGTTAGGCACACAGCCTGCTGGAACACAGTAGGATTGCACTAGGAACCTGTGTCCTATAGCAACAATGGAGGAGACACCCCACCAATCATCTACCCCTAGAGATTCCAAAAGAAGCCCTGCAAAACTGTTGGTGGATTCCATCACACTAGCCCACACTTTCCAGAGCCATAAAATAAGGCAGATAAGGCAAATTTAATTCACAGCTAGGAAACTATAATGACAAAAATGAAGCGATGGCTATTTATACAGCCAGTAGCAGGAAATGTCACCTCTGGACAGAGAAACAGGGGTACACTTACATGGTACTGTCCCTTTAATTGTTCCCATTAATCTGGGCTAGATCGTTTATGACCTCATTTCTTTGGCAGCAATAAAAATCTAAGAAGCTGATGCTCATTGAATGCCGTGGGGGGAGGGGGTGTCAAAAACCAATACAAATGGGTAAATGAATCTACATTAGTCTCGTGGCGATTTTATCCCATGCTCTTAGCTCCTCAAGAAAAAGAAAATTAAAAGTACTTCAGATATTGCTAAAGTAACCAAGAAGGAGGGAAAGGTGCCACATGTGCACTGAATGCCAACTGCATTATTAATGTTTCACATGTTCTTCCAGAGGAGGCTAGAGTCAGTGTCTCTATTGCTTTATAGACGACGAAAGCTCCCACCAGAGAGGCAAAGTTAGGTACATGATGGCAAAGCGTTTGTACATGACAGCGAAACCCAGGATCCTTCAATTCCAAGGTAGCTGGAGCACAGACTCAAGCAGCAAACATGTATGATGTTCCAATATAAGGTCAACAGGGTGTGGCTGGAGTGATGGCTCAGTGGTTAAGAGCACTTGGACTTGGTTCCCAGCATCTAGATGGTAGCTGATAACCACCCACATCATTCCAAGGGATCTGGTGCCATGGGCACTGTACACATGTTGTACATACACATACATGTAGACAAACATGCACACACATGAATAAAAAAAAAATCTCTTTTAAAAAGGTGTTGCCATGTACCAGAGAATTCTTGTGTCTAGTTCTACTGCACACTGCACACACACATACACAGTGTATTTTTAACATTTTGCAGGAAAACAAAACACTACTGGGGGACCTCAGTTCAACTCTTGAACCTTGGGAATCACCGCAAGTGGGCAGCAAAATGATATTGTGGTAAAACTCCCTAGTAGGAGATCAAAACTCAAACATCTGGCCCAGTCCCCTTGAATTCGGAGTTGTGTGAATTTGACAATATTTCTTAACTTCTTTGGATAGTTAGACGTCTTGATTGTAAGAAGAAAGCTTTCTATACAGTACCAGAAGGTGGTACTACCCATGACCCTTCAAGGTACTTGTAAGTTTAAAACACACGTGTTACAAAACCATGCACCTGAAGATCATAAGGAACCAAATCCCAGGTAGGGAAACAGGCTACATTTTGCATGGATAGACATTTGGTGAGCTGTTGTCAAGAGTACAAGTCAGTGTTTAATCTTTAGCTACTGTTTTATCTAAGATACCCCTACACACACACACACACACACACACACACATCATTTCCACCAGCCCTTCAGGAAGGCAGCAGCAGCCAATGCAGAATGGACAATACAACCCAACTGGGATGTCCACTGACCTTCCAAACACTGGATTCAGCTGTTTGGGGATGTACTTGTCCCGGTCTTTGATTTCTGTTTTGCCAAGTCTGAGCACAATGTACGGGTCTGATTTTCCATCTGGGTCAGCTGGGCTGAGGTTAAATGCCTGGGGAGGAAAAAGAGGAAATGGCTCTGACCCAGTGGCCTCAACCCTGGCTGTACATGGGGACACTTGGATGCCAGGCTCTATCTTGAGACATTTCAGTTTTCTAGGTCCTGGATTTGGGACTTTTAAAAGCTCCTTAGATTTCAGAGTGGCACTAGAGCAGGAACCACTGTGTTAGCATCTTAGTTATGCTGTCAAAAAAGAGCAGCTATGGGTATCACCTGTCTCTTCTGTCATTTACTCAGAGGAAAACAGGCCTTGGCACATGGCAGTGAGGAATGTGCTAGAGCCTGTGATCTCATTCTAAGCAAGTGTGTATCCTCTTGGGCAAGTCACGTTGTTTCTGGCTCTATTGGAAAACCATGGTGCAGGCTGAGCGAAAGGCCCTGTCCAGCTCCAGTGGTTCCGAAGCCATTATCCCGCGAGTCTTGCCTCTGGCCGTGGCTTCCTGGATGGTGATGTGTTTCTGATCATGAAGCCTGATTCCAGAATGGCTGGACCTTAGGCTGCCAAAAGTGAACACGGTGTAAGGGAAGGCCATGCTAGGAAGCCAGTGAGACGTGGCATCAGACAGACTGAGAAGTACAGCAGTGAAGACAGCCGAGGAACAGCCCCATGGTTAAGACTGTCTTCTGCAGACAGGAGAAGCAGACCAAGCTACACGAACAAGAACAAAATTGTTCTCTATAAATTGCTTAATAGCCCAAACCAGTAAACAGGCTACACCCCAAGCACAACCGGTAAACAGGCTACACCCCAAGCACAGCCTGAAGAAACCACTCCTTTGTTTGCCTTGTCGAATCACCCACAGCCGGTCCTCTATACATCGCTGAACCCTAACACAATCTGCATACTTTGCTGTTCCTTTGACTTTTTTTTTTTATATTTTCATATTTCCTAGTCCTTATACCACTTGGAACTAGCACATGAGCTCTATTATTTTATCCCAAGGACATGGGACAGGGTCTTCTTAAGGTTTGGTGTGTGAACAAATGGTTTTATATGCACTCAAGAAAACACCATATGGCCACTAAAAGGAACGAAGCAATGTACTGATCTGGAGAAAACGTCTGAGATACCTTGGTAAGCAAGAGGAACTCAGTAAAGGACTTTGATTTCTTTCTGTATGTGTTTTTAGTTACTTTTTACAACTTTTTGGTGCCTGTTACATTTTTAAAAATAGGTGTATATATAACTAACTGTGTATTGATAAATGACAGGAAAAAGATATCCACACCATCACCACTACTAACAAGGTTCATGCCAAACACTGGCTGCTCATCCCACGATGACTTTCTTGCTAATGAAATGCAGGGCTATCAAGTCTTACTCTGCTCATTCAAGCCTTTTGTGTCCTCAAACTCAAGCCCACGCCAGCCCTCTTCAGTGCTGCCCACTCTTGCTCCAGGCAGAAACCTGGTTCACAGTAGCCCTCACCTTTGTATTGAGAGCCCCAGACAAAAGAAAGGCAGGAGCAGACCAGCGGTGTCTCATACCTCTGTAATTCAGGGAGAGTAAAAGATGGGGGGAGGGCAGAAGTGGAGACAATGCTAAGGGTTTAACAGTTCAATAGATTTGTTTTATTCCCTCGTTCTCTGAACCTTAGTGTGCATATGAGCTTTGAGAACCTCCAGAGCTGGAGAAAAAAATCAATTATTGGACACAATATTTCTCAAATTTACATGAACATGCACTCTGTTTCTTGAGGAGTGTATATTAATTATCTCCCAGAACAGCAGAAGCTTCCTGGAAACATTTTTGAAAAGGCTATTGTACAGCACCCTGTAGGCAGCCGTTTATTATAAGCTACCCAGCATTGTCTGAGATTTATCCATTAGCACAACCACCCATCCCAGCCAGACTTCCTTTTTGAGGACAAAGACTCCATCACAACACCCCTGCCACATGGCAGTATGATGATACTTAGAGAGAAAGGACACCCAAGAAGTGCACAATAAAAGGGCAATTTGTTTTCTCTTCTGATTAATTTTTTTTTCTTCTTGAGACAGGGTCTCACTGTGTGCTTGACTGGCCTGGAGCTCTGAATGCTGGGACTAAAGGCCTGGGCCACCACACCTGGCAATTTGTTTTTCTTAGATGTTTTGTTAATTCGTCTTACAAAGGACGTGAGCAACATGAGGAGAGGTAGCACCAAGTAGAACTGCTACACAGACAGTCATGAGAAGCAAAGCCAAGCAACAAGTTAAAGACAAACCCATGACCCACAAGGATTTGTCCAGTTGAATGTCATGTTTGGTCTTTCACTTTCCCGCTAAGTCCAAAGGTTTTGTGATTAAAGTTCTGTGATTCACTAAAAAAAAAAAAAAAAAAAAAAAGGAGGGGAGTCTAGAGAACATAATGTTTTGAGTTTGGGGCTTTTAAAAAATGCATTCAACATGAAACTTCTGACTTCAGCATTAGTGGAGTTTCACTGCAGTAGGTGCCATGTTGGGTCCTGGTGACGGGTCCTGGGTGCCTTTGTCAAGCTCTTTCTCTCACCATCTTCCTTGGAGCATTCTACTTCTGCCTTTGGTTTCTGTTCCTGCTATTAGGTAACCCAACCAAGCTGGTAAAGCTTAAGTGCATGGATCCCAGTGACTCCTAAGTGCCTATGTTAAAACTCAACTGTATTGGCCCTATGGCTGTCTATAGAGAGGTGACTGAAATCAGTGATGTCACAAGAGTGGAGCTGTAGATTTCAGAATTGCTCTTTCTCCCTCCACATTCACATCCCCAGAGGAATGGCCATGTGAAAACAAAGTAAGAAAGCCGACATCTACAAGCCAGTAGAATGCTCCATCAGACTCCAAGACAGCCAGAACCACAGTCATGGATAAAGATATCTCGGCTGTTTAAACCCATTTGTGGCATTTTGTTCCACCAGGGTGGGTAGGCTAACCCACCCACTTAGATCAAAGGAGGATGGCTTACCGCAACAATGTACACCCTAATCAGTACTTGAATGGGGTGATTGGGTGGGATTCCTTGCTGGATTCTCAGCTGCCCACTGTCCTCTGAGGTAGAATCCTCTGGGCTTTTGTAGATGCAGAAGGAACCCTGAAACCACAGCACACAGGCAAGAATTGCCATATGACCCATAAAAAACCACAATGATTCCATGGTTGGGAAAATGAAGATAGCCCACATGTCTGAAGGGCACAGGTTAGTGCTATCCTTTGTCGGGGGTGTCCCCTTGGGTAACTTCTACAAGCTGCTTGTCTCGGCACTTATTTATGGTACGCTAATGGATGAGATCAGTATGTCAGTGTCCTCATCACAGGGATGTCACATGACCACTGTGACCAATGGGATCTGTGTGCTCTTTGCATATGGGACACTATGTCCAGATTTCCCCAGTACAATATTCTGCTTTTCAGATACAGCAACCGAAGCTTTGGGATGTTAAATACATTGTTTGAGGTCATGTAATTAGCTACTATAATAGACAGGATTTAAATCTGGGTTGGCAAACTGAGTTGCTTAGGATATCTCAGCACACTGTGTAGCATATTAAAGGCCCAGCCTGCAGTAATGAACTATAGATGTTAGTGACTGTTTTGTGATACTGAGTCTGCCCAAAAAGGGTTTGTGTTGTTTGATTCATCTTAGGTTTTCAACTGGAAAGCCTGCATGGATCACATATTTAATGTGTTATGAATGGGACAGCAAAGCAAAAGACAGTGGTCCTTATGGGTAGTGACTATGTCTTCTTATATTATATAGAGTGAGCTTAACCCACTGGCCACAATCAAAAATAGCTCCAAAGATTGTGGCTGGGCCTTGTGGGGTTTCAGAGAAGGTTCTGGCTGGGCCTTGTGGGGTTTCAGAGAAGGTTCTGGGTGGGCCTTGGGGATCCTCTTCTCATGCACACCCCATGTCACAGCCCCAATATTAGAACTGCGTCATGGCTGACATTTATGGACACAGACAAAGAAGGGGGTCCATATGGAAACCCACCTTGAACTTTCCTATGACTCGGTCTCCATTCAGACTGTGATCGTCTTCTGTAGATTTGCCTCTGAAGAGTTCAAAGGTCTTGACCCAGTCTTCAAAATTGTTGAACTCACTCTCAAGCTCACCATCATAGATCTTTAGAGAGAAGAAGGATTATACTAAGAGGAAGGAAGGTTAATTACTCCATCACTGTTCAATTCTTTCTCATTCAAAGTTTGGACAAAAATATAGCATAGTCTTCACCAGAATACAGTAGAAATGGCCTCTGGCTCAATCCCTAGCAGAGTCCTTTTTCCCATCTGACATCTCATGAGGATGGCCTTTATTTACTACATTTCCATCAGTATTTTCATCTTCTGAGGTTTACCAGAATCACCCATTTCTCTATTTCCTGTTAGCCATGAAGTGAATAACTCTGCCACATGCTGACACCAAGATGATCTATCTAAGCCCGTGAGCTGAGCAATCATGGACTGAGCCACCTGAAACCATGAGCCAAAGTAAGCCCTTCCCCCAAGCTGTTCTCTCAAGTGTCAGACCAGAGGTATGGAAAAAGAACTGATACAAAAAGGTTTAGTGCTGATAATGAGAAAGACCCAAAGATTCTCAAAAACTGGCCTTGAAATATGCCTCATGAAAAAGGTAAGAGACCATTGTTGATTTATCCTTAACGAGACAAGGAAAATGTTTGGTTAAATACTCCTAAAGCTAACTATTATGAATTTTATAAAGTCCTTTAAATAAAAAATTGAATTCCAAGAAGCATAGCCAACTGAAAACATTATGTATGTATGTATGTATGTATGTATGTATGTATGTATGTATGTATGTGTATATATATATATATATATATGTTTTGCCTGAATGTATGTATGTGTACTATGTGTATACCTAATGCCTGTGGAAGCCCAAAGAGGGTGTCAGAAACACCTGGAATTACAGATTGTTGTGAGCAGCCAAGTAAGTTTTAGAAATCAAACCCAGATCCTATTAAGAACCACAAAACATTTTTTAGATAGACAGGCATAAATACAACGGCCATTTTGTGTTGTGCTTAATTGATGTTATTAGCCATTAAATATAGACTGAAGTATTTCTGGGAAGTTGTTATCATTAACATTCATTAATTCATAACACATTTAAAATGACAGAGTGTTTATTTTTATTATGATGCGTGCAGACATGAACTTTCCAAGTGGGAAATAATATATAGACTTTAGAAACGTGAAGTAGAATTAAATGTGAGGTTTAGAAATATAATCAAAATACTTACTCCAATTTCCTTTTAAATTACTTACCCAACTTGATCACCTACAAATGTAAATGTTATCATTCAAATTTTCACATCCATACATATGCCTCTAGCTAATAATACCCTTTCACCCATGTGAAGAGTGCTCTGGGGACTCTGGTTAATGCACATGCTAGTTTTAGTGTGCACACACCACATGATGATGTCCAAGAGGAATTGAAGGGAGCGTTCACACTGTAAATTACCTCCCAGGTTTAAGCTAAAGAATGTATGTCACACCCTTGTTGATTACAGGGCTATGGAGAAGGAAAACATGAAAGCTTTGTTGACTTGATTGTGTTTCTGCCACACGAGTGACTATAGTGAAGACAGCGTGAGTTAGTTCAGAGAAAGGAGTCACTACGGTGACCAAGGCACTAAGGGAAGCATGCACTGAGCTCTGCACCCACCCACAGACACCCTGGGCCCACAGACCTTCAAGACAGCCAGGTTTGGGATGCCATCATTTCCGTCATCTTTTGGTTTCTTCTTGAGCATTTTGTCTTTCTTCTTTCTGGGGCCATCTTCTATATCCAACACCACCTCATCTGGCTTCGCCTCTGTGGATATTTGGTAGAAATTGTTATAGACCTGATAACTGCATGGTTACTGCACATAGCCCTGTAGCTTGTATCATGCGTAAACGCAATGTCTGTGGCTGCCGGAGGGTCAGGCAAAGTGTTAACTGGAAGTACTGGCTGGTGTTGTGTGTCAACTTGACACAAGCGAGAGTCATCAGAGAGGAAGGAGCCTTGGTTGAGGAAATGCCTCCATGAGATCCCGCTGTCGAGCATTTTCTCAATTAGTGATCCATGGGGAAGGGCCCAGCTCATGGTGGGCAGTACCTTTCTTGGGCTGGTGGTCCTGGGTTCTACAAGAAAGCAGGCTGAGCAAGCCATGGGAAGCAAGCCAGTAAGCAGCACTCCTCCATGGCGTCTGCATCAGCTCCTGCCTCCAGGATCTTTCCCTGTTTGAATTCCTGTCCTGGCCTTCCCCAATGGTGGATTATGATCTGGAAGTATAAGCCCAAAAAGCCCTTTCCTCCTCAGCTTGCCTTTTGGCCATGGTGATTTTGTTGCAGCAATAGAAATCCTTCCTAAGACACCGGGCTACGTCTGTGCATGAGTGCATTAAACTGGGCACTGAGAAGGCGCCTTTGCTCTTTGACCCAGATAGCAGAGAAAAGACCCTGAATTTGGATGAGTCTAAGGCTCTTTGTTATCTTTCTTCTCAAATGTCCTCAGGGCCTTGAGAGTCATCCAGTTCAACACAAAGCTCAAATATGTTAAGGGTCTTATACAAAGTCATGTTAGTAACATTATTTAGTCATTTTTTCCCCACAGCATCTCCTGAAGAATGATGGCTAGAGACAGACTTTGAGCTCTGCTTTTTCTAGTTGTGTGACGTTGGATGAATAGCGACCCCTTTGTATCACTGTCTCATCATGTGGTTGATGAAGATGCTATCCAGGCTGGCTGGTCATAGGAGGAATGTGAAAGGAAACATGTTAGGAGCCAGGCTCAATCTCTGTCTCTGTCTCTGCCTCTACCTCTGTCTCTGTCTCTGTGTGTGTGTCTCTCTGTCTCTCTCTGTATGGTGGGTGGGGTGGGTGGTGTGTTGTGTGATGTGTGCAGCTGCATTGTGTGTGTCTGTGAGGTGTGTGTATGTGTGTAGTGGGTGGGTGGTGTGGTGTGTGATATGTGTGGTGTGAGCAGCCACATTGTGTGTATATGTGAGGGTGTGTATGTGTATGTGGTGGGT
>OU015748.1:87520306-87534184 GCA_907169655.1 Acomys percivali
ATAGGGCATACAAAGACATGATGTCAACAAATCATATACAACCTGGATTAATAGGTTTATGAAACTAACAAACTCTAAGACCAAGAATGTACATAAGTGTCTGGTGCAAAGCTGGGACAATGAAGGGGACCTGGTGAGGGGACACTAAGGAAAGATGTGAGAATACAGCCTGAGAGAACATCCAGCATTACATCATACTCCTTTTTATCATTTCAGTTTTTACTATCTACTGGGCAAGAAACTTCTTAGGATTTTTTTTTTTTTTTGGTGACATCTCACTGTGTAGTAGGATGGCTTTGAATTGGTAATCCTCTGGCCTTAGCCTTCTGAGTGCTGGGATTACAAGCATGTACCATTATAGTCAACAAGGAAGAGTTTAAAATAATCTTGGGGTTTGCAATTAAATTGTGACTTCAGAAGACTTACAGCATCATCTTTGGTCCATAGCCTTTGGTCCTCCCCATCCTCAGAAACTCCCACATTCTAACCAGGACCAGCCCCGCTCAGTTCTGAGGTCAGTGATCGAGTGTGCTGAGAGCTACAGCAGCAGATATCTTCCAGAAGCCTACTTCACTGAGGATGAAAAGCCTTTCTCCTCTTTAGGATTCAAAGGACACATCTTCTTGGTCATGTCTGACCTTGTACAATGCAGGCTCTAAATGTCTGAGCAGTAGTCCTGGATGAAGGAACCCTTGCCTTCCCAAGCTAATGAATTTGGAAGAGTTCCTGTTCTATTAAATATTACTGTCACATCTGACTAACACTTTAATTTCATACACAGTGACTTTCCAATCCTCTGACAGTACTTTGAAGTGGGCATCAATATCGCCATTGGGAATGAGGAAGCTGATACCCAGAAATGCAGTCTCTGGCTCAAGGTCACACAGCGTGTGGCTGGAGGATTACTGTCTACATTTCCCAATGCAAACTCCATTGAGCCTGGTAAATAAGAAGCAGATGACACTGACTGACCTTGACTTTTCCATCTTTTGCTGGTTCCTGGTCTACAGGTTTGTGTTCGGGCTCCAGCATTGGAGAGGAGTCAGGGATGTCGCCCAGGGTGGCTGTCTGGGCCTGGGCAGAGTCAGGTACCACAGTGGGAGGTGGCTCAACATCCACATAGACGTGATCTGTTGACAGACTCTGGGAGGAGCTGGGGAGTTCGGAAGACTCGGTTGCTGCTTCGAGTGAACCTGAAATGCCTGAACAAAAGCTAATTTGGTTAGGCAGGGAACACAGCTGTCATAGCTGAATCCAAATGCGGCAAGTTCTTGACATTTCTGAACCTCGTTTTTCTTTTTTTTTTTTTAGAATGACAGTGAAGCTACCCATTCTCCCGGGGGATAAAATGAGACCCTGCTGTGTGACACCCAATGTACAATAGGCAACTGATAAGTGGCCTTATTAATTATTTATCACTTAGAGAAACTGCCCACACCAGGGATCCTGAAAGTCAGGGTTTAGGGCACAGGTCCTTGGCAGTGATGGATTGTCTCTTCTAGTGTGTAAATCTGCAGAGTTTGAGTGGTCAGTGAACCCCAAGTGTAGGCAGGACACTGGATACAGGATACTATGTGCTTAGTGGGAAACTCAGTTATATCCTCAAACTCTGGGGTTCTAACAGCCGCTGATGTCATTGAGGGTTGTAACCCTTGTCCAGAGCTGCAAAATGACCTCTGCATTTCATGTTGTACAACTCAGCACTGAGAGGTGTTCCTTGGTTTGGAGTTTCTATGGCTGCCAAGGCCTTCAGAAGATCTCATTTCACTGAGTGTGTCTCCCAACAGCATAATTTGTCCAACAAACTGACAGGTATCTACTCTGCTGTACACAGAAACCCACACTGAAGTAGACACCCACAGAATAGCAAGACCCCCAATAACCCAACAAAGCAAAACACAACCCTTGTAAATTGTATAGTAGGAGGCGAAGAGGAGTTGGTTAGAAAGCAGGCTGCAGGAAGACACAAGGGGGGGCACAGACTCACTCATTAAATCTTTAACTTCTATAGCAGGGTTGGTGAGAGGTCTACGTTGGGGAGGGGTCTGGCAGATAGGCATAGGAGGAGGAGGATATGACAGAATAGACTTTAATAGATCAATGATGATGATGCAACACGGAGCTGAGAGGTGAAATTAACTCTGAACACCTGAGAGCCAGAAGTGGGATAAATAAAAATAACACCGAGGAGAAAGCCAAGAAAGATGGCAGAGGATGGGGGTGGAGAGAGGAGTTTAAGGAATATTCAAGGCTGTCTCAACAGAGGACTTGATTCTGATGTGTGACTTAAGGAATAATTTGGCAACTATAGCAGAGAAGCCAGAAGTGTAAATTCATGGGAAAGGCCCAGCCAGTCTTTGATGCAGATCGCACTGTACACACCCGCAGGCACCATGAGTCTGCAGTCCTTTTCTCTCTAGAATCTAGGATGTGCTACCTACCTGGCCTGGCTCCGGCTCCATCTGTCTGTGAGGTCAGGGCAAGGGGCTCTCTGGATTTGGACAGGAACTGCTTCAAGCAGTTGATGGTGTAGGTGCCCACGAGGGTGCTCCTCCCGAACGCTCTCCAGTCCACCACGCAGATGCTCAGCGGTGGGTGCAGGAGCTCATCCTCAGGCAGCTCCTACAGGAGAGGCAGAGGGAAGATGCTGCTACCTGGGGAGGTTCTGCATGCTCTCCGGCCCTGCGGACCCATCTATAGGCAGGCCCAGCTGGATGTCTGCCTCCCTCCTCCTTGCCTTGACATTATAGGCTTCAGACCAGCTCTGTGGCTTGCCTGAACTCTGGGTCACTGTCTTCCCAAGTCAGGAAATAAACATTAAACCTGTGCTGAATATTTTCTAATAATAATTCATTCCAGGTACAAATTCCAAAAAGATTTAAGTTGTAAGATATCTCCCACTCCTGTATGTCCACAGCAGTATTTTCTTTCTTTTTTTTAATATTTATTTATTATGTATACAGTGTTCTACTTGTATGTACACCTGCAGGCCAGAAGAAGGCACCAGATCTCATTGTGGATGGTTGAGAGCCACCATGTGGTTGCTGGGGATTGAACTCAGGACCTCTGGAAGAGCAGTCAGTGCTCTTAACGGCTGAGCCATCTCTCCAGCCCCACAGCAGTATTTTCAATCCTCTCATTTGTCATTACTGAGCATAAGACCCCTCAATTCAAAGTACAGTTTAATCAGTGCCAATATGTGAAACAAATGGAGGCCAAGCCACAGGTGTGGAGTTAAAGGGATGGTACCCTACACATTTGTCTCCCTTAGTGCCCCATGAGGAGGCATGACATCCACCGTGGAGGGTCGCAGACACTGCGAAGCCTTTCGTGCCATCTTTGATCATTTAGAACATGTCTCTGTGAAGCTGAGCGGGTTGGAGAAGGAAAACTTTTTTATAGTTAGTTCCAAACCACAGCATAGAAGTACATCTGCTGAAATATTGAAATCAATAAAAGCGCAGCTGTCAAGGGACATAACTTTACACATGAGAACCACTGACATTCTAAGCACAAGGAGTGTTATTTAAATGTGGCCATCAAAGTAGGTTTCTATAGAGCATCTTGTAGCTAGCAATTCTCAGAAGCAACTGGAAGGCTTGTTAAAGCCGGGATGTGTGTACCCCACTCTAACACTTCCTTATTTGGTAGACTGGGCTAGACCTGCTGTTCTTTTTCTTTGGTGTGTGTGTGTGTGCGCGTGCGTGCGTGCGTGCATGCGTGTGTGTGTGTGTGTGTGTGTGTGTGTGTGTGTGTGTGTGTGTGTATGTGTGTGACTACCAGGCATCGAACCCAGAGCATCACACATGCTAGGCATGCGCTCTGTCCCTGAGCTACATTCCTAGCACTAGGTTTAGTTTTTTATGTTTAAGGCAAAGCCTCACTAAGTTGCCCAGGGTGGTCCCAAACTCTCTTTGTAGCCAGGTGAGGCCTTGAACTTGTGATCCTCCTGCCTCAGTTTTCCTGAGTAGCTAGGATGACAGGCCTACACCACAATGCCTACAATGTGCAGCAGGTAAGGCTGGCATGCATGAGTACTCCAAAGAACCTTGTCAAGGCAAGTGTTGGCTAGCTTTCTTTGGTTCATTGTATGATCTAGGCCTGACCTTATAAACCACAGATATCTACTGTATCTCATTCTGAAAGCCTGGCTTTCCGTAATTAGGCTACTCACTCCTATGGTATACACCTGAAATCTTGAAGCACCCCAAGGCCAAGCAGGTGAAGGAGAGGAGCCTGACTGTGGAAAAGGGGGGCTGCACAGCTGAGGGAGGATTAAACCCATACCACTTCAAAGGCATCTGCCTGCACGCTGAAGTTGGGGTTGTTCTTGTAACTCTGGATCACGCAAGACTTCACACTTCGTCCCCCACATTCGATGAGAACCTGTGGCCGGTCCACGGAGAGGAGTTGTACCTTCTTCATTTCCCGGACACCCCAGAAAAGGACCTGAGGAGAGGGTGGGCAGAGTCAGAGAGGAGCCTGGTGTATGACCGGTGGAATAGCCAAATGTAACTCCTGGGAGTGATGATACAGTCTTCCAGCTAGTGGCACACCCTGCCCTGTCCAGTTCAGGTGGCAGGGTCTCCCCTAGGACAGCTGCCCACCATGCCACATCCCTTCAACTACGCAGGTGGGACCACCTCCCATGAGTCTTATGGGGCAAGCTTCCCAATTTCCCGAACCATACCTCGACCCGGTATTTACTGAGCACTGGCCGGATGTTGGAGGGAACAGGATAGTTCTGTGTGACGTCTGGAGGGCCAATGGGAGGGAGGCCCTGCAGCCCAGAAGAAGGGACCTGTCACACAAAATAGTCATCAGTGAGCAGACTTGAGAGAAGTGAGAAAGCGTAGCCAGGCTATGCAGCACTTTCTCAGGTAGACGTCTTAGAACCGTCAGTCAGTCATTAATGATAAGAGCATTGATTGAAAAGCATGCAGTGAGCAATCGGCGTGTGCCTTGAGGCTGGAAAGACAGTCTTTGGTGAACTCACAGCAGATAATAGAGAGAGAAAACCCCCATGGGTGTATAGATGCTCACAGCTTGATAAAATAACACAAAAATTGTAGCAATGGATGCGAGGGGGCTGAGATCACGTCTTAAGCCTTTGATGCTTAACTACCCACAGCCTCCACAGAGTCAAGAGCTCCAGAGAGGCCATAGTGCACAGCTATGGAGTGGGGTTGAATTTAATGAAATAGAGACTTTAATAGAGAATTTAATGAAATAGAGCAGAAAATAAAACCATTTGAACTCAAGAGGAAAATGGGTCACTTTTGTGCCCTTGGGCACAGTGAAACCACAGGATAATCACCATGCTTTGCAGGAATATCCCACAAAGAACCTAGAGGGTTCCACTGCAGACAGGGAATTTCCCTCATGTAGGCCACGTTGCTCTCTCTTTGAGACCTACCATGCTTGGCCCCATCTGTCAAAAAGCCTTTGTAGACTGGGTCCCAGTTATTATGGCAATTTCCTGTCTGTCCTTTGACTGCACTGCATCTTCTACCTAGGTACATTAAGTGCGGAAATCGGGCGACCAAGTGGAGAAACTAGACTTTTGTGAGTGACCCTGTACTTTCCTTCCCTGAGCCTCAGATCCCAAGCTGGGCAGCATTTCAGCCCTCCAGGATTGGATGCTCTGTTAAACATTGCTTTGGGAGTCTATGGCTCACCTCTGAGAGGCTGTTGTCTGCCTGAAAACTCTACAGCGCTTGGCCAAAAGGAAGTCTTTTTTTACTTCCTCTCAATCTCCAAGTCTTCAAGCAGCTCTGCAAACACAGAGGCTTCTTAATAAATGTTTACTAGCTGACTGACACATCAGCTCCACATGCTAGAAAATGCCGGCTTGCTCATCAAAACTGGCAAAGCACAAACATTCCCCATTTCATTATTACAGACATCTTCTAGTTGGCCGTGGCAAATGTGTTTAAGCTAAATACATGGAAGCCCAGAAAAAAGACCAGACACCACAAACACCAAATAGGCCTGAGATAACAAAGCCATGGAATGAGCCAGAAAAAGAAGCGGATGCAGTACAGACAAGTACCCAGCTGCCTGGCACTGCCAAGGTGGGTGGTATTGCCTGCCAACATTAGCTCACCTGGGAGGCTAACTTCAGTCCTAAAGCCCCAGAAGAGCTAAGAGGTAGGACAGACACTGTGTGTTTTCTCTCATTTGTATTTCTTAGCGTTTACATAGCTATGTAGAGTCTCGTGTGTATATAAGGCATGAAAGTAGAAGAGAAACTGTCTAGGTGAACAAAGGGGACTGATAGGAGGGGGATCGGGGAGAATGGGAGGGCGAGTCGTGGGTTTGCATGAAGTGTCCTTATATAACCCACCACCGTGAATAATGAACAGGAAAAAGCCCAGCTGGGACAGTGGCAGAGAAAGAGCTGCCTGTGGACATTCTTCTTATTCTATTTTAACTTGACACATAACAACTGTGCATATGTATAATGTATACATGCTTTATGTATAAAGTGGGACTGCTTTTTAAATAATGTGAAATGATCTGATGGGGCACTGGGCGTACCTTCAGATCATGTCTTTGTATGTGGGGGTGGGTGTGCAAAACCCTCAATTTCTAGTAATTGTGTTTGCTCTGCTTCTCTAGGACATTAAAACCTATCCCTCCCACCCAATTAAAACCATCTTTTCTACAGCCCCACCCCCACTCTCAACATTCCCAGCCTCTAAGAGCTATTATCTAATATGCTGTTTAAAATGGTATAACTTGTGAGGATGCAGAGATGGTTCAGGAGTTAAAAAGCACTATCTTCTCTTGCAGAGGACCCAACTTTGGTTTCCCAGCACCCACATGGTGACTTACAACTGTATATAACTCCAGTTCCAGGGGATCAAATGCCCTCTTCCGGCCTCTATAAGCACCAAGCACGCAGGAGGCGCTCATACGTGGATGCAGAAAAAATACTTATACACATAAAATAAAATGAAATAAAAATATAAAGGCATATTTTAAGTGTTCTCTTAAAAAGAGGAAGTGTGTCTCTTTATCCTGGGAGTTTTGAGATGTCAGCCTGGGCAACCCCCCTAAAAGGCATACACTTATAACCTTAAATATTCATCCCCAGCTCTCAAGGCAGTATGGTGGAGATGGAGTGGCTAACAGGCAAGGTTAAGTTTCTTCGCAACACAATGGGGCGGTGTGGCCTCTATCAATGGTATGTAATGGCTCAGGGCATGGAATTCTGGGAAATGAGGGGCTATTATGAAGGTGAAATCAACTCAGGGGCAAGTAGAATGGTTGTGAAGGACACATTGCTCTAATATTCCCGGGAAGATGAAACATGAGGAATTCATAAAAAGATCTGGCTGCACAACTAGGGCAAAGGTAAGGTACGAAAAAAAATACTAAAGAGCTATTTACTCTCAGGGCCTCGCATGACCTTAATCCCGGCCTTGCACATCTGGATAATTACAGATGTTCAGGAGCCTTTCTCTTTTTCCTGCTTTCTTCCTCTCACCATGTAGCCTTTTACTGATTCTCACACTTGGCACAGTGATGAAGGACCAGCCTTGGGTCCTTGCGCTAGCTGTAAGAACTTGGAATCTGTGCATCTCAGGCCAGCCACTGGCGAAATGCAGACGGAGATGTCCAAGTCTCAGAGTTGTGAAAATTTATTGAGAGGCATGTCCGTGCAATCACATGCTTTCTCCACAGAGTCTTCCTTAAGAGTGAAGGCAAGCTGTATTGGCCTTGCAAAGAGCAAGGCTCAACGTTAAGCTGCCTCCAGCTGATTGGAGTTGGTTTTGGATTGCTGCTGTGCAAGATGGGTGAAATTCTGAATGAATGTGTATTGTTGACACAAGTGCTGCCATGTCAAGGACTCCAAGGCCTCAGACCCATGGGAACGGCAAGTCCTTCCCCTGGCTGAGTACAGATGTTGACAGTGTCTGCACAATGTACCAAGCATAGCTTCCTTCCTCTGAGTGTTTACAGCCTGAGACTGCTCCCCTACAGAGAACCCTATTGAGATTTGTTAACCCATACCCTCATTCGGCAGTATATAACAGACACACTGGCTCTCCGGGCTGCTGTGGTTTCTCTGTCAGAGGGCGTGGCCCACTGGGTCCTGGGTTTTCTCTACACATACCTGTCAGTTTTTCATTCTTTATTACCCCAGTTCCAAAGCTGTGTAGGGTTAGACACTGGTGGTATCAAAATAGTTTTCTAGAAGAAAATGACATCGTTTGGTTCCAGTCTCTCTACTTATTGTTATATATGATGTCCATTGTGCAATAAAGCATGGTATGTAAGGAGACAGGACAATGTAGTCAAATGCCAAGAGAAACAAGAACCAAAGACCCCAGAGCTTGGGGTAGTATCACCATCAGACATAAACTCTACAACAACAGTGCTTGATCTGCTCAATAAAAGACATGCTGAAGGATTTCAGCAAAGAATTGAAACCTAAAGTAAAAAGAAATAAATAGAAAATTGATGACCATACATATAGGCACACACACACACACACACACAAAAAAGAGCATCTCAGCTAGACCCAGATCTTAGTCACCAAGGTGACACTGCAGCAGACAATGCTTCCCCAGGAAGGAAATGCGAGAGCAAGAATGTTCACATACTGACATGTTAGCCACCAGAGGAGGTAAGTGCCATCTCTGCGATTAGCTGATGACTCAAGAGGAGTCTCCTGGGGCCTAGGCAGAGTCTTCTGGAATGCTATCCCAGAGCTGTCTTCTTGTTCTCCTGACCTGTCAGTCATTAGCTTATTCCAGGTGAATGGTAGATTCAGATTAGCATCTCATTAATGGATAACTTTAAAACGGGAAGAGCACACAGAGATGCTATGTAAAAGGAACTCATTCACTTAACTTAGACCGCTAATGAGATGGTTCAGTGAGCAGCAAACATGAGGGAGGATGGATCTTGCTTTGCTCAAGCCAGTGGGACTTAAGGGAAAGGGAAGGACAACACAGCTTTTCCTTGATCTGTATCAAAGAGACAAAGCTTTAAGACAAATGAAAAAGAGCTGGACAAAATTCACATGATGGTAAGTGAAAGGTTCCTGGGTTCTAAGAAGGCAGGTATGCCTCATAGGTTTATAAACGCTATACACTGAACAACTCCAGGGGGCGCTACTCGTGGCCGTCTCTTGGGATGTGGCGTGAACATGCTCTGTAGTAATGTAAGAGAGCGTTTTTAGAATTTGGAAACTATGGCTGTCAGATAATGGCAGCAAGGTCTGTGTTTTGTCTTCTTAGAAACAATTCTTAGGAACACACCCACACAGGGTAGACATTGAAGAAAAAAAAATACATGTTTGAACGTATGAATCAATGAGTAAAGTGATTCTTGTCCTCCACTAACTGACCCAGTGACAGAGGAGGTAAGGACTGTTCCAACTGCCTACAAACAACGGGCATGAATTAAATAGAAAAAGAGGCAAAAGAGCAGGGGTGGGGGGATGGACAGGGAACACTTAGGCTGAGGTGGGGCAAGGCAAGCTGGAACCAACACCTGTTGCTCTGGATTTTGATAATGCTCATAGGCAGGTAAACAGCTCTGCAGGAGTTGAGGTGGACGGAGTAGGGAGGTATTTCAGAATGAGTTAACAGCATGTCTCAAAACAGAAGAGTAAATATTGAGACCCAGGAACCTGGAGTGGCTGGGCATGAAAAGGCCATAGTGGCTTTAGGGGAAGTTGAATACTAATATGTGACCATGAGAAAGTAGTTAGAGGGCAGCCTTTGAGACAGCTTAAAGGCTAAGCTGAGGATTTGATATTCACTCACAGTCCAGAGATTTCTCTCCATGGATTTTCAGCTGTCATAAAAAAACCAAAACGGCTTTGTAGTTACATTTGGAAATAGTTGGTTTTTAAAAAGATATTTTAAAGTGTTCTTCAGAGAGTCTTTACCATGACAGAAGGTTGTTCAAATCCCCGAGAGAAACGTCACAAGAAGTACCTTCTCAAACCCTGTTCACTGCATTTGGAGGAACCGGTGTTTTAACAAAGCAAAATTTGACAAATCGTCTCATAGGTAAGGAGTGGGGAGCAGCTGAAGATGCGGAAGAGGGGAGGGGAGGACAAGCTCATCCTCTGGAAGGGATGTGGAGAATGACAAGAACAAGATAATGATTGGCATGAGGACTAGAAGGTTCTGGGAACAGAGATGATGAGAAACACACAGAAGCAGCTACAGGGCTGGCCAGGCCGCAGGCATAGATACCAGGGGTGGACTAGGACTGGGAAGAGAGAGGGGCAGCTAGCGTGGGTGGCTGACGGAAACAATGGATTTGCTGGGTACATAGAAGAGCCATGCCATCAAGTCCCGCGTCAGGGGAGTGTCTCAGGATGGGAAGCAGGGAAATAAGTCATCCACGGACACCAAGTGGTAGCAGCTGTGGTAAATGAAGGCCTCTCCGGTCCGGTGTGCTCAGCATGTCTGAGCTCTACCTGCTAAGGCAGTCACTCTGATGATCAAATCACTTTTTAAACAAGTGATCAAAGGAGACATGTCCTCATGAAACCCCGATGGATTGCCACGCCTAGGCTCTCTACCTCTGGCACCGCTTATCTCTAGGCCACCTCGTGGAAAGCAGCAGGTGTCTCATCAGTGGGTCCAGTTCTGAGAGAGAAGGTGGATGGGACCATAAATCAAGATGGCAGAGCCCTCAGGTCATCTTTAGGGGTCAACTTGTTCAGCCTCCTCATTGAAAGACTTCCTGAGAGGCTTGGAGACTCAGACTAAGATAAGAGCGCCCTCTGAGCTGGGAAGAGTGGCTTCCGAGAGCCAGCTCAGCTAACGTGATACCTCAGCATTCTCAATGTGCACTGTGTCGGACCAGGGCTAGCGCTCCAAAGTCAGCCACCGCCTCCCTCAATGGATAGCACTCTAATAGCCTTAAAAAGAAAGTGCACACACAGCTTTGTTTGTTAAGAGGAAACTTGGCGTGGGTGTGTGAAATAATTAAGTGGAAAGTAAATTTAAACCAAAACTAGTTAAAACAGAGCTGGGCGAGATGACACAGCCAGAAAAGCTCCTGCCATGCAAGCCTGAGGACCAGTGTTTGACTTCCAGCATCTGCCTAAGAAGCGTGAGCATGCCTGTGATCCCAGAGCTGGGGCGTGGGGAGCAGGGTATGCCTGGAGCTTGCTGGAGACAGCTAGTCTGGCTGAATTTGCTACAGGTTCAAGTGAGAGCCTCTGTCTCAAAAATTAAATTGGAGAGTGATTGGGGGAACACCTGACACCCACCTCAGGGCTCCATGTGCACTTGTACACCCACAAACAAATATGGATGCACACAAATATGTACACACATGCACACCAATGTATACGCGCGCGCGTACACACACACACACACACACACACACACACACACACACACACACAAAAAAAAAACCTCCAGTGAAAACAAAAATGTTTTTGGAACATGTAATATGAAGCAATTATTAAACTTCCCCATTCACTAGATTTGGAGGAACTGAATTTCTGAGAAGACGTGGGAAATGCTTTTTTTTTTTTTTTTTTTGTAGCTACTAAGTCTGAATCTGCTGCCTGCCTCTTGGGAAAGGAAGTTCTCAGTTGATGTGATATCAGAGGGGAACGGAAAACAGAGAGCAGTAAGGACAAAGCTCTCTTTGTCTGAGTTCAGTGCTGTTTGCTATCTGCCCGGCTTTGAACCAGAACAGCTTGCTGACAGCTCTCATGTGAGGAAGGACTGAACCGCGGGTTTGGAAGGTTGTCTTCCATTCTGACATTCGTGCATCTGGGAGGCACATGTCTAGGTGGCATTGTTGGAGATCACCTGATTTATCACCTCGGCATCCCAAAACCTGGTGTACTTCCTACTTTGCTAGACTTCAATTACTTGGAGCTGCATGAAGCTAGTCCTTGATTTCTCGTTACCCAACTCCATCTTACACAGACTCAGTTTTCCTGGTAGCGTTTACTCTTTCTCCAAAGCTGCCATTTGCTCCATAAAAAGTTCTTCCTTACGTGACTCAGAACACAGATGACAAAGTATGATAGGGTGGGCTTAAGAATGTGCCACTTTGATGCTCGGCTGCGCGTGTGGATGGGAGCCCAGCATGGCTGCCCTCTGAGTGGCTCCACCCAGCAGCTGATGGAAGCACATGTGTGCATGTGTGTGAAAGTACGTGCGTGGGAAGACCCACAGCCAAACATGGGGTGGAACGCGGGGAATCTTGGGGAAAGAGTAGGCAGAAAGGTGGAGGACTCAGAGGGGACAGGAGCTCCACAGGAGGACTGACAGAGCCAAATAACCAGGGCCCAGGGGGATCTGTGGCGACCGAGGCTCCAGCCAGGGACCATGTATAGACTGGACCTGGGCCCCCTCACAGCTACAGAAGATGGGCCCCTCATGTGGGAACCCTAGTAAGGGAAGTGGGGGCTGGCTCTGACATGCATGCATGCTGCTGCTGCCTGCTTTTTTGTCCCTTTCTCCTGGTGGGGCAACCTCGCTGGGCCACAAGGGAAGAGGATGTCCTCAGTACTGAGGTGACTTCATATGCTGGGGTGGGTGGTTGGGGTTCCCCTTGTCTGGAAAGTAGGGAGAGGGGATATGGGAAGAAAGTAGGGAGGGTGAGACTGGGGGGAGAGGAGGGAAGGGGCTGTGACTAGAATGTAAAGTGAATAATTTTTTAAAATTTAAGAAAAAAATAACTAAAAAAATTAAAAAAAAAATGTGTCACTGTTGCCCATTGCAACTTCTAGGTTACAGATGCGAAGAGAATTCGGGTTTGAACACAAGTATGTCTAACCTAAATCTGTCCCTTTAATAATTAACACTGCTTAGCCCTCCATTTTGATTAGAAGTCCGTCTACCTGGAGTCTAGTAGCTTCTGCCCTGCCCTGCTGAGTACATCATTGCCTTTCTATCAATTTCAATTTCTAAAACCAATAGCTGGCACCAAAGATCCTGCTTTAATATCCTATCGCATAGAAATATTATTAATAATAAAGTGATATGCGTGGACTGCTCTATGTGAGACACTTTGGGTAGACTGTCTGATGGCGTACATTTTTAAACAGAGAAAGCGAGTGGTAGGTCTGAGGTTTGTCCCTCCAGGCTCATGAGCGTACATGCTGTGTGTGTTAGCAATGTGTGTCCTCCTGTTTCTTTAGCAAGTGAGTTGAGCTTTGTTTTACTTTGAACCGGGCTTTCTGAAAATCGGGTTCTCTTACAAAAGATGTTATTAGTCCACTGTTAACGTTGCATGTTTATGTTATAGCCTCACCATGACAACATCTGGAGGTTCAGCCTTAAGAGAAGAATCCAGAGCCCTGATGAGTATGATGAGCTTTGTATAATGAGACCCAAGGAAGGACATTATTCTCCCACTCACATGAGGGTGCAGTGAGAAGACAGCCGTCTACAAAGCAGGTGGGCCAGCCTTCTTGGACCTCTAGCCCCAACTCGGACAGTATCTAGGAAGCCATGTTTATTGTTTAAGCTGTTCAATCAATGGCATTCTGTCATAGCATCCTGCATGGACTAAGATAAAAGACTGGCCTGAGCCAAAGGCAAAGAGCCACCAGCATCTGATGCCTCAGAGAGTGCAGAGGAATCTCCGGCAGGCACATGCGCAGAGGAATCTCCGGCAGGCACATGCGCAGAGGAATCTCCGGCAGGCACATGCTCCCTTTTCTTTGTCCTCAAATCATACTGGTTCTCTACTGGACATCCATGCTTCAGAAACTTGGCTTCCCTTCCTCCGAGAGGGTCTTTGTACACTCATACACACACCACACACCACACTCACATGCACATACTTCACACATCACACACACACACTGCACTCACACACATACACATCTCTCTCTCTCTCTCTCTCTCTCTCTCTCTCTCTCTCTCTCTCTCT
>OU015748.1:87542082-87574198 GCA_907169655.1 Acomys percivali
GTGTGTGTGTGTGTGTGTGTGTGTGTGTGTGTGTGTGTGTGTGTGTGCATGCACTTCCACTTATGTTTGCAAGGGTGCCCATGTGTGCGTGTGCATGTATACATACATGTATGTGGTGGAGGCATGAAGGCAATCTGTGGTACCATTCCTCAGGATCCGTTTATCTTGTTTTTTGAGACAAGCACTCTCATTGACTTAGGGGTTGGCTGGCTAGCCGGTAAGCCCCACAACCTGCCTGTTGCCCATCTCCATCCACCCCCCCCCCCACCACCACCCAGTGCTAGTACTAAGTTGCACACCACCACACCTGGCTTTTAACCTGGGCTCTGGTAATTAAACTCAGATCCTCAGAAAGTGCATTGCAAGCACTTTACCGACAGTGCTGTCTTCTGGCCCCTCTCAGGGACCCATGTGCACAGTCACTGCTGTGTGTGTTCCTCTCAAATAACAGCAGAGAGGAAGGTCTCCTGCCTTCTTGCTCCCATTAGACAATGAATGAAGACAGAGACACTTTCCTCCCAAGGTCTTGCTGAGACTGATGAGCCTGTCTCTCCACGTGGCTCCTGTAGGCCTTTGTTCAGCCCTGTGCATGGGGCTTAGCACAGTACAACCAGCCTTTCTGCCTAGAGGACCACATCCATGTTTGCATCATATATTATGCAGGAACAGAGTCTGCCCAACTCCCCGTCTCCTAGAGCCCATGCAGAACCGGTACCCCACAGGCACTGGCGCTCTTTCCCATCATGCCCTTGGTTTCTGTGTGACAAATCAAAATATAGTTGAATCCATCAGTTAGGTCATAGAGTTTGTTTTGGGGGGGAAAATGTGCCCTTTTGACATCAGCCAGTGTAATGGCTGCCATTCATCAGTTACTTGTGCACTTAACTTTCCACTTCCTCACAACAGCTCTGTTTTGGGATGACAGAACTGGGGTCCGGCAATCCATTTGCCTAGAGAAACACAGCTGCAGAGTAGACAAACCAGAAGGTGACCTTGCATCTCTTTGCTTTCCACCTCTGTGAGATGGCCAATTCTATATGATCGTACTCTTCCCTAGCCGACAACTCAAGAACAAGAAAGGCTTTGGTGAGTGCGATCTAGTGAGATGATACCAGCCTGCAGGAGTTTAGCTAGAGCTTGGTGTGTGGGACAGGGAGGAGGTAGAGGAAGCAATCATCTGCCCATCTCCTGTACTGCAGCACCTGCCACCAAGGGGTGTTCTCCAGGGGAGAGGGCTTGACACACATCTCTAAGAAGCACCTTAGCTGGTAAGTGCAAAGTTTAGAACTTCCTGATCGGAAAGCTAAACCCTTCCTCCCCAGCAGGTGCCCTGAGGTGATGACAGACTCAAGTCTCAGGAAGGCTGTCTATGATGGCTTCTCCTTTGTCATTCCCTCTGTACTATGATGCTCAGCACTCCTGCAGGTGCCCAGAGCATGCCAGGTTCTTCCTGCTGGTGTCCAGGGCATACCAGGCTCCTTCTGCAGGTGCTTGGGGGCATGCCAGGCTCCACTTCCTGTTCTTCCTGTTCTTCTTTTCTGTGCTTGTCTCAGCTTTAAGACTTGCCTCAAGGGGACCAACAGATCTTTCCTCCCTGCTGTTCTTCCTGCCCCACACTGGCTTCTGCTTCTCAAAGACTGTGTACTGGGAGATGCAGTGGGCGGGGTTGAGAGTAAGCCTTATCTTTCTTTCCCAGGCTCTGCTGTGCAGCAGCTACAGCAGCAAGAGGTTGGGGGGGGGAGAGGGCAGGGCTGCCAGCTGGGTTCTCTGGTTACCTTTGTGGTCTGGCACTGGGACAGGAATGTGACTTTGGCAAAGGGATCTGAAAGTCCATTGCTGTCAGCTGCAATGAGGCCCCGGGCTTGGTATATGTGTGCTCTCAGCTGGAAGACATGCTGGGCTGTGGAGAAATTATGGGAAGGGCAAGTGTTAATAGGCTTTTAGGGGTGGTGTGTGTGAATGTGTGTCTGCAAGTGACAGGCGGCTGTGTAGCCACCTACAGACAGCAGTGGTATCAGGCCTGCCCCCCTCCGTGGCCAGGTGGAAGTGTGAAGACAGGGAAAGGGTGCTAGTGCCAAGTACTTTAGAAGCACACATTCCACCCTGAGGCTCTGCCACACTGTGCTTCTCAATTGTCATTGCAACAACCATGTGAAATGTGCAATTATCTCCCCACTAACAGATGAGGAAAATGACCCAAAAGTAGACGACATAACTTTCCAAATGTGCAGAGCCCAGATTTTTCTTCTGCCTAATTCCAAGATACACCTTTCCCCCTTAAAATGTTTTAACAAGCTTAGAGAAGTAGCATGGTTCACTAGGAATCTCTTGTTCACATGTGTGCATGTGCATGCGTGTGCACGCTTGTGTGTGTGTGGGTACGTGCACATGTGCATGAGCACACGTGCATATGCAGGCTCATACACCGGTGTATAAGGCTGCTTTACAAATAGCTTTTACTTTAATAAACTCAATCAAATCTGTATCACGGTAGCCATCCATCTATTCTTCTCCTTTGCTAGCCAGTGGCATTTTGTGACAGAGCTTTTGTCTTGATCTCTAAGGCACCGTCGATAGTGAGGGGACTAAGACAGTCCCTGTCCGTCCTTGGAAGCTCCCTTGAGACGGCAGAAGATGAGGACCCAGATCACAGTGATGGAAGGGTGTGGCCGAGAGTTGTGAGGGGCAGGGTCAAAGGGTCTAAGGGACAAAAAGAAGGAGTGAGCACATGCTGAATAGGATGGAGCATGAAGGGAGAGACAGGTTGGAGGAGGTCAGCATTCAGTGGAGATGACAGTTCAGCTGGTCACATTCTTTGGTTCATGGGACCTCACCACCACTGGCTCTTCCAACTGACCTCTTGTTTTCATATTCCCCTTGTTCCCCTCTGCCTCCTTACCCACCCATTTCCACATCTCTGTGTGCTAGTATAATCTATATCTTTGTCCTGGTATGGGGACTGCTCTGTAGGAACCCTTGTGTGCCCAGTGAAATAGTTGCACTTACTCAAATAAGAACACACATACCCTACGGGCAGTCACTCTCCCAGCCTTCATCAATCCCCTCTAGCAGCTGCTAGGTGTAAATCACACATGTCCACACAGGAACCTGGATGCAGCCATTTGTAAAATGGAGGCTAATAATAACCCCTCATAAGGCTATCACGGAAGGCTGAGGGCTGTGGAGGATGGTGCCGGGCACTGACTGGGAAGCGGCGTGAAGATGCTGGGGTGCTGTTCCTATGGACTGCTACGATGTTGCCCACGGTGGTGATGGTGAGCAGCTGGAAGCAAGCTGGGTACCATCGCAGCAGAAGTGGACAGGAGCAGCAGCAGGCAGCTTGGCTGAGCAATTAGAAGTAGCGTGCTAGACATGTACATAGCAAAACAGCAGGATCTCGAGAGTCTAATATACGGTGGGGAAGAAAAAGGTGAAATAACCCAAAACCAACAAACTGTTCCTGTGAAATAAGATTATGTATGCACAAGAGAACGGTTCATAGTCATCAAAGCACATTCAGATACAAGGGAGCCGAATCTTGGGAAGGTTACTCTGGCCTTTGAGCAGAGAGCTTCAGGGTAGTAGCATTTGATAGGCAGAGACGCAAGCCTCAAGTGGCCATAGCAAGGATATAGGATTAGTCCGTTTCACGAATCAGTAACATCGGGTCATTTGGAAGAAAAAGTGTTGGCTACTTTGTGTGGAAGTCGGGGTCACAGACAGTGGTGGTCACATGACCTCAGACTTTGTAGATGTGCACAAAGCATTGAAAAGTACCGTAGGCCACAGAGGACTCTTGAAGAGGATTGAGTGTGTCTGTGGGTGTGTGCACACACGCACATGCATAGGAACAGATGATATCAGAGTAAAACACCAGGAGGATAAAATTGTAGGTCAAGCTCTCAATGGACAGAAGGGATGGATCTAAGGAGACAACAGTGCCCCCTGTAGGTGAAAGTTTGTAGGGCCAGAGTGCCACACATTGGAGGAAGGATTACCAATGAGGGGTGGGAAGGACCTTGCAGCCCTCTGTGGATGGTGGAGAAACTGACCTTGACAGACAGGGTGTGGAGGGACAAGGGAAGGCATGATGTCAAAGTTAATTCCTTCATAGATTGTTATGAGACCTGAGCGTTTCTGTCTCTCTTCCCTATGGCACTGTTGGGCTTATGTGAGGAACAGCATGAAGCCTACAGATATAGCAACTTTTTCAATCCCTATCTTAATCCTGCAGGCAATTAGGAGACTTGAGCTGTGCACATTGCCCAATTAAGTCTATGCCAGTTCTTACAATGCAAGGCTGTGCAAACTCCAAACAAGTCAGCGGAACGAGAGAGGTGATACTTCTGGGCTCAGTTCTGATGCCTTCCTTGTTTCCATAGACACCAATTAACTCTGATGTTGACAGGCTGGGTACCACGGATAAGAGAGTCTCTTAAAATGACAGCAGTAAGCAAATCAGTGCACTGCAGATGACATGGGGACACACTGACTGGAGTCAGCTGGGAGACAGCCATGTGTTACTTCACATATTACCAAGCCCAGCAGATTTCTCAGTCAGACTTGGGGAGGTCTCATCCCTTGAGAGAATGCCCACCACTGCGCCTAAGATGACTAATCCTGAGCTTTTAGTGGCTCTTCCAACTGGAGCAACATACACGTCACAATGCACAACTCCAGGGGGTGCCATTTACTTAGCCTACATTTGAGTTTCTTTAGAAACTTTGACTTTTACCAGTTCTGTTCCTTGGAGATGCCTAGCCTGATTCCTCATGCTGTGGCGCCCCATCTCCTGCCCCCTGTGGCTATTGAAGCCACACCTGGATGTCCTACCTGAAGCTAGGATCACCTCTTGCACATCCCTACACCCCCTGCCATGTTTTCCACCATGCCTTCCATATATAGACGCAAGGTAATTATTTGCTGAATGGCTATCCTCTGGAGCATAAAATTCACCAGTCGGTGTGGAAGGCAGCCAACACCAGCAATGTCAGTGCTCAGCGGAAGGTCATTAGGTAACTCCATGAAAACAACATGCTGCATGGCAACTCAAAGCCCCAGAAAAGCCTCTCTCCTCTCCTCTGGGCTGTTAGTAGCTGAAACAGTGAACATGTCTGGGGCTTTGCTCCTGTGTAGATGTTTGTAGCAATAGTCACAGAAGCTAACTTGATGTAGGTCTTATTTGCTCAAAGCTCTCAGTGGTTTAAGGGAAGGCAGATAAGGAAGTGGTGTTTGGAGATGGTTTGCCCAACCTTTCAGCAGATGGGTGACCTTGCACCATTTCCGGGTGTCTCAGAAACGTACTCTCTCTGTCTGTGAATGGAAGAATTCTCAAGGTTGAATGAGATTTTGTGCGTAGCGTGTACGGCGAGGTGCTTGTGTACTTTGTGCTATGTATTTTCCCTTAAAGTAACACACTGTATGCTGACACTGAGTGTAGACTCTAGGAGCTGAACCACTGTATACACATCTCCGTAACCCCGTCTTCTCTCACTATGGAGCTGCTTGGAATACCCTGTCAGTCAAGGTCAACTGACACCCAAGGATGTCACGAAACAGAAGAGACTTGGTGTGTCTGCAGTGATCCCAGCTTTGGCTCAACTCAAAACTCAACTTCAGTAGAAGTAAAGGAAAAACTGCAATCTGCTTTGTCTGAACTTAGCAGCAAAAAAAGTTAAAATTCAGCAGCGCAAAAGTTAAAAGTGATTTGAAAACAGAGCAGAATGCAAATGCAAGGTATTAATATTCGTGATAGAATTACAATGTTATTGAAATGTAGACATATTGTTGCTGATAAAAGTGGCCATATGGATTAAATAATCCCATAAAATATGCTGCCTTTGTATAAAGAAGTCAAGCCAGGGACTGGGCTGGAGAAACATAGGCGATGTCACCAATACCAGTTTGTACTGTGTCACTGAAGGCATGTGTATGAGGTCCAAATCTCAGTGCTGTGTAAAAAGCAAAAGCAAACAAACAAACAAAAAACCAAACCAAACCAAACAAACAAAAACAAAAAAGAAACCTTAATTTCTTGAGTCAAATCAACACAAGAACTTTCTGCTTAAAAAGCAAACTTATTTTAATGCGGTTCATCTACCCAGAAATACACACTGTTCTCTCTCTACTTGCAGAAGTGCATAAAATTTAGTCCAGGTCTGACTGAGCCATTGCTTCTCATTTAGGAAGAGAACATCCTCAGTAATTTTACTGAGGAAGGCAATGGAGTTGGCCCGAACTAAAACAACACAAATGTATGGAATGCTGTCCCCACCACTGTTTACCAGAGACCCACTTTGCTCCATGGCACCATACCTTGGTATAGCAGGGCTGATGGAGGGTGATGGGTGCCAGATGATTTGGAGGGCATTTCTGCTTCATAGCCCGCTGGCAAGTTGTCCAAAGCGGCATTGGAGTATCTGATGGAGCCCAGCCACAGATATATGTCAACTTTTGCCTGTACAGTCCAGCCAGCTGGCCGTTTCCCAGGAAGCTGGGAGAGAGGACAAGGAAGACTGTTTTATCACCAGACGGCATCCATGAAACCCTATTCTGAGAAAGGGATCCTTTCTGGCCATACACCTCGAGGTTTGTACAGAGGGCCATCCTTCCCCCCCACCCCCACCCCCACCCGCAAGCTCTGTCTGTATCACAAAACTGAAAGAAGTGGCCCAAATTGTCACATTACAGAGCTCCAGAAGGTGACCTCAGTTTGGAAGCCTGAGGCTTTAAACGTGCATTCTGATATCACTGCCAGGTCCTGTGTCACTCTGGCTGAACACACGGGTGAGGAAAGCGTCTGTGTTCTCCTAGTCTTTAACTGACACACTCAAGTCTGAAGTCCAGGATTGATGCTTCCAAATGCGCACACACACTCTTGGCTCTAAGCCCTCCCTCAGCCTGCCTCTTCAAACTCTTCTGTTCGACTTGCCTTCCTCAAACCTTGGCTACTGGGGCTGCAACCTGAGTTTCTGTCCTGTCACTTTACTCTGGATGGCCTGCCCTACTCTCCCAACCCGTGCTGTGTGAGGGAAGTCCTGCCTGCTCTCCCAGGCCCTTCTGCCTGGAAGATATTTTCAGACCTTTCATCCTCCTCAGGCATTGTGGCTTTAGGCTCCCTAAGCTCTCTGCTTCCTCCCCCTTTGATGGTCTCAGATGTAATATGGTGTGTGTATGTGTGTGTGTGTGTGTGTGTGTGTGTGTTGTTGTTGTTGTTGTTGTTGTTGTTGTTGTTGGAGTAGGGAGTGGTTTGTGGGTTCATGTATGCGTATGCATTCGAGTGTGAATGTGTGTGCAAATGTATTTGTTGGCCTTCATATGCCCCAAGTCCACAAGGATAGAGATTGATGTATTCAATATGGCTCTTTTGTTTCCTAGTCACCAGGTTTTGAGATCTCTCTGTCCACAGCTGCACAGTTCTGGGTACAACTCTGGCTGTGCTCAGTGCTTCTGAGCAGAGCCAATGACCCTTAAGACATGGCTACTTCTCCAGAGTCTGTTGACTCTTCTAAATGCCTCTTCACGGCAAGGTTTCAGAATTGCCTCTGAGCAACTTCTCTCCTACACCGAGTTCTGTCTGTGGAGGATCGTGAAGTCCTATTACCACAAGGCAGAACTTATTCAGACAAGGTCCAAAGCACCCATGGAGAGGCTTTGACTCCAAATTGAGCACAGCTGTTTGCCTTTGTAGCTTGCCCTGAAGGTTCCAAAAACAGACTTGGAACAACTCAATCAAACAACTACTGCAAGTTCTGCTGGGCTTTGGCCGGTGGACCTGTGCCAGGGAGCAGCAGCTATGAGGCTCAGCCAGATCCTCCAGCAGTTCAAATCCCAACACTCAAGAAATGGGTGGGTAACTTTTATTATCAACTTAATTGGGTTTATAAACATCTAACCAATTAGTGAAATGGCCCTTTGGGTGTGTCTGTCAGAGTGTTTACACAGGATTATGTGGCAGGAGTGAGGGTAAGACACACTCTGAATGTAGGCTTCATCATCTCATGAGCTGGGCTACAGGAGTGAATAAAGAGGAAAAGGAAGAAGTGAGCTAAACAGGAGAATTCATGTCTCTTCTTCTTCGTGACTGTGGACAGAATACGACTTGCTGCATCATGCTTACTCCATCATGCCTTCCCAGCTGGTTGTGGAAGACTGTGTGGCTTCAAACTGTAAGCCACAACAAACTCTCCCTCTCAAGTTGTTTCTTGTTGGGCATTTGGTCATAGCAGCGTGAGAAGTTGCTAATACAAGTGAGAAAAATCTCAGGCAGCAGTTCTCTACCTGTGGGTCATGACCCACTTGCGGTCTGCATGTCAGAGATCCTGTATATCAGAAATTTACATTATGATTCATAACAGCAGCAAAATTACAGTTATGATGTAGCAATGAAATAATTTTATGGTTGGGGGTCTCACAACATAAGGAAAGAAGCACCCCCTTGCCCCAGCCTTTTTTTTAAAGATATAAATGCAGAAGTCTCTGTACTCAGTTTTCATTTCCCCTCCTGCACATTCAGTGTCTTGTGGTCTAAAAGTATTAAATGGGAAATTTCATAAATACGTTATTGATGAGGCTTATTATAGTATATTGTTATGAGTGTTCCATTTTATTGTTAGCTGTTGTTTTAAATGTCTAATCTGTCAATTAAAATTTATTACAGGTGTATGTTTACAGGTAAAATAGTATGTATATTGTAATTGCATGTCAGGCCCCCACTGAGTGTCAAGAAAGCATTTGAGATGGAAGAAGGAAGGCAAACATAGGTGTGGTAGCAGGAGCTCATATAAAGTGAGTGTTTATGCTGCGTCAAGAATGGTACAGAGAGGGCTGGGTGTGGTGGCACAAGCCTTTAATCCCAGCACTCAGAAGGCAGAGGCAGGCAGATCACTGTGAGTTTAAGGCAAGCCTGGTCCAGGACAGCCAAGACTACATAAAGAAAGCCTGTCTAAAAAAAACAAAAGAATGGTCCAGGGAGCCTTCTGACCAGAAGCGCTCACATCAGTGACACAGCACCCAGTGAGGCTCAAGAACCTTGGCTGGTATGCAGAGGAAGCAGGATTCAATCTCTAGGAAGAAGGATGCCATTATTTACTCAGCTAAAAAATAAAATAAAATCACTTTGTTTTGGATAAAGGCAACTACTCTACAACCTATAAAAATTAAAAATTGTAATAAGATAAATAACTTCCTTTATCATTTATCTAATGATTTAAAAACTTTTTCGGGCAAATACAAATTTATTGAGAAGGCTGAGGATACAATCCAGTGCGCTACTGCTTGATTCACATCTGGAAAAGCCTGGGTTTGAGTTAGAGCATAGAACGAGAGAGAGAGAGAGGGAGAGAGAGAACGAGAGAGTGCAGATGAGCATGTGTCAGCCCAAGATTATTTTGTTGTGGTACCAGCACTTCCTCTGCTATTTCTAGCATCCTTAGGACATTAATTCACAAAGGCTGATTTTGTTTTGTTGGTCTGGTGTGTCACAGTGATGTTTCCAAGGCTTAAAAGAGAGTGTTTGATGCCAGAAGAATGCAGCACATATTTGTTAAATACATATTGTGATTAGCCAAAATAATGTCCTAATGTTTCTTCTTGCAGAATGTTCTGTCTCCTGCATGTTGTAACAAGACAATGTTTCATTCAGTCTCACAAGAGCTCTGCAGTACTTTCCACGAGTATATTTTAGAAATAAAGAAGATGAATGTTGGGGAAATAAACACAAGTATCTAACATCACAGGGCAAGAAAGGATTAGAGCCAGTGCACCATCAGCTTTGTGCTGAGCCCCACTCTGCTCCTCCCACATGCTGTGTGTGTGTGCATACACGTTTTCCGAGCATCTAGTTAAAGTGCAGATTCCGACTCTGCAGCTCCAGGGCACAGTGTGAGATTCTATACATCTTTCTGTTGGTGCTGAGCCTGTGGGCCTCCAGACCTTAGTTGCTATAGTCCTCCCAAGTAGGCAGACACTCTTTATTCTTTAATGAAAAACAACAGAAAACATCTATTACTTTCATAGTAAACAAATTCTGAGTGTGTGTGTGTATGTGTGTGTGTGTGTGTGTGTGTGTGAACTTATAGCGAGAACCAAAAATCAACTCAAACCCTGCAAAAGTATCTCATAGGATCACTGCTACTTTCCTAAAGTTCACAACGTAGCAATTTTCCAAACAAGCATTCCCAAATCAGAAGTGTTCTCATGCATCCAGGTTTGAGTTATTTGACCTTTGGAGACTAGAGTGGAGAGCAGATAAAAACAAAATAAGAACAGAGAGTTCTATAAACAGTTCTGATAGCCAGCATCAGAATCCTGCATGAGATGGAGCGCTGAAACCTAGCCTTTCACATGTCTCACCCACCTCCCACCTCCCAGATGGGCCTGAAGAATAGAAGGTCCATTAAAGTCCTCGTTAGAGCTTGGAAGTAAAATGTCCTCCCTGGACATAAGAACACTTGTTTCCCAGCCAGTGGCACTGCTTGGGAACGCTGTAGAATCATTGGTTCTGTAGTCTAACTAAAAGACAGGTCTTTAGAGATGGTCTCCTCTTTTGCTTTTGCCCATCATCTCTGCTACCTGGTCTGTACACACAAGAAGCCTCTTGTATGAGCTCCTGTTGCCACAGACCCACTCTGGTTAGCATCCCTTCCCCACCCCACCATGAAGGACTGTGTCTCCTTTTACTGTGAGTCAAAGGAAATACCTCCCCCCCCCAGTGGGCTGCTATGGGAGGCATTCTGACACAACAATAGACACAGTAACCAATACAATTGTAAACAGATACTCTGGGGCAATAAGCTGACAAATCTGCCCTTCAAAACCTTGGATGTTTCTTGACTGTAGACTTTCTAGCAGTCATCTTTCTGACCCATGGGTACTGTGAAACTCTACGATTTCAAGGTGTGACAACCACAACCTCCTACAGGTCTTTGACTGTGTAGAGGAT
Source organism: Acomys percivali (assembly GCA_907169655.1). Taxonomy (NCBI): domain Eukaryota; kingdom Metazoa; phylum Chordata; class Mammalia; order Rodentia; family Muridae; genus Acomys; species Acomys percivali. The sequence continues at coordinate 87,553,025 of OU015748.1, forward strand.
GTTTACTGAGTGGATAGGTGGAGCCCAGAATAAACTCTGAGGAATTTCTGGCTTAGGGATTTACATTCTATGCTGGTTGTTTCCACTTCTGAATTCTCCACTAGGAACACAGCATGAGTCTGGGGCTCCTCCCATAATCTTGGCTTTTTTTCAGACTTACTATTTCAAGAAGGAAGGAGGGGGAAAGAATAAAAGGAAGTGGTGGGTGAAATGGAAGTTGAAATGGATGGTGACAATCAAAATAGGAACAAAAACAAAAACAAAAAAACCACCACAACCACCACCACCACCACCAACAACAAAACCGGTTTTGCTGAATCATCCTTTCAAGATGCTCCCAACAAAGCAACTGAATTCAAGGAGACATCCATAGCAGTCGCAGCAGCAAAAGGAAAATACAGATAAGGAAAGCCATAATCATAATGGTAAAGATAACACACAGGCGGGGTGCCTCGGGGGGAAAACATTTCTCTCACTTCAGCTGAACCTATTTCCTGGCTTGATTTGACAGCTGCTCTTTGCTCTAATTTTGTACGGTGCCAGGATACACCACAGTATTTAGCAGAGAGTAACTTCATACCACTTTCTAGTATTTTTAGCACAGGTCCTTTGGGAATGATGTGCTATTTTTAAGACAAATCTTTCTGGCTTCTGTAGCACTCTTTGAAGGGAGAAGGTGAAAGAAAGTCTCTGATATTTGGTATGAATGACTTGGGTAAAAAAAAAAATATTGCTCCCTTTCACTTACAGTTTTCATAGAAGCAGATTGTTAAAATTATTTTATGGGCAGGACAGAAAGAAATAAGGAAAGCCACTGTGTTAGTTCTTTCTCTCATTGCTGTGCCAAGTTCCCAGCAAAGGCAGCTTCAGGAAAGGATTCATCTGGGCTCATGACCTACAGTCAGCCATGGCTGGGAGGTATAGAGGAGGGAAGGCTGTCCATCAGATCTACAGTCAAAAATCAGGGACAGGTGAATTTCTGATGCTCCACTCATTCCCCACTTCCTCCTTTCTATTATTCACTCTGAAGCCCCGGAGTGCCACTTAGGGTAGGCAAAGTGCCACCCACACTTAGGACAGGCCTTCCCACATCACTTCCCACATCCGGAAGCACAATCACAGATACACCTGGAGTGTGTCTCCTAGTTGATTCTAAACCCACTCAGACTAAGCACCACAGCTGTAAACAACTGACTGGCTCTGAAGGAGTTAACAAAGATCCTCTGGGTTGCTGGGTGTCTAGTTGTTTGAACACTGGTATCTATGGAGTGATCACTCTGTGTGAGGAATGAGTATTTGTTCTTTGCTTGAATTCACCCACTTAACCCTCACAGCCATATCCATGTGATGGGTGGAAAGTAGAATAAACTTTCTTAAAACAGATGAAAACTATTACGCAACGTGTCCAAGATCACACGGCCAGTAAATATTTGCCCAGAATTCAGTTATGGGCTGAATTATGTTCCTCCCGGATTCATCTATTTTAGTTCTTAATCTTCAGTACTAGGCTTGTCACCTTGTTAGGAAGCAGGGGCATTGCAGATGTAAATGGTTACATGACTGTACTGAAATAGGATGGCCCCTAAATTTAGTATGACTGATACACATATCAAAAGAATGCCTTCTTTCTTCTCCTTCCCTCTCTTCCTTCTTTTTCTTCTTTCTTTCATTGTTTCTTTTTCTTTCTGCACTTGGAGTTAACCATAGAGCCTTGCATGTGTTAAGCAAGTTCATCACTACTGCACATGTTCACTCCTTTTATTTATTTATTTTTAAGATTTCAAAATTTATTATTATGTATACATGCTCTGCCTGTGGGTACAACTGCAGGCCAGAAGAGGGCATCAGGTCACATGATAGATGGTTGTGAGCCACCATGTAGTTGCTGGGAATTGAACTCAGGACCTCTGGAAGAGCAGGCAGTGCTCTTAACCTCTGACCCATCTTTCCACCCCCATTCTTTTATTTTTTTTAATAAAAAAAAAGTCAGCATCTCATTAAGTTGTGGAACTGGCCTTGAACTCACTCTGCAGCCCAGGCTAGCCTTGAAATGCCTCAGATTCCCAAGACGTTCACCACTTTAATTATTAATTGTATAGATGAGGTTCATTTAAAAGTATATATTACCTCCTGTGAAAAGATGCTTTGGAAAAGTTGTACAGGAGAAAATGACAGGAGGAACAAATAGGGAAAATGTCTCACTAGTAATCAACAGAGTGAAAACCTAAGCTGAAGTGTTGGCCATTACACTGAAATAAATAGAAATCTGCATGCATCCGAAGACATTACACTGAAAATAAATAGAAATCTGCATGCATCCGAAGACATAGCAATGGGAAAGCTAGAAGTACCATTGACATGAAATTTAGACCAAGCAGCGTGAGGTCTTGCAGGTGTCCTCTGCTTTTGAAAACACTGGAAAGAATTCCAGACATGGACACATGTGCTAGAAATTCAAGGCCAAGCAGGACGATGAAAAGAAAGCAGTCTTCTTTTGGCCTCTCACAGACTTACCTTGAGAAAGTGGGTTTTGATCTTCCCACAGTGCTTGCCCATCTGCTCCCCGACGGGGGAGTACAGCAGGTCTTTGGCAGCAACGCGTGCATACGCGACTCTCTTATTGTTACTGAGCATCCAAATGAAGACATCTGGGATGGTGTGCTGGGGCTGTGTGGTGGACGGATATGATTGCACAGGTTGATATTTAATGTATGTGCTTCTAGAGCTTACCTTTCCCAAAAAAAACCCTTTTTCTGCAAACACATCCTCGGTGTTAAACAATGCACGTGTTTAATCACCTGTACAGCCAAGCCAGTGAAGTGCCACGTCCTGGCGAAGGAAACACCTTGGCCATGAGGTAAGAATGCATATGCTTTCTGGAACCTGTGCTGGGGCATCTTTGATGGCTTGCTTTTCTTGATATGACAAATGAATGCTTCCCTACAGATTCCTATCAATTCTTTTCTGATTTAGATACTGACTTAGCTTCAAAGCATCTGATTCCTTTGGCCCATGTAACATTCCAGAAAATTCAAATGAAAGACAACAAAAGTGCCCTAATGCCATTGAGTCTTTCAGCCACTCAGAGAAACTCTACTTAACTTCATTGAAATTTCAAAATTGAGCCATTAAATAAGGAAATGAAGGCTCCATATCAAGTGTACCATTATTCTGTGTTTGAGATGTACTTTTCTAAACCAATGTACCTACCAAAAGAGGAGGCCTAGTGCTTTAGTGGACATAGATGCTCAGTCTTGCTCACTCCTGACACACACATTTGATATTGAAAAGGAGCAGCCATCCCTTCTATCTGATATGGAACCAAAGGCAAAGGCCAGTGTTCCAGATACTGGGCTGGTTAGTTACAAACAGGAAGACCCAATGCCTGGCTCGAACCTTCTGCATTCTCTTGTCTACTGTCTAATGTTCCTGTCTAACTACTTGATATACTTTCAAGGGAACAAATAATATACAAGAAAGTCATCACATTCGAGGGCCAGGGGAGCAGTAAATACATGTACCTCTCCCCAACAGCATCTCCCACAAAACCCAGCGTGGGAAGTCTGTCCATGTCTGTAGGCTTCAAGGAAGAGTCAGTATTTGACAGAATCAAATATGATATCTTTATAAAGATCATTCTAGAAAACACTGGAAAATGTGCCCTACAACTAGCTTTAAAATAGAAATTGGTCTTTATTGAACATTATGGTTGAAAAAAAAACCCATCAAAGTTCCCATCATTAACATGCTTGTTTGGACGCTCCTTGTGTTAGGGAAAATGCTTTTCACTCTGCTGAACGAACATTCTGGCTTTATGAGAAATCAATAGAGTGATCCATGTTCTCCTTCCATCACTAAGTAAACGTTCATATTGCTCATCCCGCCCGGGAAGATTTCTTCCCCATCTTCCCAATGGCCTTTGCCTGAAGAGTTGATTACCTCATCCACCAGGAAGTGGATCTTCTCCACAAAGTTCTGGGCTTCATGGATCATTTCATCAAGAGATAACTTTTTCTTCTGTTGTTGAATGACCCCTTCAGCCTCCTTGGCCATTGCTTTCTGAAAAAGGACAAGGTGTAGATCTTTCTAGAAGTGTGGACAACAAACAGTACCCTGTTGACAGAGCATCCTAAAGATGTTTCAGAACTCACACGAAGTCTCACACAGGACTGGCTTTGGGTTTGACATTGTGCACATTGACCATTGAATAGCAATTACATAAGAATGTGGAGACCATACCATCTCTCCTTTGGAGGATAGATGAGATGCTGAAACCTAGAAAGTGCAGAAACTTGTCCCAGCCACATAATTATGACACTGTATCTGAACCAAGGTTTCTAAGGCTTAATAACAGCTATAATAATGTCAGCTAAACTATGTTAAGTTATTACTCTATGCCATATTCCGTCATTACTCTTCTTAGTGATCTTATGAGGTGCGTACCAGCATTTCCATTTTAAAGTGAGAAAAAAAAAATCACACGGCTCCTGGGCCTGATCTCCATCCAGCTCAGTCCAGAATGCATGTCACTTTCTCATCCTAGAAGTATGAAGGATGCTTCCAGCCCAAGGTACCATCTGAGAAATGGGAAGAGTCACTAGAGTTTTTAAAAAAATACCAAACAATTATTTTATAACCCAGGCATGGTAGTATCCCTCTGCAATCCCAGCACTTGGGAGGGAGATGGAAAAAGGAGAATTGGTAGTTCAAGGTCATCCTCAACTACATAGCAAGTTTGAGCTCAGCCTGGGCTACATGAGACCATGTCAAGCAAGGAAAAGAGAGGGGATGGGAAAGGGAGGAGGAGGAGGCCACAGGGAGGGAAGAGGGAAGGAGGAAAGAAGCAAAGAAAATACTTATTTTTATTCATCCATTCTACCTATGGGATTCTCAGTTCTGGGATTTGTTTAAAAACCACAGTCTCTTTACAGTGCCTCCTATGGACCCTTGAGTTGGGTGTGTGCTTACTCCTTTTTTCTTCTCATAGCATTCTCTCCTCTCCCACTGCGCCCCAGGCTCCCAGCTCCTCGGGAGGTCTACCCTAAGGCTGTAACACGAGGACCTTACTATTGCTCAAACGCTCTTCCTAGCCTCAACATTGCTTCAGTTTAAACAGCACCCTTGTATTATATCTTGACATTTATTTTCCTGCTCACTGTGGCTTTGGAGTTTCCCTGCATAATCATACCCGGGATTATTCCTATGTGACTGCTGTGTACCCATCTGCACTCTGTCTTCTTGCTACAGTGGAAACCAGTGGGACAGGGAGCTCCTGGCTTGTCCTTATCTTGAGCAATCAGTGTTGTCAGAGCTACTATCACACAGCAGTGACATACAGTGCATCCTTCGCATACGGAGGGTGCTAAATTTGGAATGAATAAGCCAGTGCATGTATGGATCCCTCACAAGCAAACACTAAGCTCTTTCCGCTTTGTGTTCCTAGCACTTGGTCCATGCCTGACACACAAGAAGCCTTATTGTTATGTTGACTGAAAGGATGCGTACCCACTGTCTGCCAGGTACTGAGATTCGAGTTGGACATGATGCTTCCTCTGATGTTTTTGTTAAATGAAAGCACTATATGCAAATAAATGTATAAAGCAGCATGAGATCAGACAGAGGTGAAGTCAGGCTTCCTGGAGGACCTGAATCTGAGCTGACCCATATAGAATTCATCAGTCAATAAGAAAACAAATGACAGTCCCAACAGAGGGGACAATACCATGTGCAGATAAACAAGTACAAGAGTCCAGCTGGATGGAGCACAATTCCTGGGTAAAGGCACAGGACAAGGCCAGGATGCTAGGTCATTCATGGCTCTATATGTTATGCAGAGGGAATTTAGACTTTATCCTATGATTATTGACAGACCTCAGTGGATTTGCTAAGAACAAGTGATCACTTGAATTTTGTTTTTTTCTAGAGGAATTCCGTCTATGCCAGAGATTCTCAGGGGCTAGGGAAGTAAAGCAAGTTCTAGAATGCTTGAGGGACAGAATCAACAGGATCTGGGATAGCACTGACTGTTGAAGGTGAGGGATTAAAAAGTCAGCATTGACCCCCAGGCTTCCGTTTAGATCAATGTGTATTGCTGGGTATGCCAATACAGGATAGAGAGGTTGGAAGAGGTGGAAGTCGGTAGAAGATGCTAAGTGGGAAATGTTCCAGGACATATGGGTTCCATAAGGAGGCAAGATATATTGCTCTACGGGTGGGAGATGTGAGTCTAAGATGGTGCACTTGATTAGATAAGAATACCTTGGGCATTGATGAGCTACAACATTGAGTGTGTTTGTGTGTGTGTGTGTGTGTGTGTGTGTGTGTGTGTGTGTGTGTGTCTTAAGAAGGAGAGAAGACCCACCCTGAATGCACATAGCACCATCTGCTGGGCTGGGTTCCTGAACTGGATAAAAAGGAGGAAGCCCATTGAACACACTGTCTCTGCTTCATGATCTACGGAGGAGATGTGAAGCGCCCCAGCCTTGTGCTCCCACAGCCATGAGCACCATCCGCCTGCCCTGCCATGACTGAGCATTGACCCCTTACAAAGTCTGAACCAAAATAAACTCTTCCTTTCCTAGGTTTTCTTCACTGTGCTGAGAATAATAACAAATCCAGGGCACTATTGAGATGCTGACATTGTGGGCTTGGTCCAGCCAGGATTGGTGGACAATAAGCAGACAGAGCTCAACAGTGGAGAGAAGGCATAGACGGTAACGTCAGGTAGAGGACCAGAGGAAGGACCAAGCAGAGAGATCTTAGCGATGACGGGAGGCAGCTCCCTTGGACATCCTGAGGGACAGAAGTGTTCTAGAAAGAAAAGTGAAGGGCAAGCTCAGGCACTTGGTTTAGTCTCTGGACTTGGATTAGATAGTTGTAATCTTTTTTTAAAATCTTATCTTTCTGAATCCTTCTCATATCTTTTAAATGACACCCCCCAAAGTCAAATACTGCCAGATTTTTTTTCTTGGCAGAATTATCACAGTGTCATGCAAATGTCCCTTAGTGCTATTGCTGGTATTGAAGCTTCACAGTCAGATATTTCAGGGTGTGTCTGACTTGGGCTGGACTCTCTATAAGGTACACTTAAACATCTGCAAACATGGTGCTCTTAGGCAGGACACAAAGGGGCATCAGTCCTCAAGAAGTCTTGGCCACCCTTAATAGGATTTTCTTGTTTTTTTTTTAATTAATTTTTTATTAATTGATTCAGATTACAACATCACTTGTATCCTCCTGTTCCTCCCTCCCTCCCGCTTTCACCCTACTCCCCTCCCCTGGGTCTATGACTGAGGGGGACCTCCTCCCCCACTATATGGTCATAGGCTATCAAGTCTCATCTTGGTTGCCTGCTTATTCTTTCTTTGAGTGCCATCAGGCCTCCCCACCAAGAGTAAGTGGTCAAATACGAGGCATCAGAGTTCATGTCAGAGTCAGTCTCCACTCTCCATATAACTACGAAGAATGTCCTGTCCGTTGGCTAGATCGGAGTAGGGGTTCAATGTTTACTATTTGTGTTGTCCTTGGTTAGCTTAACAGGATTTTCAATGGGGAGCCGAGGAGGGGAGAATTGTTACTTCATTTAGCTTCTTGGTTTGTGGGACAGACATCAAGGTGAAAGAATCTAGCGGCCCAGCCTTAAAATTTTTTCCATATGCATGTTTTGCTTGCATGTCTATGCATCATGTGCAGTGCGGGCTGAGGCCAGAAGAGGGCATCAGACCTTCTGGCAGTGGAGTTGCAGACAGTTGTGAGCCTCCGTCTCAGAGCTAAGAATTAAACTCCTGTCCTCTGGAAGAGTTGTTTATTTTTTCCTAAACGCCCAGCCATTTCTTTAGCCCGGGTCTAACAGCTTTAAGAAAAGGCAAGTTTCAGAAGAAATAAACAAGGTGTTTGGGGAGTGAGGCGAGAACGACACCGTCTGAATAAGAGATTGAGCCCCTGGGCTTCCAGATCTTCCAGATCACCACTGTGAATCCTTTTCTGCCCAGCCCGCATTGTTTCCCACTGCCGTCTCTACCTTACAGAAAAATACGCTCTTTAAACCTTGTCCTCGACTGCCCTATGACCTATGTGCCATCTGTGAAGTTTATTTTTAAATCACATGCTTTAACTCCATTCAAAATATAAATAGGTTTCCACATACCAGCTCCTGCCAGCAGAGCGTGAGTCGTTTCTTATCTAACGTGGTTTGATTCGGCATCTTTGACTTCTTTTCTGCCTCAGAGATAAAGGCCCTGAAAGAGAACATCCGATTTGCAGCCTACTTAGTGAAAATCCGTTTGTGTGGTTCCAGAAATTTGAAAACAAAAAACAAACAAACAAACAAACAAACAAACCTACTCTCTGTGGCACAATGGAAAACTGATAGAGCCGCAGAACCAAGGTTTGTAAATTTAGATTTAAGCAAAGGTGTGCTGATGTTTCTAATAGACCTCACCCTCCCAAAAAGGTTGAAAATTATACCCAGGCCTGTGTTAGTTTGGGGAGATTTATGAATTTCATTTTATACATACCCACTGCAACTGCTATCAAAATCCAAGACAAATTTGCACAGTATAATAGAGCTTTACATATTTAAGACACACCAAGACTTTTCTCAAACATTACATATAAAGCAGATATTTTAGAATTAAGACTGAGCTATGCCCCTCACCTTCTTGAAGAGTAACATTTTTGGAGATGAAATTTTAAAATGTGTTTAAAAGGGAAAATAATAAAGGGTATGAATGCAATTCAAGAAGAAATGTAAATGGCTTCAAAATCTTACAGAAGTAATATATTGTCTTTAGTGATGACTAAAATAATATTAAAAGCAATGTTACTTCACTTATAAAATTAATAGTATGCAAAATTAATGGTGGTATGGGAGAGTATAGAAAAAGAATGCTGCTGTAGAAGTAAATGATTATTTCTTACAGACTGTTTGATAGCACCTATGAACATTTTTAACATATGCATAATTTGATTTAAAATTTACACTAGAATTCTTGTCCAAAAATAGTGGCATGATTTTGCATGAATATATTTATAGATTATTTGCTATAGTAATAACAAACAGAACAATTAACTATTGCTAAAGACAAATTAAACTTGTGCTATATCTGTGTATGAAGATGCCTATGATATATTACTGGAAAAAGGTCTGCTTTCATTATGAAGAACCAAAGTGTTTTAAGAGTGTATGTATGAGAGTATGTGTGTGTGTGTGTGTGTTGTGTCTACAAAGGAGAGGAAAATAGTCCAAGAGAACAAATTAATCTCTTTTCTCTGAAAGTGGGAATATAAAGAAAATTAAAAATGTATCTTTTGGGCTGGAGAGATGGCTCAGTGGTTAAGAGCACCGCTTGCTCTTCCAGAGGTCCTGAGTTCAATTCCTGGCAACCACATGGTGGCTCACAACCATCTATAATGTAATCTGATACCCTCTTCTGCAGATAAAGCACTCATATGCAATAAATAAAATAAATAAATCTAAAACTGTATCTTTTAATGTCATATCCATAATAGAAGTATGGGATAAGGGATACAGATGGACATAATACACAACAAGGGCGTGGCCCTTCTGTGGTGAAAACTATCACAAGGGGAACCTACAAAGGGAGTCTAAGACAAGACCCCCCACACCCGGTTCTGCCTGGTGCCTGTCGGGAACCCTGATGGATTCTCTTGGGGGATACTATTAAAGCTGCATTCCCTGTTCCTTTTTTACAAACAATCAGGAGGATTGTATTTTGAGATGGGAGTACTCTCATTGCATTCCTGTGCTTACTAGCAGTGCAGGGAATCCCTCCCACTCTCCAGGATGGGTGAGCTCCAGCAGACCTGTTAGCTGCTTAGAACCCCTCCTATCACAGAGGCTGATGGAAATACAGTTTTCCGGGCTTGTGCTTTCACTGGAAGCAGGAATTCTAATCTGACCTCAGGTCCAGCCTGCTCCCTCAAACCCACAGTTACCCAACTATAAAACCATCATTTTGATCGCTGACACATGTGGATGGTTTGTTTGTTTGTTTGTTTTCCTTCAGTTGACTGAAAACTTGAAGAAAAAGAGGGACAGTTAATTATCACCTCAGGTACTCCCATAGCATAGAAGAATTATTGAGCTATTACTCGCTTGCCAATACTTTCCAACATGAGATATGAGATTGTAAAGCTTTAAAAAGGTATTTCAAGGCAATTATAAAGGGCACTTGGCACACGGCAGGATTCATGCTTCATATTGCTTTTGTGCTGAAAAAAAAAATGAAAGCGAATGGCAATAGCACAAACCACACATTTAATTATTTGCTTACATACATATGTATGTAAATATATGAAGATAGATATATACACAGGAACACACACATGTATAGCAGAATGTGTACTGGTTTTTACCGTTGATATAATTTAATCTCCACTCACTTTTCAGTAAATCGTATTTTAGCAAATTCTCATTTTTGCTTGTCTTGACTGAGTTAATTACAAAAGCCAGTCCAAGTTGCTCCCACATGGGGTGAGCTGCCTCCAAAGGCCCCCAGAGAGCCCCTCCTACCATTTTTGCTGCTATGAAAGTCCCTTGCTGTTAATGTGGGCTGCACTGGTGACTTGGTGCTAATGCTATAACGCTGGGAGAAGCTTTTTTCTTGTTGTATAAAGGATCGGAGCAGTGGGTGTGTCTTGTTTTGGCTTTTCCTTTCGGCTTCGCTTTCAGTTGTTTATGAGCCAAGAGTTAATGCAACACCGTGAAGCGCCTATCCAGTGCCTGTGAGAGCAGCTGACTTCTCAAGGTCATTAAAAGCTGTGTCTGTCTGAGCTCAGCTCTGACATGTCACCCACCTGCTTTGACAGATGAAGTCAGAGAGCACGGTCTTCATCTTCTCTTCCGGTGCCTCCTCGGAGACCTTGACCAGCTCCCTCACTTCTTCGATGCCTTCTTCCTGAAGACAAACCACAGAGCCATGGGACTTTTGGCATAGAGCTCACTGGCTGTCACACCCGATGAACAGGAAATGCCTATCCTTATCTCTGATTTTGAAGATAGGAAGAGCCCCTTCACCTTTTGAACTTGACCTGGAAACACTGCCATGTTCCTTCTTTGATCCCTTCTTTCCTTGGGTCCAGATGTGCATCCTCTCCTGCACTACTCAGAGCCACTGTGTTGCAGATCCATTCCTACCTACCTAAGCATTGTTCTGTGTCCTACGGTGTGGAAAACCTAATATCGTGAGAAATATTTAATAATTTAAAATTTTGTGTGTAATTATTAAAAACCTCCAAAATCAATATTTAAGTCAATTTTACAAAGTGATGTAATCCTGCTGGTATCAAAAAGTCACTCACTTCTCTGAGTGTATCAGGTTTGGGGCAGGGAACAGGGCAGTGGCTGTATGCTGATAGGCCTAAATTCTAGGATTCTACTCAGCAGCCCAGAGGAAAATGAGGTCTAAAGGGAAATGCGCATCTTCCTACTGCTTTGCTAGAATTTACCAAAGCTGTGTTTCCTACTATCACCAAAGCCTGGTGCAAGAGGACTCAAGCTCCTTAATTTGCATCTCCAATATAAGAAGAGCAGACTTCAGGATGGAGGAAGAAGCTAAGGATTTGGGCTCTGGCTTGGGCTACCTGGGTTCACATCCTGGCTATCACTTGCTCCTGAACTAATCTCATTATGCTCAGTTTCCTCATTCATAAAATAGGAAATTAATATGAGCCATCTACACCTCCACCAAAGGGTGAAGTAAACATTGTTGTGAAAGCCACGAAGGGCTATCGACGGTGAGCAAGGAATTAGAAAAGAGGGCTAAAGGCTATTATAGCTGTAGGAAATATTCTGGTTTGTCTTGTCATTATTCTTTATGATGAAATAAATCTATGCTGTCTGAAGAATAAACAAGATCAGCCTTATAGCTGTGGCTGTGGCTTCCACATTGTGTGAGCCTAGCCAAGCCTTGTGGGCTGTTTTCAGAGTCTAGCTCCCCGATGTCTAGAATCCCATAGCTGGAGACACTGCTTTGCCTTACAGAAGTCAGGGTGTGGAGAAAAAAGGAGGCAGATGTAATTTTGTCCTTAGTGTAGGTCCTAGTGGAATACATGCTAAGACAAGAGTCGTCAGGTGGGGCTGTGGACAGCCTGTGGAAGACTAGAGGATTCCCTTCTCCGTGAAACCCACGATGGGGGCAGGGGGTGCAGAATGTGAGAGTAGGAGAAAGGACTAGTTGGAGCCAGGATGTCAACTTTGTGAGATGCCTTCACGGCCCCACTTTTGGGAGATGTGGAATCAGCTGCCTGTTGGGCACTGTAAGAGTAAAAGGCAGGATTGGATAGTTTGATTTGAATCCCAGGGATCTTGCAAAACATCCTCATTCCTCTGGGTCCTTACGGTAGAAGGCATGAAATATAGTAACTCCTAGTTCAGTGGTGTTTAACCTGAGGTCCAGACCTTGATTGAATAGAAAATCCTATCTTTGTCCCCAGTTTCCCAATCTGCCTAAGAAGTCACCTACCAAGAGGTCAGCCATTTTTTCCATCATATTGGACCAGTGCAGTCTGAATGTCTGGTCTCCCCAGGAACTGATGAAGGAGACACAGGGCTTCTTGGCACCAAAAGGCAAATAGTTGTAATTTCTGTAAAGGCACATTGGGTGTGGAAGTCAGAGGGCAATCAACGGTTTTCAAGCAATTCCAACCTTTGGTTCATGTTTCTTGTGTTCTGTAGGGCTGCAAAAGGGTGGACAAAACTGCTAATGCCGTCCTGTCCTCAGTCTATGACTGGAGACCTGTGAACAATGATTGATGGGCTGTGTGGTTGCCATGGGAAGGATTAGGAGTTACCATCAAGCCGAGGTGGTGGTGCACATCGGATTCCAGCACTCAGAATGTAGAGGCAGGAGAGTACATCCTCAGCAACACAGTAAACCCAGGGACAGCCTGGACCACATCCTCAGCAACACAGGAAACCCAAGGATAGCCTGGGCTGCATCCTCCGCAACATAGCAAACCCAAGGACAGCCTGGGCTGCATCCTCACAACACAGCAAACCCAGGAACAGCCTGGGCTGCACCTTCAGCAACACAGCAAACCCAAGGATAGCCTGGGCTGTATCCTCAGCAACACAGCAAACCCAAGGATAGCCTGGGCTGCATGAAACTCTCAAAATCAAACCAACCCAAAGAAGTTCCCCTTGGACACAGGGCAAGCTTAGAAATTATCACCAGTGTGTAGAATATGTTGTGCAAACCCTTCCTCAAAGAAGGCTTAAACTGATAAAGAAAAAGAGTGATACTACTTTTTAAAGAGGTATATTGATTCATTGATTCATTGGTATAACATATGGGAGTGAAATTTCTGAAGAAAAGTAAATCATATTGTTAATAAGGTAAAGGCAAATATCCCAATCTAAATAAGTACTAAATAGCTTGGCATCATTCTTTCATCCATGTATCCATCCAGACATCTATCTACCCATCCATCTGTCCATTCGTTCATCTAATACTTATTGTTACCAGGATGTAGTACCAATAATATAAGTGGCTTATTTGGTCAGGAAGGGATAAGAGGTGAAGCAGCAAAGATGTGGAGCCCCAACAGAATGCCTGATGGTGGCAGTGGAATAAATATGCTTTAATGCTGGTAGAAAAAGACCGTTAACAGAATGCAATAGAAGGCAGAAAAGACAGACTAATGTGTAGATTTGGTTCCCAAGAAGGGATTTTAGGTGAGTGTGAAGGCAGGGTAGGCAGAAGAGGTGTAGCCAAAAGGTGAAGTTTCCTGGGTAATGACAGGTGTTTTAATGAACAGGTTTTCCCAGCCTCCTATAATTTCCTCACAAGCAGACAAGACTGTAAAGAACACACATGGAAGGAAGGCAAACGCTAAATGCTTAGGATGGATGTGGTACTGACTCTTGAGGAATAGACGCTGTTTAGAGAAATGTTATTTATGGCGGGAGAGAGAGAGAGAGAGAGAGAGAGAGAGAGAGAGAGAGGAACAGAGACAGACAGAGGCATAGAAGAGAGGCAAAATGAGGAGAGGAAGGAACAGTAAAAAGAGGGAGAAAAGAAAAAGGGAGGGAAGGAAATGGGATGACACCAAGGAAAGGAGAGCACTGTAGAGAAAAAGGGATGGGAAGGAGCAGAGAGGATAGAAGAGGAGAGGAGGGGACAGGAGAGGACAGGAGAGGACAGGAGATGACAGGAGACACAAGCTTTGGTTTTCTTTCAAATAAAAGCCTGAAAGATTAGATGTTCCTTTTTAGCTCTACCATGCAAATATCTCCTTGAGTAAACAACAGAATTAGCAAAGGGCTGGCCTGGTCTGCTCTGTAAAAACTAAGTAAACCAGCAGGTGTCCATTCAGAAAAGTAAGCCAAAGAGGTTCGCGGCAGGAACTGAAGTTGTGTTACAGCAAGGCAACAACAAAGACACAAGGTCGGAAACTAGACTACTCTCTATTTTATTTCTAAAATCATTTCACTGAGAACCCTGCGTCTAAGCAAGAACCCACACACTGTTGTGCTTTGTCTCAGTTTCTTTGCTTGGTGTTATTATGTGCTGATGACAGTCGAGACCTTTGCCTCTGTGGTTTTCAGGGTTTTATTGCTGTGTCTTCGAGGAGTAGGCCATTGAGGCTCATTGGGTAAACCATGGGCAAATGGAAAAGCAGGAAAGGAGAAGGCGCATGGTCACCCATGCAAGTGAAGAACACCGGTATGGATGGATGGCCAACACAGCACCAGCTTGTGACTTTGGCCACTAATAAACCTGGAATCCTCAGGATGACTCTCCTCCCACATGACGGATCCATGCATTATCTACCACAGGCAGACTTGAGCCCTTGACAACTGTTTTCTGTCAATCCAAACCCTCCCCATAAAAGGGACCTTGAAAGCCTGGGAGAAGCTACTCTCTGAAACCCTAATTTAAGAGGAGACAGTCAGCCGGCCAGCCCTAGTGCACATCTAAATACAGCTTGCTTTAGTTAGACAGCCATTGTTGGGCGTGGATCACACCCACGTGTGGTGCCGATCCTACTTCAGCTCCTGCGCATGCGCGGATAAGGGCACGTCAACAATGTTTCTCTTTCCCCCTCCCGCCCGGGGTATGATAATGAGGCATTGGCCGGTGGACCAATCAGCCAGAGACACACCACGCTAAGGCTTGCATATAAGCAGCGCACTCCGAGGGCTTGGGGTCTTTCGCCTCAGCTTCAAGGGCGCTCCCAATAAAGCGTGATCGAGAAGGATCCTGGTGTTGGCGTCTTTCCTGCAGGCGGGGAGGGTGCGACAAGCCATGGAAAGATTTTTCCTAGGGTCGAACAGACACCATCATGGCAGCTCTGCCTGTGGATAAATTCTCTAGGTGTGTCATTCAAGGGCTAAGGATTCAATAGAGTGACAGTTATCGCGCCTTTCCCATTTACAGCTTGTTCCGAGCAATGAGGTAAAATTTGTGTGTTTCTTATCTTACTGAAAAGCTGAATGAAACAGTCCCAAGAAATGGCCAAATTCTCACCCAGCAGAAACGTTGTTCTCACCTGCCCCGTCTCCTCCTACCTGTTCCCTTCTGTCAGCAGAGGCTTCTCTGGGTGAGTGGTGGATGCCATAGAAGTGACAGCGTCATGGGCCACATCCTTTTCTCCTTCGTGCAGCAGAGGACGGACATCTTCTTCAGTCATCTCCGCCGATTTCTTCTTACTCCCATGATGAGACCCTCCGTCAAGCAGGTTCCCAAAGTTACCTTTAGGAACAGCAGCAATGGGAGGGGGGCGAGGGGGCTGGATGTCAGCAAGGGGGATCAGCCAGCTTGGCCAACCCCACACCTCTCACAGCAAGGAGATAAGCTCTCAGGATGAAGGCGGTAAAAACAGACAACAGGGAACAATAAATTACATAGAGAAAGGCAACAATTCCTATTTTTTTCTTTCTTTCTTTCTTTCTTTCTTTCTTTCTTTCTTTCTTTTTTTTTTTTTTTTAACAATTCCTATTTTCTTGTTTGTAAAACCTACGCAAGTTGCAAGTGAAGAAAGATGGTTAAGGAAAAAGAAAAATCCATGGAGGTTTTAAGTTATTTTCTAGCCATGTTATTTTTATTTATTTTAATTTTATTACATCATTTCTGGTGCATGAGTATATTCATGAGCAGGTATGGAGGTCAGAGGATGACATACAAGAGTTGCATTCTCTATTTCCACCTGTGCACTGCAGGGATCAAAGCCAGGCAATCAGGCTTAGCAGCAAATGCCTGTGCTCTCGGGGCTGTCAGCACTTTTAACATCTTGGTCTTGGTATATCTATCCTACCAAAGCTCATCCTGGAGACTTGATAAACTATCATTGTTGGTGTGTCACTTTGGAATCAGTTTTTTTTTTTTTCACTCAAATAAAATATTGGGAACCTTCTCAAAGCTGCTTCTTCTCTAAGAGAACACTTCTTGTCTTAGTACCCAAAGACAACATCACGTTTTAAAAAGTAAGAGTGAGTATTGAAGGAGAGAAAGGGGTTTCAAATAAGGCAGCTTTTGTGCTGTAGACATCTTCATATAAGATAAGGCCTCTTCAGCACACACAGGTCTGCTTCAGTTAGGGTTCTAGAGCTGAAAGGAGAATTGGTCACAGACCTCTGTTCCTAACTCTGAAGCAATAATCACTCTCAAGTGAAAATTTAGTTTCCTCCAAGGAAGTATCATTGGGGAAACCAACTATGCTTAAGGGTAGATTGCATGCCCAGCAGTAGATGGGCAGAAAATGAACTCAGCTGCATCCTTGGAGCTTCCTTGTCTCATAATGGCGTGTCAAGTCGCCCTCCCTTTTTTCCATTTCATCTTATTAATTATTTTTTATTTACTTTATTTATATATTTTTCTTCTCTCTTTATCTGCTACAGGTCCTTTGTGTATATATAATGGCTTCCAGTTTAGTGCTTTTATGAGATTCCTGAGTGTGCAAATGGATGGGTCTCTGTTTCTTATGCCTTCTCCTGGGTTGTTTTCCTTCTGTTTGTTCTACCAATTGTGATACGTAAGTTTCATTTGTTATATTATATTATATTATATTATATTATATTATATTACCATTAATCTCTTAGAAGCCTGTGTGTTTTCTGATGAGAGGCAGAAGTGGAGTGGATCAGATGGGAGAGGAGGTGGGAGGAACTGGGAGGAGGAACAGAGGAAGTAGAAATTGTAATCAGGATATACTATGTGAGGAAAAAAAAAACCCCAGCTATTTTCAATAAATCAATAAGAGGGGAAATATAAGGTCCCTCGTGTCAGAGCTTTGTCTTCCACAGTGCTAATGGGCATCTGCACCCTGTAGACATGTGGGCATGTGAACATGCGGACATGTGGACATGCGGACGTGCGGACATGTGGACACGCAGACATGAGGTTCTATGCCAGGCCTCCAGCTGTGTAGCTCAAGACCTCGTCTCTACTTCTTTCTGCCTTGTTGCAACAAAACTGCCTGGGTGTGAACCTGTTTTTCTCTGGAGGACTTAGCGCTCTTAGATGAACCTCACATTAGTCAAGGAAGATGGCTGGGAATTACAGCTATAGCCTCTATTGACTATGTGATGAACTGCATCAATTCTGCAAATCTTACAACTCTCTGAGGAGTTATTATCCTTCCCACTGTATACATGTGGAAACCAAGACCTGGGGAAAGTAAATCAGCCCAAAGTAATGGAACCAAGGTTAGTAACCCAGTTCCCTTGAGTTACTATACTTATTACTATCCAAACCTATACTGATTACTATTTTGGTTTTGTTTTGTTTTGCTTTTTAAGCTAAAGTAATAAATATACTCTTTATGTGTTGACATTGGGTAGACAAGAAACTGTCATTTCTTTTTGAGGTACTGACTATAATCTCTACTGGAGTATAATTACCCTTGTGCAAGGCATAGTTCACTTATTCAGGAAATAAGCATTCTCTAAACCTGCACGTGTCTGCACTTACCAATAGAAACTTCAAAGCTGATGGGCTTGTCGCCAATCTTCCGATCGATCATGGTAGCTTCAAAAAAGGCTCCGAAGAGCAAAAATTCCTCATATTTTTCTGGTATAATCTACAGAGAAAGAAAGAGATTGCTAGACAGAGCTGGCTTCCTTTCCTCTCTGGAAAGCCAAGTCGGTGAAACTCGTTTGGTTTAGTGTACTCCACAGACGTCTGAGTCTCTGTTACAGCTGGCAACGCCATGCCTACCGGCTGAGCAGACGGGCAGTGATCGTAGCCAACAAATGTAGGTCCAAATCTGGCTAGCCACTGGTCTAAAATGACGCAGAACCACACTATGCACTGTTAGATTAACATACAGAAAAAAAAAATCCCCTTTCATGGCATAAGATGAGCTTGGTGTGTGTGTTTCCAAGATATTGCTTATGGGGACCCAGCACTCAACAGGCTTGTAGACCCAGGAAGTCAAAGATGAGGTGCTGAGAGGTCACAGGACTGGACCCTGCACTCAACAGTCTTATAGACCCAGGAAGTCAAAGATGAGGTGTTGAGTGGTCAGAGAACCAGACCCTTCCATGTGAGCATAACTGCGTGGCTGAGAAGGGGTGCTCATGAATACTTAGTATTGCTCCTTATAACAACTATGAGAGATTGGAATCTGGCTCATGCCCATTTTGCAGAAGAAGACACTGTGCTGTTGTGTAACTTTCCCAGTCATTCTGATCACAGGCCCCGTGTTGTTTGAGATTGGTGTGTGCTAACCTATGGGCTTCGTGTTGACCTGTGGTCAAAGTTTACCTCCCTAGATAATTAGGGAACACAGGCAAAAGCCTCACAGTCCTGTGTATCTGGGGCCCTGAATGCTGCCGCAAGGAACCAACTTGTATGAGACTCACAAATGCCTTTCTATCAAAAAGGGCATTAGAGATATCCACTCTAACCTCCATAAAACAAAGTACAGAAAGATTAAGGGGCTTCCAAGATCACACAGCAAGTTAAAGTCAGCTGAGGCTTGAGACCTGTTCTTCACCAAGGCTGCTTGGTCAATGAACCTATACATAGTCTGGAAGACTGGACCATGGCAGGCCATAAGGTGGGAGCCACTACACAGTGCTTCTCAACCTGTGGGTTGAGACCCCTTTGCAAACCTCTATTTCCAAAATATATTTACATTATTATTCATTACCATAGCAAAACTACAGTTATGAAGTAGCAATGAAATAATTTTTATGGGGGTGGAAGGGAGTGTCACCATAACATGATTGTATTGAACGGTTTTGAAGAGTGGCAGCATTAGGATGGTTGAGAACCATGGCACTATAGAGTAATACCCAGTTCTTTGCAAGTAGCTTTTCCCAATGTGGAGCCTTTTCTGAGTAGAAATTCTGAGTAGGGTGAAGACATATAGATGGGGCTCCCTAGATTTGCAGCTGGATTTCCTAAAGTCCAAGGAAAAAGCAGTAAGGCTTGAGTTCCCCTAAGGGAACAAAACAACTGTGGCCCCATAGACATGGAGTTCCCCTGAATTCCCCTGAACAAGAGTCCAGAACCAGACCCCTCAGAGAACCAAAGGATTTCAGATAACTGGGGGTGGGGTATGTGTGTGTGACCTTTCCTGTAGCATTGGACAATGCAGGAAATGTTTCTTTTGACCAGAAGCACAGGGCAGGGTGGCATAGTGCTAAAGCTTAGTCACTGTCTATCCGCCAGCCTCTTATCTTGCAGCCCGGGGGAGGGGGGGCTGAGTTTACTGTCTGGGGGGAGAATGAGAACCTCAAAGAGACTAAAGGGAAAAGCAGACCGTGTGGTCTCAAGGACAGCAGATGTCGCTGTAAAGCAGCTGACCTGCCAGCTATCGGACTTTGGGCAAGTGGCATCCACTCTCTGGCTGTTTGCTTGCCTTATCTGTGATGAAAGTATTACAGTAGGGCCTGGAGTACTTGTTGTTGTTGTTGGGTTGTTGTTGTTGTTGTTGTTGTTGTTTTAAGCATACATACAAGCCCTACCAACTGTAACCACGTAAATATTTCAATAGTCTGAATTGATCTTTTAATCTTCCACATCCTTCAAGCTCCCTTCTGGAAGTGTGCCTTAAACTGGAGAGATGGTTGATGCATAACATGCACTGAGCTCACCAAGCGAGCGGAGCACCAGCGTTCACCTCTCTCTGCTTCCTGACTGCTGCAACGATGGCCTGTATCTTCAAACCATGACCCTTAAAACCCCTTTCCTGACATCGCTTTTAGTCAGCTGTTTCATCACAGCAAAGAGAAAAGCAACTGCCATAGAGACTAAAGTCACCTCCCAAAGAGTCAAACAGAGGCAGGCAGGTCTCGCTGCACAGTGGCCCCTGCCCCCACACTGACATTATGTATAGCCAGCCAGCTCACTCAGAGGCCAAACATTTTAAACATTGAACTTTCTCACCCCATAAAAACAACAATTTGTAGTTCCTTTCTTCCTGGTTCCCTGTGGATATATTTTGCACACGTTCTCTCCCCTTCTACAGCACAAGCTCCACGGGGTCAGGCTCTGCGTTGGTTTGATATAAAGCTGTCCCATCAGCATTCACAGACTTTAAAAAGGGTCACATTCCCCAGGCTGACTATGGTTTGGCAGAAGACAGAGAGCAGCTTTGGAAGTAAAGAGAGGGAGAGTGGGAAAAGGCAGCATCGTAGGGTCTCCCAGTGTCTAGATGCGCCACGAGGTTGCTGCACACAGTGACACTGGGGCTCTGTGACACTGAGAAGCTGAAAAAGAAAGAAGGAGACAGCTAGAAAAGGCTGAGGGGGACAGGTTAATCTGCTCAGGCTGGGAGAAACAGGAGATCTGGGTAGCAGCTTTGAAATATGTCCCCGAATTCTTAGCTAATCTTCCTGCTAACTCTCTTCCTTCTATATAAAGGCTAGATGAAATGAGTTGTTCCTAGCAGGAAGGAAATGTCAGTCTGTGATGTCATGGCTTGGTCATGGCCTTGCTCTCTCTTACATCACCACCCTAGGGAAAGGAAGCACACTACCGTGGCATAGGGATATTCAGAATTTATGGGAGGGTCCCCATAGTAAGGAGCTGCATTCTCATACCAATAGCCAACAAGGTACTAAGGCTGGCTGAGTGTCAGGCAGCCATCTTGAGATGGGTCCTCCAGTTCCATGACACCTTCAAAAGCTCATAGCTTCTGCCTAGCTCTTGGGGGCTTGTTTAGAGCTTCTAGCAGGGGAGCAAAGCTGCCTATACACCCTCG
>OU015748.1:87583910-87596782 GCA_907169655.1 Acomys percivali
AGAAGAAGAAGAAGAAGAAGAAGAAGAAGAAGAAGAAGAAGAAGAAGGCAGTGTGAATAAAGTACCTTAAGTCTTGGGAATGTTGTCTCCAGAAAAGGGGCCAAGCTCCCTGCATGGTTCTTAAGTAACAGGTTGAGATCTAGTCTCAGTTAAGGATGCTATTTCTTGTACTAGTCAGAATCCCTCATTTTCCGATCATTTTCTAGAAGTAGTGACACCGTGTCACTGGAATCCAAGGGTCCCAAGAACTCCACACTGTCATGGAGGTGCCTTTGAAATTCCTACTAAGAATAAATTCTATGATTTCCTTGATCAAGGGAAGTGTCCCTTTGTATTCTATCGACCAATGCCTCAGTCACAACAGATATTCAATGATCATCCAGTGAGCTAAGGGATGGTGTGAAGAAGGGTGAATGGTAGGCTCTGGGAGCTTCCGAATAGCTCCTTTTGCTGGAGGCAGTAAGAAAAAGTAAATCCAGTCTCACTCTGGCGCCTGTGATTTTTCCAGTGTCAGAGAACAGAGGGGAACCAAGGACAACTTGGCTTCAGCAGAGAAGCTATGTAAGACCACACACAAAAAGCTGCCTTTGTTATCAGCCTTGTTTTTCTGCGGCTAACGTGACTCCCCAAGGCCTGTCTCAAGCTCCTTTCACAAGAGAAAGGTCCCTGTGGAAAATGGAATGCAAGACCATCAAACGATTCTTCCAATCACTCAGGAAACTTCTTTAAGATACCTGTCTACTAGCTGAGTGCCAGCCAAACCAATTGCGGTTGACTACAACATTACTAGTCTCCTGGAGATGTGTCACACACAGCATCCTGAGGATTTAGG
The DNA here is from genome assembly GCA_907169655.1 of Acomys percivali. Classification (NCBI taxonomy): domain Eukaryota; kingdom Metazoa; phylum Chordata; class Mammalia; order Rodentia; family Muridae; genus Acomys; species Acomys percivali. The sequence goes on from OU015748.1 coordinate 87,584,743, forward strand.
TTCCTTGGGGGCACTGTTTAAAAAAATAGACTATTGTACCTCCAGGGCCTACTATACTGTGGCTGTCCCAAGAGCCTCTAATTACAGTCACCCCAGACCACCCCTTTTATAATATTCTTGATTTATTATTTGAGAATTTCATACAAATAAACAATGTATTTGATCACATCCACCCTCCTACTTCCCCACACCTCTTCCTAGAGCCCTCTAACATGTCTGCCTTCCAAATTCATGTCTTCACTCCCTTTTTAGACCTCCCACAGAGCCCAATTAATGCTGCCCATATGTGCTTATGTTTGGGGCTACTCACAAGAACATAGGCAGCCTATCTGTGACCATACTCCCAAAGTATAATGATGCTCCTCCTTCCCCCAAGAAGTCATCAACTGCCAATAGCTCCACAGCTAGGCGTGGAGCCTCAATGGTCCCTCTCCCATCCACACTGGAGGTTTGACAGGCTTGCTCTTACATGCAGGGCTCTTATGACTCTGATGGCAATAGGCAAGCATTTTCTGATTGAATTTAAGGACTGCTCCCCAGAAGAGAGTTTATGCCTACTTATATAAACCTGGTCAAAAGTCCAGGGATGGGGAAGTGACAGGCCCTAGAAGGGAACCCATGATTGTTATTTCACTAAATGTTCATGCTGTCAAACTGTCTTCTAATACTTAACATGTATACACATACATCTGTGCTGTTCCCTGCCTTGGTCAGGTAAACTGTTTGCAGTGGGCAGGGGTTAATACAAGGACTCACAACTGTCTAAGTGCTAAGACTATGAGTCATCTCCCTTTTCTTTAACCCTGAATTCATCCTGGGCACACCAGCTTTCAGCTTATGAACTGGCAGAAAAGTTGTACTAAACGTAACAGGGAGGTGTTTCCTTTAAAAAACCTTTGGTCTCTTTCCCCAGAACTCACTTAAGAACAGTAAAACAGTGTCTTCTCCCAAAGAAGGCATGAAGCATGCAAATCAGCTGTGATGCTATATCTAAAATTCCAGGTGTACCCGTGTACAGCCATGACTTTTGTCTATGATGCCACTTAAAAACCTGGTGATGAACTTAGCTGGTATAGAGCCAGTCTCATCAGGTGGCTGCTATCCTGAGGGCAGAAAGTACTGGGAGCCATGCCAGCTCCCAAAATATCTTCTGCATCCTTGTCATCACGCCTGAAATTCAAATGCTAAGAATGGTTGGCTCTGGGTGATGTTTCATTCCTCAAGAGTCACATTCTTCAAAGCAGCAGGCTAGAGTCACATGCTCCTGAGGTGGACAGTGCCATAATAGCAGTAGGACCCGGAACGTTAATGACATTCAGCTGAGGTTAAAGGTCATATCACGTATGCACTTATCTGGTATGTGAGTGACAAAAACAGGAGAGGGAAGGGAATTTCCAAGATGAATGTTAGCCTCAAGATTCCCATCAGAGTTGCTGTAAGTGTTGAGGGAACTGCTCCCTCATTCTCCACGCACACTAACTGACATAAAATAGGAGTTCTGTTCTTTGAGGAGGCCTTGGAACATGGCACCTATTCCAGCACCAATCCTACACTCTCAGGCACACCAGCCTCACAACTCTCTCTCTATGGAATAAGTGGCTGTTTTCTGACATGGAATAACTGGTGTCATTGTCTGCCACCCACTGTTCTCAATCCCTCTGCGGAATAGTGTGTGTTGGCAATGGGCCCAGCTGGCCATTTCTGCTCTCATTTGGGACAATATGGCTTCAGCATCTATAGTTTCCCTTCCCGTTCCTGCTGCCCATGTACTGGGTAAACCTGGATGATGCCCTAGCAAGCCCAGGGAGCTCTCGTTGCTTCTACTCTGCAATCTAGATCTGTGGGTAAACTTCTCTTCCCTGGAGGGGCTGAGAAAGATCTCTCCTCCAGCAGATCCCCCCCCCCCCTGCCTCCTGAGAGATCCAGAGGTCAGCACTCAGAGGCAACTTTCAAGAATGCCAAAATGCTCCAAATAGTTTCCTCTGCTCATCCGGTGTTATCAGTGCTGAGGCTAACATATGTGATCCTTCCCTAGTTTCTATTTCTTTTTCTCTATTTATCACGAACTAGGAGGAAAGGAAAGATGGTTGTGATTAATTAGTGTACCTATCATCCCAAGAGAAAAACATAACATTAACTTGACTACAAATATAACTGAAAAATGGCAGTCAATTAAGATGTCATTTGTAGCGTATGTTTCATTATTCCCACATCCACTTAGCAAAAGTTTCCTCTAGTTTACCTCTTGCTTACAAGAAGTACAGATTCTCTGGAGATGGTTTTTCCCCCTTAAACTCTGTCATATTGGGGATTTTCAGTTTTACCCTGCTGCTTCCATGTCCACCAACTCATATTTATCCCCCTGAACGCAGGTATCCCTAAGCATGCTGAGCTGCCCCAGATAGTCCCCAGTGCCTGCAGTCTCTCCTGCTTCCCCACAGTACCACCACCTGCAATGCTATACTTACTGAGATTTTGATGATCTTGTCGAAGAGATGCACTTGTGGTCCAATGAAATCAAAGACAAAGTACTGTAAAATATGAAGTTCATCTTGGTCATCAACCCCTAGTTTACATCTAAGAACCTTGTTCCTGGAATGGGTTAGGTTACTTAGGTTGTTTTCAATTGTTTTGTATATCATTTTATATATTATATTTAAAATGCTACCAACCACATTCTTGCATAGAGTAAGTATAAGTATTCCTCTAAAATAGACATAAGCAGAACTTTTGGATCATGAATTGTGTGCATGTAAACCTCCAATAATATTAAATTTCATTTCTTAGGGGACTAAGAAGCTGTACTAGCTATTTTTTCTGTTGTTGTGATAAAATGCCATGACCAGGGCAACTTACAAAAAGATATTTTGGTTTATAGTTTCAGGGGGACAAGAATCTGTCAATGGAGGGAGGCTTGGCTCTGGAGCAGAAAGCTGAGAGCCCATATGTCAATCACAAACACAAAGTAGAAGAAACAAACTGGAAGTGGCACAGGACTTCTTAACTCAAAGCCTTCCCCCAGTGACACACTTCCTTCAGAAAGGCTGCACTTCCTGAACCTCTCCCAGACAGTGACACCAACTGAAGACCAACTGCTCAAATATCTGAGCCTGTGGGGGACATTCTCTCTCAAACCACCACACAAGGCATTTTACATTCTAGTTTTTGATGTATCTTCTCCAACCTGTGATATTATTTGTTCTTTGCTTTTTTTTCCTGCTTCTTATTATAGGTGGAAAGGATATATTGGAGTATTTTTAATTTTGAGTGAACTCATTTAAAACATTTCTTAGGATTTTTTTTCTGTTTCAAAGACTCTTGTAAAATTACCAAGACTAACCATGGAAGAAATGAGAAAAAAGATGAATGGTAGAGATTTTTAATATTTGAAAAATATATTAAATTCCAGAGATAACAAATTGCCTTGGGGCTGGCAATATGACTCTGTGGGTAAAGGCACTTCATCAGAATCTATCCACACCATGGAAGGAAAGACTTGGTTCCTGCAAGCTGTCCTCTAACCTCCCTATGTGTACCATGGTCCATGTGCATATGTGTTCACATGCTCACAGACAGAGAAATAGCTAAAATGTAAGCTTTATATGGATGGACCCCCAAATTTGTATATAGGAAGACTGAAGACTGAAGAACTTAAGAGGTGATGAACCAATTCATAATTTTAGTTATTTCTGGCTCTAGAGCCATGCTTTGAGTCTCCTGAAGAAGAGACTATATAAGTAGTAGAATTATCACAAAGGTTGTGTCATGTATTTCTCAAATGAGGTTGTAGAATTTAAAGGGACATAAGACAAGGTGATCGTCTGAAGGAAGAAGAATGGGGTGGGCTAGGAAGGCTCGGGACACTATTGTGTCCTGGGTCTTTCCATTGGTTTGAGCTATGGATATGAAAGAATGGTATTTTGTGGATGGACAAACCAATGGGAAGAACAAAAACTGACAGCTAAGACATTTCCTTCCTAGAGTAACATAGAAAGACAAAGTAAACTACCATATGATATACTAGGAGATCTTCAAAATGGTGGTCCTCAAGACTGCAGTGTAGGCCCCATAGTTGAACTCTTGCCTAGCATATGGGTTTGATCCCTAGTGCCACAAAAAACAAATACACTCAAAGATGATGATAATTTAAGTATGTGTTGTTTAGTAAAACAAAACAAAATGAAACGAAAAAGCAGGTATGACCTTTAAAGGAAATTTTCATATATAATGTCCATATATATTCTCTTTACATATTTTTTTTCTACATGTTTGCAACTCAAAATTTACATGGGAATTTCACCTTAGTGAAATTCTTCACTCAAGTAAGGATGGCCATATGTGGGGTCCTATGGGCTGATAATGTTCCAATGTTTCTTGCCGTCAGCTAAGTTTCACTGTTGCACTCTCTAATGTCTTTGACTTCTGGACCGGCACCAGCTAGCTAGCAAATATTCCCTGTTTCATCCTCCAACACCTGACGACCTCTGCCTTGAAGGTGAAAAGTTGTGATGAATATACTAGGTTTGCTCTCTGTTCTAGTTCTTGCTTTCCTACTTGCCACACTTGGACTCAATTTAATGTCATTTACAACCAAGACTTACAGGCATTAATTATAGCATTTGGCAAGTGAATGGGGCTTTGCAGTTTTCAAGAATTTTCATACACTCTTTAATATCACATTCATGCCAAAAGGATGGATAAGGGGGGAAAGTGACATCTGGAAAGCTCAGGGGCAATACTGATGAAGAGAAGAGAATTAATGGCTTAAATGTGATTTGGGGATTTTCAGTTACTGTCATTATCCATGCTGTGCCTATCTGCCGTGTAGATTGCCATTAATAAACACTCTGCAGCATTTTTTTTTTTAGCAATTCATGTTGTCAGACAAATTTAAGTGCCTATGCCCTATTCCTCAGTTAGGCCACATCAATAGACTGTAAGTTAGCCAGAGACGGAAGGTTCCAGTATCCATAGATGAGACACTAAACTGTTAGTAAATAGGACACATAGAAGCAACGGGAAATTCTGCAGCAGAAGCGACCAGCTGTGCCCTATCCCAGAGCTCATTGTTTTGTGAAAAGAGCTAACTGAGTGCTGCCACTGGGGCATTTGTTCATATTCCTGTGCATGCTGGGGATCTCTGGAAGATTCTCCAGTATCATGAGAATAGATCCCTCCAGGGATGGAGTCCAGAGTAGTAGGGGCCAAACCATAGAGGGAGGTGAGGTTTTCTACTACATATTATTATATACTGTGCCACCATTTTACCAAGTAACTTTTTTTTTTTAAACAAAGAGAGACTATTTAGAAACTTCCCCCTTTGGAGTCTTCTTTTAAAGTTTCTGTGCATCTTAGAAAACCACAACTGTTTTGCTTTCCAACACAGTATGCTTATTTCAGATTCAGTAATTACATGTTCAGTGTTGCTCCTGTGGAAAAGAACATGTGCTATCTCTCTAACTAACATCCAAAGTTCATTGAATGCAACTGTGGTGTTTATTAAGAATGGTAGTGAGCTTATGAGAGATAAGAAGCGGGCCTCCTCTCCGCTCCTGTCTACCGTCTTGTTAGCAATGCTTTAGGGCTGTGTGTGGAAAGAGCTCACACTGTGCTGTGAACTCAGATGGGAGACAGGGAAGGAGCACTGGGGGCTCCACTCTTCTGCTTGTCGGTGAAGAGGATGTGGGCCCAGAGAAGGCTCTGTGACTTACCTCATTATAAAATGGGCTGTTGGTTCCTTCCTTCACCGTGCTTTGCTTCTTATCATCCCCGATCTCAATGGTCACGACTGGGTCAATGTTCTCACCCACCAGTTGGCGGGCCTCAGTGATAGTTATGGCGATCTATAACACAAAACAGTGCTCACACCCCTCTGCCCAGTGCGCTTCAGTTCTCTTGAGGAAAACTGGGGCATGCTGGGAAGGATGAGCCCATCACTTACTTGATAGTTTTGAGATTTGATCTCCCCATCATGGATCTTAGTCAGCAGTTTCGCTCTATTAAAATCAAGTTTAATATATTGTTCTATACTCATTGACAATATTGTTACAAGTATAAAACAAAAAATAAACAGTGTGACAGCATATTAATATACCTCAAGTAAGAACAAACTTCAGGCATGTAAACAAACCATGGTAACATTTTCCCAAGAGTGCCTTCATGTGCACTCTATCACAGATTATCTATCTCTGGGGAAATAAATATAAGTAGGCAATTGACTTAAGAGTTCTTTGACTCAGTTTCCCTATCCTAATAATGAGGCTAATAGTATCATTTATATATAAGACAATTGCTAGAATTAAATAAAGCAATGCGCACAGACATTTAACCCAATGTCTAGCAAGAATACACACTAGTTTTTTTTTTATGTAAAGTTTTCCATGCTGTTTGTATTTTGACCTCATAGAAATGATGATTCCTCAGGAAGTTAGAGGCAAAGATTGGTCGAAGTAAGGATCTGCCCTTTGCCTGGCTAGTTTTAGACCCAGCAACACTTCATCCTTTCTTGAAGATGTAATTTTGGGTGTTGTGATTGCTTTTGAAAGGATTGGTAAAGAGAAAATTGGAAGAGGTGACCAAACCGCTGCCTCACTGAGTTTCACAGCCCCAGGGAACTCATTTATTTGGACTGTCTCAGGTAATTGAAAATAGATGTGCGACACCTGGGCACTTAGATATTGGATAATCATGGGCAGAGGAGAAGGATCCTTGTTACCACGGAAGCAACAATGGGTGGAAAAATGAACTGAGATTACTTTGATTGAATTTTGTTCGTTTGGCTTCTAACAGTGACATTGTGTCCTACATCTGTGGACTGTAATTCAGCCCAATAGAAACTACTGTCAGCTACAAAAAATAAAAAATAAAAACAAAAACAAAAACTAATATATAAAAACAAAAAATCTCAAAGCTTTTTAATCAGACTGATCTGAGGTAGAATATTTATTCTCCTCAATTTTAGGCTTTAACTTTAATTTCCTTATTCCTATCACAAATGGAATTATCACTCTGGAGGCCGAGGTTAGAGAAAAGTAGTATCGTTCACTTGCTCATTAATCAAATGACAATTCATACCAATTACTCATAATTTGAAACCTAGTGCTAGGCTTGGTTAAGGGTAAAATAAAGATGAATAAGCCACCAAGCCTGCCTTTGTAGATGTAGCGATCCACCCAAGGGAAAGAGGGTCAAGGCGGATGGGCAAAGATCCAATATATAAGTGTGAAATGTCCCGTGAGGTTATGGGTGTGGTAGAAGAGCTATAGAGAAGAAATTCCCCAGAGCTCAGGGAGCAAGAAAGACCTAAGTGCAGAGGTAAGACCTGCGCCAGCATTGGTGGGAGGGCAGGATTTCAATATGGAGAGAATGTTCTGGCCCAGAAGGAAGGCCAGGCCATCACTCCTTACTTCTCTTCTGCTTGCCTCTCTTCTGTAAATGACCTGAAACACCATGAAAGATACTTAGCAATAGCTGATGTGACAGAAGCCACGGGGAGGGGATAGCAATTGTCAAGGGGTAGTGTAAAGGGAGAGGGAGAGATGTAACAGTACATACACAAAAATCTCACATCTGCTTTTAAGTGTCGCCTCCTTGTTTGTTATCACCATCTATGATTTCTACCTAGCTCCCACATCCTTTTGATCCCCTACATATGATGTCACAGCTTAGAAATACCAGCTCTGCATCATCATGGACTGTGTGTGGACCTGAGCTAGGTCCTCTGCATATATGTTATGGTTGTGTGCCTGGATGTTCTTGTGGGACTCCTAACAGTGGGAGTTGGGGGTGTCTCTGATTCTTTTGCCTGCTCTTAGGACCCTTTTTCTCCTACTGGGTTGCCTTCTCCGGCCTTGATATGGAGGTTGATGCCAAGTCTTATTGTAACTTGTTATGCCACATTAATATCCCTAGGAGACCCTGCTTCTTTTTTAAAAGGGAAATGGGGGTGCAGTAGACCTGGGGGAGAGCGGAAGTACAAGGGGGGACTGGGAGGAGTGGAGAGAGGAGAAACTGAAGTTGGGATGTAATCTGTGAGAGAATAAAAAAAAAGAAAGGAAATGCCAGCTCAGGATGTACCACCCAGAGGGACACTCGTTTGTGTGACTGTTGGTAAAAAATCCGCATGGAAAACACTGGAAGGACTTGATAAACTATCACACGTCAAATATTAACATGAACAAATGCAGTAGACAGAAAATACTGGTGACCTCCACAGCTGCCTTCTCTCCTGGATGGCCCCTTATCTCCTCTCACTCTCACATGGGCTGCCTCTGTAACTTACGTTGGTCAACTCTGTGCATCAGAAATGACCTCTGCTAGTTGTGCGCCTAAGTCTCAAGAGACCCCAAATGCTTCCACTCTTCTCAACCCTGCCATGGCAACACTGGAACAAACTCTTCGCCCTGAAATGAGCACAGTGCTCCCAGTATGAGGTCAGCCTACCTAGCTAAAAATCACCGAGCTGCCAAGTGACTACAGACACGTGAATAACACTTTGGCAACTATCTGGGGCCACTAAAACCATCTAACTGACCCACGGACTCAAGGGCAATAATAAAGGTTTATATTAAGCCACTGGTTTGGGTGGCTTTATTTTGTTTTGTTTTCACAGTCGCAGCCAACAGACACAGCAGAAGCCGGTTTCTTCTGAGTCTCCTCTGGTGGTTTAGGAAACACCTTCTCTTTTGGGAGAAACACAAAGTTACGGATGTTAGGCCCATGATGAATTAAAGAGCAGGTTAAGAGCCAGCTCCCAAGCCTGCCTGCTGCTCTTGTGCTTATCCCTGATCTCCCAGCAACACAGCCAGAGTTGTTTAAGGCCTGAAGCTAGTGGGACCAGGGTCCTGCTGAAGGCTGGCCAGCATCTGGAGGCTGGCACTCAGAGAGATGCCGAGTGGACACAGAACTCTCTTCCCTTCTTAGGCCCTTGGGTCCTCTTGGACAACAACTAGGTCTTCTCTCCCACTCACTGAGAACCTGGCACATCCTGGGTGCAAAGTGAGTGCACCAGCTGCCTGTCCAAACACCATACCTTCTCTTTGGAGGAGCCGAGGGGCCAGGAGTGATGGATGCATCGTCATGAATTAAATCTCCTTCTAGTCTTTCCTGGTATGAAGAGCCTTCTTGTGCTGCTTCAGACTCACTGCCATCTAGAGAAACAAACGAAGAAAGAGAACCTTGTTAAATCAGGGTAAGATGGTAAGCAAGCCTCCGCTTTGTGCCCACCACCATGGGAGGCACCGTAGCCCCTGCCACTATTGGGTTTGATGTTGTATTGACAGAAGAGCCAGGTGGATAGATGCAGAATTTAATGCCTGTGTATCTGTTCATTGGTAAGAAGAGAGAAGGTTCCACAAACTGATGCACAAATTTAGGAAATCTATCCAAGACCTTGACAAACAAAAGAAAAAACAAACAAACAAACAAATAATAACAGTCTCCAAAGTAAATGAAACAGTCAGGAAACTAGAGGCAAGGTCCCAGTGAGTGGCCATGCTTGTATGTGCTGGCCAGCTTCGAATGGCAAAACATCATTCTGGAAAAAGATGGGGCCTCACCCCTGATCCCTGCAAGGCAAGTGGTGCCTCATAGACTGAAAACAAAGCAGGGTGGGAGGGGCCACTGCAGACACAGGTGTAGCTAAGGAGTTTGAGACAAGGAGAATATGTTGGGTTATCTGTTGGACCTTAACTGCAACCATCTGTATCCTCAAAGAAGGGACAGAGGCGGGTTTTAATCAGGACCAGAAACAGCAGAGTGACCCTGGGGGCAAAGATTAGACTGACCTCTATGGACCAAAAGCAAGGAACGGCATAGCAGCATCCCACCTTGCTATGGTTTAGATCTTAAATGCCCCTAAGGCTGTGTGTTGAAAGTCTGGTGGTTGGATTATGCCACAACTAGGAGGTGGTAGTCGTGTAAGAGGTGGAGCCTAGTAGAAGAGAATTAGGCAACCAGAGATATGTCTATGCAGGAGAGACTGGGACTCTGTCATAACTGCCTCCACCCTGCCTTTGCTCTATCATGGACTACTACTACTGCCATGATGCTTGATCCAGCTACTGGCCCAAGAACAACAGAACCAATCAGACATGGACTGAAATCATGAGCTAAAATTCGTCTTTCCTCCTTATCAGATCATCACATCAGGAGTTTTGTCATAGTGGTGGGATGCTGAATCCAGTAACAGAAGTTGCACAGGGGAAGAAGGGCTCTTCAGGGTTTTGACCCGGGGATGCTGAGCTCAGGCATCTGGGCTTCATAACTGTGACATAATAACTATGTGTTGTGTTGTGTTACCAAATTGCCTGCCCTAGGGAGGACAGCTTACTAGGAAGCCCCAAGGAAACAAATGTATAATAATTTAGTGAATCCTAGTGAGAGGATTGCAGTCATATCCTCAGACTCTTCCTAGCCTAGACTCTGATGAAATCCATTGGAACATTGCCTGGGTACCAAGATTGTTGCAGTTCCCCAGATGATGGGCAGAGTTTGCTGCACACATGCCTGTTACTTTCTCTTGGTTCTGCTTTTCTTATCTACAGTTAAGGCAGGGTTGGTGGCCGCTGTACCACAGAGTCATTAGGAAGAAAAACATAACAGCATCCCAGCTCTGTGCCTAAGGAGGTGGATTAAATGAGTCATGAAGAATTTCCTGGGGTTTTTTTTTTTCCTTCTACAAAAGGAAGATTGAATAAAGAAAGTGTCTTCAAATCCTTTTAAAGCAACCAGGATCTTTTTATAGATGTGATTGTATATTGAAACTCTCTCTTTTTTCTCTCTGTGTGTGCATGTGTCACTGTGTATGCATATGTGTGTATGTATACATGCAGGCATATGCGTGTGCATGTGTGTGTATGTGTGCATGTGTGTATGTATATGTATGTCTGTGTGTGTGATTTACATAATCTTGTCATCTAGGCATTCTCCCCCCATGAATCAAAGCAGAACTAGAGATTGGAAAGGAAAAGGTGTCAGAATGACATGATAAATGCCCAGAGCTCATTTCTTCCAAGTGTTCTCAGTGCCATCCTGTGAGATGGGGACGGGCCTTTGCCCAGGGCATCCCCTCCACCCCGTTCAGATTGTAGCTGTTCCCAGGCCTTATGAGACTCAACTATAAACAAACCAACTGAATTGTTCCTGATGTGCTTTCCAGCTTGGGTGCATTTGGGTTCCGGTTTAACCAAACAACTATGCTAAAAACCTTAAATCAGAAGACAGATGGGCTTTAGCAGCCCACTGCCCAGGAGCTGGTGTCCCTAGACATGGTGGCCTCAATAGATTCTTGGTACCTCTAGAGTGGAAGACTGGGTGAAGAGGGGCCACTGCTGTCTCAGTCAGGAAACTCAGGCCAAAGCCAGACAAAAGGCTTAGCGGAGCAAACACTAGTGCCTGGCTGAGCGTCTTTGTAGCCTTGCAGCAACAAGGTAAAATAAATGCTCGTTCTCTGCAGACTACTTAGCCTAATGTGTACAGAGCTGCTGGCAAAGACGCAAATGTGCAATAATCATCAGTAGGCACTTCAAAAAGCTAGAGATGTGCAAGGTTAGATGTGGGAGAGGCATGTAACAGACCATGGACCCCTCCCTCCAAGGCTGACACTTTGCATGGACAGACCTCCAAGAGATCTCAAGGTAGAAAAGTCACCAGCAGCAGCTTCTCTATAGCCAGCACTCATTCACTGACTGATTTAAGATGCTCTCTCACTCACCATGCGTGCAGGGTGCCTTCACAGAACAAAAATGAATGATGGCACGTGACCTCTCTTAAAGCCTCCCAGTGGCTTCCAACCGTACTTAGAAAACAATCTGAGGTGCACACATGACTCAGTGTGGCTATCCTGTTCCATCTGGCTTTCATTTGCTGCTCCTGACCACTTACTTGGCCCTACCCCACTTCTCTGTTTCCTGCCAACCCAGACCTTCTCTGGGTTCCTCCTGACCTAATTCTGACTTAACCTGCTATTCATCCGTAGGGGGTTTTTCTTCACAACACACACACACACACACACACACACACACACACACACACACACACA
>OU015748.1:87622159-87653760 GCA_907169655.1 Acomys percivali
TCTCTTCTCTTCTCTTCTCTTCTCTTCTCTTCTCTTCTCTTCTCTTCTCTTCTCTTCACTTCTCTTCTCTTCTCCTGTCTGTCTGTCTGTCTGTTTCTCTCTCTGATTCTGTGTGTCTGTGTGTGTCTGTTTCTCTATATATTTTTCTGTCTCTCTATCATTCATCTATCTATGATCTGTCTGTCTGTCTATCTATGTATCTATCTATGTATCTATCTATCTATCTATCTATCTATCTATCTATCTATCATCTCTCTCTATCTCTTTCCATCCCTACCCCTCAGTAAGAGCAGCAGTACCACCCTCCCTCCTCTCTCTCTTCCTTCCCCACCTCTTTCATGTGGTACACCATGGGCACACAATAAATAGGAGGTCCATGAGAGACAACAGTCAAATCATGTGTGTCTAGTGAGACTCTTTGTTGTTGTTTTCTTCAACCAGCCTTTAGTATTGTTCAGACTCTTTGTTGTTGTTTTCTTCAACCAGCATTTAGTATTGTTCAAATCAGGAAGCTGGATAATTCCAGAGAGAATTCCTGTAACCAGGTCCTCTTTATAGCTCACTTTTTAATTGCTAGGAGATCCTGTCCCTGAGCTTATAGGTGAGTTCCTAACTCATAGCCATTTCCTGCCGTCTTTCCATTTCCCTTGGAAGCATCTTGCCTGCCTGTGCATCAGTCTCTCCTAGAGGCTTTATCAACACTGAATCACTCGAAGTAAACAGTGAACCTTTAAGAATGATCTGGCAAACATCCTTGTCTTACTGATATCTTTCAACAGCTGACAGAAGACGCTCATGAAGCAACCCTGTGCCCTGGTCAGTACCCTCCCGCTCCAGTTATAAAACTGAATTTGTTGATGCTAACACAGAATCCCTCTCTGGCTAGATTAAGTAGAAAAGGGCATGGGTTTCAGATTCCCAGGGAGTCCCAAAAAAAACCAGGCTCAAATTCTACACATCTAGGAGGGGTTGTACCCACCTCACCATGGCTAGCCCCTGAGGAGAGCCTGCCATTGAACACAGTAGCTTCTCTACCACCTTGGAGGCCAGAGGTCACTTCCTCAAACCCTGCCACTGCTCTCTTTAATTAAAAGACCTGTCTGTTAGGTGGTGCCTGCTTATTTATGGCATAGGCTTCTAATTCCAAATCTCAAACATGAGCACCTGAGTGATGGGGCCTGGGATCACATGCCTGAATCCCAGGGACCAATGCTTTGTACCTTGAGCAAGTTTACAACCCAGAATGGGAAGCACAAAGGTGCAGAATGGACAATAGGGGAAAACAAAGGTCCATCTTACCGCCACCAGGCTGCAACAATATTAGTTAAAGCAATATATTAGGTGAGGACATGACCATGCCAAGGTATGGTTGAGGGTAAGGTTTTTATTGTAGCTATGAGGGAGACGCTCACAGCCAGAGGCATTTGGAGGAGTCTAGAGCAGGGAGAAAAAGTAATAGAAAGCATGTCCTACAGAAGGGACTGAGCCATGATACAGCAGCAGGGGGCGTGGGGGGAGGCAGCAAAAGAGAGGGGGCCAAGAGTGCATAACTGAAATGGAGTCAAAATTTGAGGAGGGATGCTGAAGAAGTATAGAGTAGAGATGGGGATAAGAAGATCCAGGATGCCAGCATGGACCATGTGGCAGGTATTTGTGATGCTGAGAGAGCTTGGAGGCCAGCATGGGCTTTGGTTAGCCACTTGTCCCAAGTTTCTTAAGGGCCTGACACCCTAGTGTCCTTTTGCTCCCCAAAATAAGCATATTGTAATCTTCATCTGTTACTCTCCTATGCAAAAGTAAACATTCAGATTTTGAAAAAAAAAAAATGAGAGAACTTTTCTCCAAGTTCCATTAAGTGATAATTTACACATCAATACTATCCTTGGTTTATATTCAAGTGTTGGGAGATGATGTATATTCCTATGTGATTCTTATAATCATTTTAACAATTCTATAAATAAATCTTATCACTGTTGATGATATACACAAGATATCCATTTCCAGAAAGAAAGAAAGAAAGAAAGAAAGAAAGAAAGAAAGAAAGAAAGAAACAAGCAAACAAAGAAACAAAGAAAGAAAGCTGTGACAAGGAGCCATGTGACAGGAAGCCTTGTGGCCTTGTGATGGATACATAGATGCAGGAAGGCAGCCAGTAAAGCTTCAGGACACACCCATCCCGTCAAATGAATCGAGTCCAGCTCTCTAATCAAGACAAGTGAACGTTGAAAAGCAGCAATAAAAGAGATCTATTTCTATTTTGTCAGGGTTTAGGATTCTTCACTCCACTGATGTGGGCATCAATAAAGAGGAGGGAAAAGGACATTAGAGGAAGATTGCCACTGTGACGAATGGTTTTGCCACAAAAGCCGCTGAGGAGATTTTCAAAAGTTAGTGTGTTTATTACAAACTGCAGGAAGCCAAAATTACACTTTAGCACAGAAAAAATGAACTGTCCCTTGGACATTTGGACAAGACAGTACAATTATTATCAATAAACTTTTCCTCCTCAGCAGTCATGTGGTTTCCCTAACAGGTCAATAATGGCTCCATTGTTAATGAACGTTTTTCATTAGCATCCCAGAGAGGAGAAAATAAAGCTGCCACCCCCCGACCCCACCCCTGCCCCTGGAGGCCCAAGCCTCACCAACAATTGGATTTACTGTAACTGTTCACCTGCCGATGGCTTTAGTCAAGCCAAATGTTGAGAATTTTAATCCTAAATGTGATTAAGCATTGATTCCTCTTGAACCACTTGACTTATTTCTTTTTTTAATTTTAATTTATTATAATTTATTCAGATTACATTCTGAATATTATCCCCTAGCTTATATCTTCCCGTTCCTACCTTCCCTCCCTCTTCTGCCCTATGCCCCTCCCCTAGGCCCCTGACTACAGTCCTCCACTCTACCAACTGACCATTTGACTTATTTCTATTCCTCCTTTATTTCACCACCTGTCGTGTTTATAACCCTAAGCAAATTATAAAATTCCTCTGGGTTCTCATTTTATTTTCAGTCAAAGGGAGTCAATGGAGGAATCTGTGTTAGAAGGCTTCACAAATACCAAACGAAGATGTTCATCTAAAGTAGTGAAACTAGTGACTGCCACATAACAAGGGGAAATAGCGCAGACCTATATCTCTTTTCATTCTTTAGTTATGTATTCTCCTGTGCGTGTGTGTGTGTGTGTGTGTGTGTGTGTGTGTGTGCGCGCGTGTGCGTGCCTATGGAGGCCAGAAGAGGGTATTGGATCTCCTAGAACTGGAGTGACAGGTGTTTGTAAACCGCCCAATGTGGGCCCTGGAAGTCAAACTCTGGGCCTCTGGGAGAGCAGAAAAGTACCCTTGGCCACTGAGCCATCTCTCTAGCCCCCCAAACTCATATGTCTTAGAGACTTTGGAGCCAGTGTATTAGGAAGTTCAAAATTGCCCTTATTTTAGAAAGATATAAAATACCAAATCACCCCCTACAAGAGTTCAAGACAGCCTTTTACAACCAAATGTGTTAGTATTTCTTATAGTAAAATATATAAGAAAAAAAAGGCACATTATCTGGGACAAAAGAAGAAATAGCCATGTACCAGTTTCTGAAACAAGATTTTGTGCCATGCTTAGAGAAAACTCCTTTTTGAGAGATTTCTGGATTTAGAACTTTTGAGTGGGGACCATGAGCCCAGGTGGTGACTATGTCACAGCCCGTGTTGTGCAACCCCTGCCTTGCCCCGTGCCTAGGCTGCTCCCAGAGTCTTTCATAACTGTTGAGCTTCTTTTTATTATTGATTTTTCCACTTTTCATATGTGTTTGGAGGGTCCATAGTGTGTGTGTATATCCATACTGCTTAGGCATGTGGGCACCTGGGTGTGTAGCCCTGGGTTGTTACAGGGAATCATCCTCCATAGCTCTTCCAATGTTCTACCTCATTCGCTGAGGCAGGGCCCCTCAGTGGTTAGTCTTGTTAACTAGCTTGTTCTTCTGCATTCTGAGGCTGAAATTACAGGTGGGCTGCCACACTCACTGGGCATTTATGTCGGTTTCTGGGGATGTGAACTCTGCTCCTAATGCTTCACAGCAAATGCTTTAAGCCCTGAAATATCTTTGCAGCACGCCCACTGGATTTCTGGTTCATTCCTGTATATTGTCTGTTGACAGTCAGAACCTTGTCCTGCATACGTTTTCCCTCCTCAGTCATAATACAAACTATCCCGCTCCATCTAGCAACCTGTGCAGTGACGTCCCCTAGCTGCCTTGTTCCTCCTGTCCCCAACTAAGCCTCTGAGCAAGGAAAGGCAGACCACTGATTCACCAGCAGTGTTTCCCTGCAACCGTAGCATCCTTTGAGACTGTCTACTTCCCCTCCCCCCACTCATTCATTCAAGTCATCCTGCCTTCCAGTGACTCTAACAAAAACTCTGTTTATCTCTCTAGCCACAGATGCTACCTTCTATCATGCAAAACAAATGCCCATGTCCTTAAATGTCCATCAGCCTGAGAAGCCCAGGCTCTCAAGACTTCCTGCTTATAGGTGATGCCACATGAGCCACCAGCCATTGTACCCAAGTGACAATAGCTGAGTGCATGGGCCAAGGACATGTGAGGGGTGGGAGGAAGGAATTAGCTGGCCACAAGAAAGGCTGTATGCAAATGATTTGGAGCCCCAGTCTCTACAGGTTTGAATATGAAACAACCTCTGACTTCACCCACCAGCAAAAATAGCTCCTCTCAATGCTAATGGCAGATCCCCTGGAAGGTGAGTGTCCACACCTTAGCTTTGCAGGTAGATATCGCCACTGCCAACTTCCCATGATTGATCATAACTCCATTTGATCCCATGTAGACCCACTGGACTAAGGATCCCTCAATACCAGGGGCTTGTGTGTTAGCAATATTCCACTTCCAATGTCAAAGAGAGACCATGAAACTCCAGTCTAATTGATCAGAATCTGACCCTAGTCTGTCTTGTACAAGGCTCTCCCACAGATGCCTCTTTGATGAACTTAAAGCTATTTTTAAGGACTCCAAAGCAGGGTTATTTGTCTGCTCTGAAACTGTATCCAGTGTTCTGTGTCATTTTCCAT
Source organism: Acomys percivali (assembly GCA_907169655.1). Taxonomy (NCBI): domain Eukaryota; kingdom Metazoa; phylum Chordata; class Mammalia; order Rodentia; family Muridae; genus Acomys; species Acomys percivali. The sequence continues at coordinate 87,627,234 of OU015748.1, forward strand.
TCAAAGTAGTAGTTCATAACCTGTGGGTCATGACCTCTTTGGGAGATCAAAGGACCTTTTCACAGGAGTCACCTAAGACCATCACAAAAAAAAGATATTTACATTACAACTCATAGCAGTAGCAAAATTACAGTTATGAAGTAACAACAAAAACAATTTTACAGTTGGATGTCGTCACAACATGAGGAACTGTATTAAAGGGTCACAGCATTAGGAAGTTTGAAAAGCACTAATCTAAAGACACCCACTCTTAACCCTCTCCTAAACAAGCCCACATTGCACAACTTGGCACATAAGCGAGATTGAGTATACAAGAGTAGTCATTATATAATTATTACATAAGAAAGAACCCAAGCACCTAACATCCAAGAGCTAAATAATGTTATGTATATAAAGAAAAACTGATCAGTGAGAGCTGCACAAGTATACATTTGTTGAATTGGGAAAAGTGCCCAGCACTCAAGGCTTTATTGGTTGAAGAAGAAAACATAAGAAGATTTAACACTCACAGTGTCCTAAAATGCTAAGATGAAAGAAACATTAAAAGAGATCACAGACTCTTTTAATGTTAGACACTTTTCGTTCATCCACCCAGTAACAGAACACTCAGTATGCGTTGAAGAAAAGTGGGTTACAGAACAGCAGGAAGAGTATGACGCGGTTTCTGTAAAGAAAATGATTATGCATACAAGGGTGCCTGGAGGGATTCTCACCAAAATATTTCTCTCTAGGATGTAGAGCTAGGTTCGTTTTTCATCTTTGTCTTTATGAATTCTCCTGTATTCTTTTACATATTTTATGAAGATTTTTGCATTACTTTTGCATTCTGAGAATGTTGTGGGAGTTCTTTGTGTTTTGGCAAAAGGGGCAATACCTGAAGCAAAGAAATTCTCATCAAATATTAGTTAAGTGGAAACTTCCCAGGGTCCTTTTGGTGATGCGCATGGTTTGCACACATGTCATAAATAAATGAGGAGCTGAAGGGCCATGCTAAATGTCATCGCACATTTAAAAAAAAAAATGCCCTCCTCTGTTTCCTAAGTAAATGCTGAACACCACTCCAGCATCAACTCAGTGCTTTGCAGTTTTAAAAGGCTTTTACTCTTAGTGTCTCATTTGACCTTCCAACAAGCTAACTACCCAAATTCCCATGTTTCTCTGGTCACCACCAGTCAACGTTTCCAGGTTGGCATCATTGTTTGCTGGATGGATGATGGATGGATAGATGAATGGATGCAGGGATGCATGGATGGATAGATGGATGGATGCATGGGTGGATGGATGGATGGATGTATGGGTGGATGGATGGATGGATAGATGGATGCATGGGTGGATAGGATGGTGTATAAATGAGTGAGTGAATGAACAGACAAAAGAATGAATTAGCACACCTCTGTTGCTAACAAGAAGATTGAGAAATGGAGGTGAAGCAGTGTGTCTAAGTGAATATAGTCAGCATAAAAGCACCAGATTGGACTCACTATCCTTTCTTTAGTTTACACAAACTGCTACCCCAACCCCATTATTTTTCAGAAGGAAATACCTCAATGTCATTGATAAACAGGAGTCATAGTCAAAACACCCATGGCAGCGGTATTGACCTGCCAGATGCTACCTGCCCCAACAACTGTACAAGCTCTTAAGGCTTCCTGCTAGGTCAGGCCTTAACTCAGGACTGCTGCACACAAGTGTGTCCTAGGTGTCAGAACAGCACTTTATGAGCTTAATGAACAAGCCACTTACTTCCTGGTATGGAAGAATTTCATTATATTAACAACTAAGAGCAACACATGTGCGTGTACCATGGCAAAATGCCTCCACACAATGAATGGATTGCTACTCACAGGAAAACTGCTCTCTTAATTTAGAACAAAGCTTTTACAGAGCCACTGAAGCCCCTACCTACATCCTGGTGAATCCAATGTGCATGAATAAATAGAATCAATTGCCATTACCTTCTTCTAAGCATTATCCTGAGATGGAGCAAGGGCACGTCGAGAGAAATGAAACAAAATACAACCAATCCCCAAGACAAATGCAAACTGCTGCAAGACCAGTCCTCATCAGGACACTGCATTTTCTGAGCACACATTCTGGAAAGCAAGCCGAATGCCCCTGATTCCCAGTGCACTATAATCCAAGAGGGCAGGGAATCTATTCATGAGCAATAGCTACTAGGTTATAACAAGTTTAAAGTTTCAAGAAAACAAGAGCTCTTGGAAGTCTGAGGGAACGTTTACTCCCACAAGAAGAAGTCTAGAGTCTGCATGAATAACTTGGCCTGGGTCTTCAGGAAAAAGTAGTGTTTGTAACCTGGAAGAAAAATGTACCCTCTGCCATGAATATAGGCCAACCTCCATAGCAACACTCTTATCAAAGGTATTTCCTGACAGAAAGTACAAGATGGCCATAATGTACAGAGTCTCTGACCTTGTGCTGGCTCAACTCCTCACCATGTGCTATCTAGATCTTCCTTCTGGAACATTCTCCTTCTCTCTAATTTCCATCTCCATACTCAAAACTATTATTGACTAGTCATTCTTCCAGCTTACAAGTATGCCCTCTAGGAGCATTTTCTTCATTCCCCCAAATGGGGGCACTCCTGCCTAGGCTCCAACACTATTCTTAGCACATCTCTACTATAGTATTTGTGATACAGAAGCCTTCAGTATTGATCAGCACCACCAATCTGTACATATCCTGAGAGAAGGACCTCTTGTGTGCCTAGTAAAGCACCTATACTCATGAGATAATCAATAAGTATTCAATAAGCAACTGGTTAAATTTTAAAAATTATCCATTATCTCAATTCCATACCAGAACGCAGATCCTGTCCCTGAATTAAGCTTCCATACGCTAATATGTTTCTTCCAAATCACTTTGCAAATGAAAATACACAAATAGACTCCTTCCACCCAGCCCAACGCAGATGAAGAGCCAAGACCCTTTTGAACCACGGGATGAATATCCGCCACCCTGTGAGGCCACTGGCACCACCAGGCCAAGGTTTTAGCCCCTGCACAGCCCTAAGTAAGTCCGTGATGAAATCCCGTGAACAGCATACACGAGAAAAGGTCAGAAAGACTTCAGCTCCCATCAGGAGATTGACAAGAAAGTTGGCAACAGAGGGTGATGGTCGTGGGGGTGTAAGATACAGGGGTGGGGGTGGGGTGGGGGGGTCGGGGGGTAGGGGGGCTGAGTAAGATGACGGTTCGGTCCAATAACATCAGAAAAAGCCCCAGTTTCTGATCAGAAGCATTTTGTAACTGTCACAGTCTAGCTCAAAGGGTAAAAAGACTTTTTTAAAAAATGTTAACAATGATTATTATCTCCAGTGATGAGAGTGATTATTAAAATAATATTTATTTTCTCATCACATAAGGAGAGGGGTGCCTTTCAAGTGCATGATCAGGGCCCTTTGTTCCTGTGGCCAATAGCCTTTGCCTGCTAAGCCTTAAACCCAAATTATCTAGAGAGGAAACCCCTGAGTCCCCACTCCCCTGGCTACAACCATACCCAGTAACCTTCCATTAAGAGAAAGCAGTATTTTACTTGGCTTTAGATGGCTTTTCCATGCTTCCTTTCCTTAGTGGCTCCTCTGGTCCAGGAACTAGCAAAATCCTAGTGTCTGGTTTTATCTAGGTCCTGGACATGGGTTTTTAAGTTTCAGAGTAATCTGGTGGGTGAGGCTATTTGGGGGGTGTGGCTGAGTCAACAAGACTGGCTGAGCCTGGCTGTTTGCAAGCATCATGTTACCCAGTGCAATCAAGATAAACTGGCCCCTAAGAAAGAACCAATCTGCCAGGCTTCTCAGCCACTTTTGATGTCTGATGTACTTACTCCTTGGCTCCCTTCAGTCATAGAACCAAACAGTAAATGCCTTCGATCCTCAAATAGTCATCTTAGAATATGATGGGACCACCTCATCTCAATGAGAGTAACAAGATCATCCAATTCTCCCAGGATAAGGCTGTTGACGTGAACCTTGTGTGGTAATGGGGTGCTCTGCCACCTCCCCTGTTTAGAGTAGTAGCCACTAACTCATATTACTGTAGGATGTTTGAAGTGTGGCTGGTGCAATAGGATAAATTTATGTGTGTTAATGTAAATATAACCAGCCATATGTGGCTATGAGCTACTGTTTAAATACCACAGTTGAAAAAACTCCTCAAAAAGTTAATCCTAGAGAGAAAAAACAGCAACAACAACAACAACAACAAATAATTTGCAGGGAACTGTGATTCTCAAGCACCAAGTGTGTGGTTAAACTAAGTGCATGCTAAGTAAACACAGTTTTCTACTGAACCCTGTAAGACTCATTCTTGGCATTAAAGATGTATGCAGCCTTTGCTCATTCTAATAGAACATTTAGCATGCATTAGGAATATTATAATGTGTAAAATTAACAAAAGTTCTATTGCATTTTAATTAGGAAAATTAAAGTGATCAAAACTAAAACTTCCATAACACATTTAATTCAAAAAGCATATCGACCAAGGTAGTAAAAATCCAATACTTTTAACCACACTGTATTGGTCACCACAGCATCATGAAGCACACACATAGTAGATTCAAATACTGTGTGATTTTGCTCTGCCTTCCTATGTCTGTAATACATAGACTCCTGGAGCCTTCAGAATAACTGCACAGCCACCAATGACCATTCCCAGAGTGAAGAGCTCATATGGAAGTCAGGGGCTTGTCCAGCCTCTGGTTTTAGAAGGGAGGGAAGGAGGGAGGAACAAAGACAGAGGCAGACACACACAGACACACACATCCATAAATCAACCATGGTATGAGCCTGATACCCAAACTCTAAGAGCCAAAGAAAAGAAAGAGCCACAAACCCGCAAAGGACAGGCATATGATTTTACTGAAAATTCTTTCTTTTTTCTTTCCTACTATTGCAAATAGTGAGAAATAAAAGGATCAGAGTTTACACACATAAAACTTCAAAATGAGCCATTTGCATAAATATGCCGTCCAGGGGGTCCTATGAGAAACTGAACCAACTCCATTGATGTGATAGTGAAATCTGATAGCTTTTGAGATTTTATTTTAAAGCTTTCATTATTTCCCAGGTCTTTGTGGGTTTTATCCATATCCATGGGTATTGTCCCAGAGACTAGCAATAAAGCAAAGATCATCTCTTTAAAATAAGCCAGTTTAAAAGGTTTTGTTTTGTGTATCGGCTCTTTGAGAGTTTCGGATTTATTTCCCATACACTCAGAGCTCTTGTGGGTGCAAAAATCTGTAGCTGCAGGGCAGGTTTGTCATGGTTATGATCATCAGCTTTGACATCAACTGCACCAGGGCGTGGAGGCTGGGCTCCAGCCTCATGGATTTCCAGGATTATTTTTAAACATTGGCAACTTCTTGATGTGCTTGAGTCTCCGATTTCTTGTCTGTTAAATGGGTTTAATCCATCACCTTGCAGTTTGTGAGAAGTCAGAGGCACAGCATGCCAAATTAGTCCACGAAGATCAGCTACCGTGAGCACGTCAATGTGTCCTCCAGCTCTCCCCTTGGTGAGAACTGCGTACTATTTATTCTAGAAGCTACTAACACACAGGAAGCTAGGAGCTGGAGTTCAGTGAACTCCCTTATTTGCTGGCACTGTGTCAAACAGCTTCTCCACTGGCAACAGAAGCCAGAGACAAGCCCACCATAAACCTAGGGTGTGCGGTAGCAGCGCAGTTCACGGTGTACATGCCAGCTGTTCCCTCTACCTGGGTAAATTTGCCCTGTGGTTCTCTGGAATGAAACCAAGAGTCAGTCTGTTTACAAAAGAGCATGGGAATTCAAAACAACTGTACTCCAGAGGAGCAGCTTAGTAGAAGAAACAGCTACCATTCTCAGTACCGGGAGTCATGAGTTGGAGGGTTTGGTCTCAGCATTCATAGCTACATGTCCTTAGGTAAGCCATTGCCAGACTCTGGGCTTCTCGACTCAGTGATCCCTGGAGAGCCATGTCTGTCACAGCATCCCATCTGTCACAGCATCCCAGGATGGATCGATTAAACCAAGAGGACAATGGGCACAGAATACAGAGCCTGAGAGACCTGGGCCCAAACCTGTAGCTGTTTGACCTTAGTCAGTCTCCATAGGCTCTGAGTCTGGGTCTTCACATTAGAGAAAACAAGGTAATGAGCATAGTGTTGGAGGACTTGCGGCCGCTAATGTCAAGTGCAACCCTGTGCCTGGGCCGCTGTAGCTGCTCAGTAAGTGATGGCCGCAGCTGCTGTTATTGTCATCATTGTCGTCATTCCTACCTTTGTCTTAAAAGGTTAAGTCTCAGAGGCGTTTGATCACAGCAATTGCCAGGCATCCACTGACAATATCAGCTAGCTCTTTGTTTTTCTAAAACGAGTTAGCCTCTCCTCCTGTGTATTAATGGCTATTGCTCTTCGGTTTTCTACCTGAAATCATTTTTTCCTGTCACTTATACTATCTATTTAACAACAACATAGATTATGAGTAGTGTCACACTGGCTCCATCATTATTATCAGCGTCATCAGTAACATTGTCACCATCATCATAGTCATTGTCATGTCCATTTCCCATTTTACAGCACGTGAGGTTCGGCCACACTGGGTCATTTACTGAGCCCTCAACACCCATCCAATCAAGAGGCCGAGTTAGAGCTCAGACTCTGAAGTTCATGATTCTTACATCTTGTCATCCACTTTACAGATTAACTTGACTTTCCCCTCACTGCTGCTGCCTTAACTAGTCTTAAAATAGTTCATTTTTATGGGAACTCATTTCATCCATATGCGGAACATGAAACAACATTTTCTACATCTTGTACCACTGTCTATCCAGATGTACCTCATGTACTTGACCACTCCCTTAGAAGCTACTAAGGCAAGAGGATGGCAGGTTCAAGACCACCCTGGACAATGTAGTAAGACCCTGTCTCAAAATAGAGGAAAGTTAAAAAGAAATATTAGATGTGTGTATGGCTCAGTAGTAGAATACCTGCCAGTCATGAATGGTGGCCTAAATTCAATCCCAAGCACAAAAGAAAGCTAAATATAGCTCCATAAATATCGTCCCCAGTAGTGGCAAATGCCTGTTCATAGGCCTATGTCTTTCTATTGCCACAGCATCCCTAGGTTGGTAAGCATAGCTGTCACCGTCACCATTTAATAAAGAAAAGCTACAGCTTAAGAAAAAGTATTGTTCTCAGGCCATAAAACTAGGTAGCTGTGACCCCATTTCCTGCATCAACCGCTGAAGGAAGAGAAGGCAGCCTTAGTCTCCCTCAGTCTGGCCAGATGCTCACAGCTCCTCTCCCTACAACCCTCCAGCACACTCCTGACTTATCTCTCTACCCAGCAGTTTTTCTTGTTCTTCCCATCGGTGCCAGAGAAATCTTTCTAGCACCATTTTCAACAAGTCCCTTCCACGACCACAGCCCTCACTGACTGCGAAATACAGAGGGCCCTTGATGTCCTGAAAGACGCAGCTCCACCTACTTCCTGTGTGACCAGTCAAACCCAGTCACTCATCTCCCCAAGAACTCCAGTAAGCCCAGTGCCCGAGCATGGCTTGTGGTTTTCTACCTCTGAGTTGTCTCCTGAGCCACAGCAGGTGGATTTTGATTGCACTGTTATCACAGTCTTGTTTCTTCTAACCGACATAGAATGTTTTAAAAAGCTCTCCAGCCAGGTGTGGTGGTGCTCACCTGCTGGATGGGGCTAGCCTGGGCTATGTAACAAGGCAACAAACAGAATTCTCTAGCTTCTCCTGAAGAATAAGCACATTATTCAGTCAGCTGAGCCACGAGTTGGATCACCCGTTTTCAGTGGGTGCAGACCCCTCAGTGCCCACAATTCCTTACTGTCTTTCACCCAACCTGACCCACTCACAACCGAGGTAAACATGGCTCCTTGGACATTTGAGTCTGTATTTCTCATGAGTCTTACATTCTCGCCTCCCAGAAAAGTTCTAACACACAAGCTTCTTTTACATTCACAGGTGTTTATTGGTTCCAAGTTAGAATTAATCTCTTCTTTCTCCACCGTCCTTCAGACTTATTAGTTGGTGCCTCTACCTCCAACAACTCAAAGACTTTACCAACCCTGCCCCTCTCACTACATCATAAACTAATACTAATTTATCTCCCATATTGCATAAGACCCCAAGTAAATGTCAAAAAACAAAACAAACAAAACAAAAAACAACTTCACTTGCGTTTGGTTTACTTTAATTCAATCAGCTGCTAAATTTGCCAGTAAATGCTAACCTCTGATGGTATTTTCCAGTTCCACTTCCGGGCTGAGCTGAGTTAGTGCTGACAGCTCCTGCTTCTCACGAAGGGCTTTATCTAGTTAGGAAACAAATGATTTTTCTGAGTTCTATTGATGTAAGATTCTTAAGCTCTTAAATAAATCATCACTCAAGGAGAAGCAAGAGCAGTGTGTTGCCTTTGACTGTGAATCAGCACCAAGCCCAGCCACAGAGTGTCCCAAAAGAGTTCTCAAGAAGAAAGAGAGAGGGGTGGAGGGAGGAAAGAAGAGAGGAGGGAGAGAGAGAGGCAGACAGACAGACAGACAGACAGACAGACAGACAGACAAAGAGAAAGACAGAGACAGAGACAGAGAGAGACAGAGAGAGAGAGACACAGAGAGAGACAGAGAGACAAAGAGAGACAAAGAGAGACATGGAGACAGAGATAGAGACAGAGAGGCAAAGAAAAGAGAGAGACAGAGAGAGAGACAGAGAGAGGCAGACAGACAGACAGAGACCCATTCTCCATCCCCAGATGGGATGAAATTGCCCTGCATCATGGTCTATTTACAAACTCCACTTTACTCAAATAGTAGATGCTCGCCCCACACAGTGTCTGCTCATAAGAACCCACTGTGTTCTCATCACAGGCAGGTTATATTGTTTGTGAGTTACTTCCTCATTGTTTTGCATTTTTCTCTTCTCTTATGAAATACAGCCTGGATCTGATTTAAGCACATAGCACATTTTATCAGGATCTATGGTAAATCTAGGATAGAAGCAAAGTGCATTTTGTTCTCAATACATGGGATGATCCCAGCTTAATGGGGACAAATAAAGTATTTGGATAATAGGTGCCAAAAGGCTGCATATAAACAGAAAAAAAAATCTCCTCCACCACACTTTCTGTGCAGGCCTGTGTTCACTGTGTACCCGGTTCTTGTGCTCAGTTTAGGGGATAGTCACTTATGACACCATGCCATCATCTGAGCTTCCTTTCCATGTGTTAACTGTAGATGACAACACTGGATTAGTCTTCCCCCCCAGTAATAGCATGACTGAATGAAAGGGAAGCCCCTTGAGACACAATGTTGCCCCATGAGACAGTTATTAAGTGACCACTGCAACCCATACTGGAAGATTTACTGAAAGAAAGGTTGGGTTGCCTAATCAAATACCGAGCCATAATAAGTTCAAATGCAGACTGATGAGAGAGAGCATGGCACAGGCCAAGAGAGAGGACAGTGGTGGAAGTGGCTGTGACCCTGTGACATGCAGCCTAGAGCCCCTTCGCCTTCCATTCGTTTCCTCCTCTCCTGTACTCTGTAGTGTTTATATTGTCCACAATAACTTCTCTTCTTCCCACCTATGTCACCTGATTATTTTGCAGAGGTATGCTGGTAGTAGCAAAATTTGTAATCTAATCCATGAATTGAGAAGCTGTAGGCTACAGTCCTGATATAGCCTCCTATGGGCTTTTGTAAATAAAGCTTTATTGGAATATAGCCATACACATTCATCTGTGCGCCATCTGTGAATGCTTGTGTGCTGCAATAGCAGCGCCAAAGAGTCCAGACGAACATTATACGGACTTCAAAGCCTAAAATCGTCATCACATGGCCCTTTGCAGAGATGTTTGCCGACCCCCTCCTCCAATCCAAAGGGACCCACAATAACAAACGGTGTCGTTAAATACTAAAGGAAGAATAAGCATCAGTCTGAGCGCCAAGACTTAGAACTGAACATTTCCTCAGTTGAAGACATTGGTCTTTCTTTGGAGGAGGAGTTAAGATGTGCGGAGAATAGTTTTATATTAAATGGGATCATAATTTGTCTCCAGCTGTCATTGAAAACTAAACATAGGGGAAAGATGCCGAGTTTCTGAATGACTAAGGCAGACTGGACCTGTCAGGCAGGCAGATTTATCTGATATCAGGAATTATTTACAATGTGGGTTTTGGTGTGGAGGCAGAGCAAATCTTCTAGAACAAATCTTTTTTAAAAAAAATAGATGTTGGTTTTTACCCACCTACCAAGGGTTGGACAGCTTGGCATATTTGTCCAAGGCTTTGAATCTGAAGTGTGTGAGAGATAGAGAATTCACCCTGTGATTGGGTCTGGGGGCTGAAGAAATATTCAGCATTGGCAACCAGGGCTAGGAGCAAAGGTGGCATCACTGAGGACAGCAACAGGAAACCTCCCTTCGCTGTCCCTGTGGCATGATCCTGCATGAATTCCAACGCTTTGGTTTGCCTCCTTTCTGATTCAACATGCAAAAATTCTTTTTAGCGTTTTTTCTGTATTTTTCAATGTGCTATTTTATTGAATTCTAATATGCATAGCAAAGTAAGCATAGTAAATGAAGAAAGGCATGATTACATAGCTCTGTGAGTTTTCCCAGAATCAAAACCACCACGTACTTCCACCCCGACTGTGAAATGGAGATTTACTTACTTAGTCATTTCACATAATAGGAGTTGCTTTTATTGTTTAAACCCAAGACTTTCTGCTTTTACTAATGTGCAAGGGAAAAATTACCATAAGGTCATCATGTACTCAGATTATCAGAGAGCCGTGCTATTTTGGTGTGTGTGTGTGTGTTATCTACTGCAATGTTCACAACTGCACTATTAACCAAGTGTTTCCGAAACATAGCTGTTATCATTTCCACCTAGCAAAACTACTATTAAAAGGTTCATTTTCTGGACCTAGAAAGGCCACGGGCTTTGTTGGAGGCCACACAGGTCAGAAGGACCAGTTCTGACTACTTCAGTAACTGGGAGCCTAAGGCTAGCAAACGTCTCCCAGAACCTGTATCCTCCTGCTGTAAGTGAAACTGAGCAAGTTCTATGAATCCTAGCTAAGATGAAAGTCAGAAGTTAAACCAACTATGTATCTTGTGGAGGGGGCGGGGAGGCAGTTCTTAGTTACAGTGTTTGCCGGTTTCCATTGTGTAACTACACCAACTGCATCAGATTTTGAGATACTAATGCTTTAGCCATATGCTCCCAAGATTCCTAAATGCTTGACAATTGCCTGGGGAAAGCCATGTGAGCTGGCTCCAGCACGCCCAGCTCTGCCTATGCCCCATTCTGTTTTCTTCCTTTCTATGTTACTTTATTTTATCGCATACTCTAGAAATCGGAATCTAAAATGATATCTTAGAGGCCATTTAGACTCTCTATGGGCCAATGGAAGACTTTTATGTCTGCCTTCCGTTCAGTGCTTATAGTCTGTGGGAGCTCAGCACCAGCTTGTGCCTTTGTTTGTGTGCAATAGTCATGAGGGCTCTAAGTGTGTGACATGATCTGGGAATGAGCTGCTTGCTGCACTCCATGCTTCAGCAGTGGACTTTGATTTTCCTCTTGCTACAGAACTATCTCCCTGTGGTATGCAGCTCTCACAAGCAGCTGCTTACACAGGACCCACCTTCCTACACCATGTGCAGGGACGGATGAGGGCTCAAGGCTGTATGGTGTGGGCTGGCTTTGCTGGGCAGTCATGTACAGCACTGGAGCTAACAGGCCACAGCGCTAGAGTGTTTGGTGGAGCTGAGCGGCAGAAGAGCTTAGGGAGGAAAAAAAGTGATGTTTCATTAAGTTGTCAGATCTCCCGGAGAACATCAGACTCTTGCAAAACTACGCATCACTTCCCAGCAGTGGCCAGACTCGATGTCTTCATTCATTTTGATCTGGAATTTGCCATCCCAGGGGTGTTGAGAGTTAGCACAGCAGTACCAACAGAGGCGATGGCTCATGGAGAACATTCTTCAATATTGCAGCACTCCATAGTACCCTTCGTTTTGTATATAGGCCAACAGGCACTTGGCGTGCCTGGTGCATGTATTGTGCTTATTTTTGTGGGCAATTAGTGGGACAGAGGGTGCTGACAACTTCCTTCTATTCATATTTTAGATAACATAGGAAATAACAAGTTCAATGTCTCACGGTGACATCTGCATACATACATGTCATTGTATTTATTCTTATTTACCCGCCCACTACCCTCCCTCGTTAGCAGAACTCTCCCTCCCTCTTAACCCCTACAAATAGTTCCTCCTGTTTATGAAAATGTTTGATTTGATATAATTACACATTCAAAGAACTAAATTTCAATGTTCAGCTTTTAGTTCACTTTTCCTTAAAATTCGAGTAGTTGTGCTCTTATCTCTGCATTCTAACAGAATTATTTTGAATATTTTTACAAGAAAACCTATTAGGGACTGGTAAGATGGCTCAGCAGTTAAGAGCACTATCTGTTCTTCCAGAGGTCTGAGTTCAATTCCTAGAAACCACATGTGGCTCACAGCTATCTATACTGGGATCTGACGTCCTCTTCTGGTATGCAGGTGTACATGCAGATAGAGCACTCATATACAATAAGTAAATCTTTTTTAAAAATTAAAAAAAGAAAACCTATTTGATGTGTTAAAATAGATTTTATATTTTATATTGACTTTAGACTGTGTTTGTATTGAGATGCATTTAAATTTCAGCATCAGAATATATCATATTCTATTTTTCAATTCTTTATATATATGAGATACAATGTAAAGAACAAATGCAGCTTCCTACTTGTTTTTTTTTTCTTCAATAAAATGATACTGGAATTATCAAACTATTATCTCACATTTTTTTCTAGAGCCTTCTTTCTGTTTCTGCAGTTGAGTTGAATATTTTCAACAGAGAGGAATGGCCCATAAAGCTTAAAATATTTATCATCTGACCCTTTACAATTCTGACAACTCCTGCTCTCCTGTCAATGTAATATAAATTATGTGAAAAATATTCTTCTTTCAATAGCACCAGTAATTTTGCCACAGAGAAATCAAGAAATACAAATGCAACTGAGTAAGTAAATGGTCAGCTATGAACATATAGTCGCACCATTGCCAGTTATTCACCGAAATGGTGCCTGCCAGGCTAGCAACAGACAAAATGGTCATTAAATTCAACCAGCCTTGACGCTGTCCCAGTTTATAAAAATGATTGCTTTACCTATTTTGCTGCTGTTGTGATGAAGGCGAATTTGTCAAGACACATTTTTGCTGAGCAATAGCTCAGTCTATGACTTTCAAATCTATTTTTTTTAATTATGTTTTGATTTATTTATTTTGTGTACGTGTGTGCATGTATGTGGGTGTACAACCTATGGGAGTCAGTTCTCTGCTTTCATTGGGGGTGTCGGGGGATGGGGCTTGGCTTCCTCAGGCTTGGCAGTGGGAGCCTCTGCCTGCTGAGCCACAGTGAGGATGTGAGGACGTGAAGCCTTGATACTTTCATCTAGCTGAGCTGGGGTTTCTACTACCTGTGAGCAGCAGGGAAGGCGGGTGCATGCCTAGTGCTGGGTTCAGCAGCAAGTGCACCCGGGGTTGGTCCTCCACTGCCCACAGCCCTCCAACTCTTCCTTTCCGCCATTGGTGTCATCCATGTGCCACCTTCTGGAACCATGCCGCATGATGTCATACCTACTCCCTCCCAAGCTGTTGCCCAACCCCCGCTTCCCCCGCCCCCACCCCACAACAAACCATTGACTTATGAGCCTGGAGTGAAGACAGCCTGGGTGGTGTGTGGGGGATCCTGTTCCCTGCCTTGAAGTAGGCATCGCTAAGAACAAGATTTAGCCCTCCTAGCACTGTGCTTGTCCTGAGCTCCTCATGTCTACTTGTCGCACAGAAATCTTAGTGTTCCTCTGTGGCTCGTACACTGCTTGTCTTATTAACAGGAGTCTCTCAGTGAGCGAGGCCAGAAGGAACACAATCTGCCCTTCTCTGAAGAGTGATACATAAGTGAGATGAGTGATCCCAGGGCCCTTTTTCCAGCACCTTCCAGGCTAGTAATCATGTCAGAGATTACTTATAGGGCACTACTTTATTTTAATCTCACGTTCCAGCTGAGAAGGGTCCCTCAGGTCAGAGTATTACATAGGCTACAGAATACTGCCAGGGTTCAGTAACATTGCTTTGTTCTCGGCATTCTTTTTTTTTTTTTTTTTTTTTAACTATCTTCTCTTATTAGCAATCCCATTTTCAGAAGGGGTTTTCTTTCCATGCCAGTTTCATTTTAAAATAAACACAAGTAAAACTCAAAGTTTGGATATGATGTTTTGGAGAAAGTTCTGGTATCTTGTGGCATAGCAAGTTGAATACAGTTAACAAATATGTATTATATAATGCTAAAATATATAATACTTTATATACTATAAAATATAAAGGAGAGGAAATACAATCAAATACAGTTGCTATAAAAACGACAAAAGTCTAAGGTGGTAGATAAGCCAATTGCCTTGAGTTGAGCTCTACCCAATGTGGACATAATTTAAAACATATTTAATGTGTTAATCAAAAATCTTTTCGATCTATAGAGAACAAATAAGAGGTAAAAATATTGGCACATACTTCTAACCCAAGAGTTAGGGGACAGCTGTAAGTTTCGGTCCATACAGCAAGTTCCAGGGCAGCTGGGGCTATACAGGCAGATCCTGTTTCAAAAACCCAAAAAACCTAAATAATAAAACAATAAAATAAATAGCACTTGGATGATGCCTTCTAAAAGTATTTTTATTTAAGCACACACATAGTTCCTATTCTGTGCCAGGCACTATTCCAAGTAACTCACTAACTTGCTTATTCTCAGGATAAGTGCTGTTGAGGAGGATACCTACTCAAGGTTGCACAGCAAGGGCTGACAGGGAACCCTCAGGGTCTTCTGGCCGCTGAGACAGGACTCTTACCCCTGCCTGGCAGAGGAGCTCAGTCCTGAGGACAGAAGCATTGACATGGAGGGTGGTGGCTGACTGAGCGATGGTGGGTAGGTCAGAGGCTTGGGCTGCAGTAATGGAACTGAATTTCAATCAGCTACCCAATATTTTAGCTTAGCCCTCTCCAAAGCTGCTCCATGCTTGTCCTTTGACTCTGACTCTTAGTGTTCCTTTATACTTGACCATGAAAGCCTTAACATTTGGGAGCAAAGCATCTCAAATGAGTGCCTTGAAATTCCCCTGCCCCAATTCTCAGCAGAGCAGGGTTCTCGCCTGTCATCTTCCCTGCGGCCATTGTGGGAGGCTCTATAGTTGGGACACAGTGTTTCTGTACGCTCTCATCTCCAAGCTGTTTGTAATTCTATCTAAGACTTGCTAGCTTAAAGAGAGACACTCTGTGACTCTTTTAACCAGTATTTTAAGCCATATTTCTTAAAGGAAGCTCTTTGTTTATCTAAAAAATAAATATTTAAAAAACATGTTAAAACAATTAGAACCATAGAATTCTTACAGTAGCGTGATGGTTTCCATAGAGCTGTTTTCCTCATAATAATGTTCTCCTTTTTCAAATCATACTTAACAATTTTAAATCGACTTAAAAAAAAATAGATCAAACTTATTAGCCAACCTCAAACTTAGTTGGTTTTGTTTGTGTGCTTGCTTGCTTCATAATAATTGATGCATTTTTAGACAAGGAAAAAAAACTTAACTCATTGAGATACAAATTATGTTTCCTTCATGAGGTCAGGTAGAGAAATTGAAATCAAATGACATTTATTTCCTTATACACACGTTCCAGGGATTCTTTAAAAATCTCTGTTATAGACTTTCTTATTGTTAGAGAAATTTCATGAAAATGCTGGCACAGATCCTGGGTGATGCAGAGTTAGAAGGAAGAGGACAGGGCCAGGAAACTTTCTTTACACCAGCAATCAGTGATCCTCAACACGCCTGCTTCTGTAGAGTCCCTTGCCTCCCTCCCACTCCCTACTGCATCTCATTTGATACCAATTAAAGAGCTTTTCTGAGCCCACCTGAGCCCAGTGGATGACCCCACAGCCTTCACTGTTTTGTGCTGAGAAGCAGCATCCACCAAAAAAAGACCATATTGCTATTTTAGGAGTTCAGAGAAAATAGGACATGGGAAAATATGTTTAACAGATGAAGGTTGGGTAAGACCATGTGGTGAATGAAAAAAAAAATGCTAGAAGTTCCACACAAGTCCAAAGAACTAACTACAGTTAAAAAAAGAAAACATGGTTCCTGGGTAGATCTGCTTGCTAAATGCTTTCACACACATGCTATCACTTTGACCCCATCAGTGAGCATTTCGATGCGTAAAGTGCTGTGATGGCCACCAGGAATACAAGATATCCCATGCCTAGATATGTATCAGACCAGTGTGGGGAGAAAGGAACAGGAGGAGACTGGACAGACACCAGCACAAAGTTACAAAGCTCTGAGTGTAGGCCCCTGAGGAGTAGAGGGGAATGCCTTGACTCATGGTGGGCACAATGGTGAGTCAATACAGCCAAGAGCCAATAGCATCCTGGGCTACAAGGCTGGTGCTGGTGCTGAGACTGGGCTAAGGCAGAGACTGCAGGATTGGCTCACACAGACAGGGAAGTGCACAAACGAGAGAAGTCAAGAGAACTTCAAGCCTTTGACTTCCGAAATTTGAGAAGTGGAAGTGTAACGTATTGACATGGAAACCACACTTCCCAGAGCAGACAGGGCAGCATGAATGAAAGCTGGAGCCAGTTATGACTAGGAAAAGACTGGGCAGCATAGCTAGGTGGTGGTGGAGCACACCTTTAATCTTTGCACTTGGCAGAGGCAGGCAGATCCCTGAGTTCAAGGTCAGCCTGGTCTACAGAGTTCCAGGACAGCCGAAGCTTCACAGAGAAACCCTGTCTTGTAAACAAACAAACAAACAAACAAACAAACAAAAGGTTTGGGAGGCATGAATAAAAGCTAGAGTTAATTATGAAGCTTCTTAAGTTCCATATGCCACCATAGCTGTTAGAGAGCTGTGAGCTTAGTGTAGCCACACATGAATTGTGGGAAGAGGTCCTGGCTGCAGATATGAAATGAGAGGTTAGCACTTAAAATCCTGAAGCTGGAGAAAGGCCCCTTAAGAGAAATATTGATTTAGAAGAGACAGAGGGAAGGAAGAGAAGGAAAAGAAAGACAGGGAAGGGAGGAGTTAGAGGAGGGGAGGGGAGGGGAGGAAGATGAGGAAGGGGAGGAAGAGGAGGCTAGGGAGGGGAAGAGACTCGAGGAGGAGGAAGGGGGGGGGAAGCTGAGGATGGGGTTATAAGGAAAAAAGAGATGAGGAAGAAGAACAAGGCTTAAGTCCTGCGTGTGGCAACTGAGATCCAGAGACTCAGTAAACAGAAGAAGGAAGCAAGAACTGTTAGGGCTCAGCAGTGTGGAAAGCACTAGCACGTTTCTCTCTCAGAAGAACAGACTAGAGAGATGTGGAGAACATAAGGTGATGGTCGTGAAAAGACCTGGCTTTAAGGGGAAGCAGAGAAATGCAACGGTGGACGAAGAAGCAGAGAGGGGCAAGCAAAGGTCGCTTAAGGTGGAAAACGGTATTGAAGGTTTGTGCGTTCGCGGAAAGAATCCACTAGAGACGGGGCATTTCATAGTGCAAGAAGGGAAAGGCGAATAGCCGGAAGTGGTGAAGGAGCATAGCAACCAATACACAGCGGGGCAGGCTGGCTGTTAACAACAGGTGCCTGCCATCCATCTAATTAGCACAGGAACACCATAGAGAAAACCAAGTGTCACTGCCACAGATGTATTGAGGTGGCAGCCAGAAGTGGCGTCCTGTGTTGATTCTGATCTTCTTACCGTGCTAAAGAGCCGCCATTGTGTTCCTGCTCACCATGACCAGGGACTGATAAATGTGGGAGAGATGCATAGTCTTCTCAATCACAAATATACAAAGTAGGCGTTATCGCTTCCTCTTCGTGAGGAGTAAACTGAAGCAGACAATATTGGGTGTCCTAACACAGCTTGTAAAGCCTGGATATCATTCCAGGAAGTCTGACTCCGGAGTCTGGGATCTGAAGCAGGAGAGTATAAAACAGCAATCTAAGAAAGCAAGTGAGCTCATTAGGAAAGGAGGAAGGGATCAGTTGGTTTTCATAGGTATGGAGTTAAAGAAAAACCAATCGATGTAGTTGGATGGCATTTACTAGCATCAGTTATCTGTCTGGGCCAGGCGAAGTGCACAGGGAAAGATGAAATCTGGTGTCATTTGGCCAGATAAAGACAATAAAAGCAGACTGAGGGGCTGGCCAGGGCAATGGTTACAAGATGGCCTTCAGAATCTAGTTGGATCAAAACTGACCATATGAAAGGCATGGGGAGCTCCGAAGGATGATCAGTCAGAAGATTATAAGGTCACTGTGGGTTGGACAATTTCTGGATTCAGAGCATCATGAGAGGAGAAGCATACATGGGTCTGAACTCACAGTTGGATGGATCAGCTATCAAAGGCAGATCCTCAGCTGCCAGGACAAGATGGAGTGTGAGTACGGACACAGTGGAAAGCAGGACAAGATCACAGCAGAGGGAAAGGCAAGAGACCAAGAAGTCAAGATACTGCAGGGCTTCCATAAGGACATTAAAGTCACCAGGCACTGTGAGGAAGGCTTGGAGGTAGGCATGGTAAGCCAGAAGGGCAAGGGCCCTGGGGTGGGAGAGAGCGGTCTCCAGGTGACTGGGTCAGGGAGGAGTGGCAGGTGCTTTAATCTGGTAACAATCCAAAGATGGACCCTCTCAGGACAGAGGGAGCAACTAGCTTAGAACCATCAGTAAGAATACAGGGAAGCAGTGTGCAGGCCAACATGGTGCTGGGAAAGGAGCTGAGAGGTCCACATCTCGATTCAAAGGCAGCAGAAGGAAACTGTATGCCATATTGGGCATAGTTTGAGCATAGGTGACATCAAAGCCTGCCTCCACAGCAGCATCCTTCCTCCAACAAGGCCACTGCTCCTATGGGCAAGCGTTCAAACACATGAGTCTATGGGGCCCAAATCTATTCAAACCGTCACACCAACCATGTTTGGAAATGTAAGTGTAGAACATTCAAGTGCCCCATATTTGACCATGTCCCCTGGATGGGGAGGCCTGGCGGCACTCAGAGGAAGGATAGCAGAGGGGGAGGAAGCCCCCTCAGTCACAGTCATAGGGGAGGGGAGTAAGGGGGAAATGGGAGGGAGGGAGGAATGGGAGGATACGAGGGATGGGATAACAATTGAGATGTAATATGAATAAATTAATTTAAAAAAAAAAAAAAGAACGACTTGGAGATTACCCAAACAGAATGATGGTTGGAGCTTTGTGTGTTAACAAAGAAACAGAGAAACAGAGAAGATCATATGTGAAAGTGTCTAATTGGACATAAAGATAGAGTTATTAAAAAAAAAAAAAGGTGAAAAAGAAACTAGGCTAACCTAACCATTTGCTTTTTCTACCTTCAGCTATGACCCAGAAGTGCTTCTTTCCTCATGTCTTTAAGACAAATACCCCTTCCGGGTGGTTCACTGAGCTGCCTTGAGCAATCAGTCTCACTCAGTGTTGGTCCTAAATTCATGTGTTGGATTCTCATACACCACAGTCTAACTAATGGGTCACAGCTCAGAGAGTCTCCTCCCTCTCTGATCTATTGTGAAGATCATGTCTGAAGCACTCAGAAGGTATATGGGGGAGGGGGTTGCCCTTTATTTTCTCTAAGTTAGGCCTCCACTAAAAAGCCCAGAAACTCTTTGATGAATTCCTGCCTGGCTGGACCAT
This sequence comes from Acomys percivali, assembly GCA_907169655.1. NCBI lineage: Eukaryota > Metazoa > Chordata > Mammalia > Rodentia > Muridae > Acomys > Acomys percivali. The sequence continues at coordinate 87,647,038 of OU015748.1, forward strand.
TAACTCAGAATATGGTTTTGTTTCTCCAATAGAAGTCAAAGAAAAATCATTACTTCTGTGTCCCGAAGTTAAGCAGACAATGACTCCCCCTGGAATGTAAGACCAAAGACAAAAATCAATTCAAGTCACTAGATTTTTATTTATGTCTTTTCACAGACGTACCTACAGGTCTGCAGCGAGGACATGTTTTGGCTTGGGAGCAGCTGAGGTCACATGGGAGCACCTCACGGTGTGTGGCAGCGGAGAATCATTTTGCTGGGAGTGGAAAACAACTTGTCCCTTAGAGTGTATTTCCATTACATAAAGAAATGAGCCTCGGCGATGATAAATAAAGTGATGAGGGAGAAATGTGCAGAGCAAGATGAAAAGCGGCGTTGAACTCAGACAACCCATCCGGCAACAAGGCTGCTCCGAGTCTGCCCCAGAAAAGAAGCTGTATTTTCAAAATTTTATTTATTATTATTCCCTTTCTTTGATCTGTCCTGGAAAGCCCAAATTACTAGTTCAAAACTTCTTGCCACACCAGATATTGATTTAAAGCAGGATTTTAATAAGGTGACATCAGAAGTTTACCGAATCCTTTTAATTGGCATAGTTTCTTTTAAAAGCATCTTACTAGGTTGCCCACCCAGGCATTTGCCTTCTGTCCTGGAACGCACAGATTACAATAAAGAGGGGGAGGAGAGAAAGGATCCAAGTAATGAGAGAGCTCATTACAAAAGGACACTGAGTGGAAAAAAACCAGAAAAGCATGTGTTACGTAATTCCACGTGCATAAAACAAAAATGGGCAAAAGAAACCCATAGCATTAGAGTTTAGTCCTTGGGGCATAGTGACTTGTGGGGGATGGGAGTGGGCCTCACGGGTGTTAGTGGCATTCTGCACTGTGCCTTCAGTGGTGCCTTGGTAGATAGTTATGAAGCAGCACACTTAAGGTGTGTGTATGTGTGTGTGTGTGTGTGTGTGTGTCTGTGTGTGTGTCTGTGACAGCTCACTAAGAGTTTTAAAATAATGGGGAAAGCCATCCTTCCTGCAAACAGCTACATGCAAATATTGAGAGGAATGGCATCAGGTGCTATTATTCTGAGTGCCTACCAGGTAAATTAATTCACTTTGTACTCTCAAAACAAGCCTACAAAGGTAAGTGAAAGGGTACTCACTGTGACTGCCTTCCTTTTTAAATTATTCTTGTTTGTTTGTTTTCACTGTTGTTTGAGGAGGGAGGCAGGGTCTCACTACGTAGCCCTAGCTGGCCTGGAATTCACTATGTGGACCAGGATGGTTTCAGATTCACAGAGATCTGTGTGGAAAGGTTGTAGGAGCCAAGACCCTTGATGACCTCTGTGAGATAGTGTCTTCTAGATACTGCTTTCACACTGCACCCATGAGCTCGCAACAATGCGGTCGCTTGCACAGTGACATACCAGTCAATAAGCTGACATAGGTAAGGGAAAACTCTTCAAGGCTCCACCCTTAAATGAATAGCTGTCAGATGCTGCTGGGGGCTGGGGAGTAATTAGTTATCTCCAAGACAAGCTTCCTGATAGGTTTCCTAACCCTAAACACATATACAGACAGGCAACACAAATTAGACTCAAATAACACACAAACACATACACACACCACACCACACATGGGAGGGGTGGAAAGAGTGAGACAGAGACAGATGGAAAGAATACAAGAGGAGTTAGTGGTTGAAGAGGAAAGGGTGGAATACACACACACACACACACACACATACACACACACACATACACACACACACACACACACATAATGAAATTCTCAAAACAAAGTTAAAAGATTAAAGAAAATCTCAGGTTATGAATCGAGTGAAAGTGGTCATGTGAGGCTGTATTAGCAGGAATGAAACTGTCTGGTCAAGGCTCAAGTCCCCCCAGCTCCAGTTGAGGGCTTCCCCAGGGTCCCACAGGGTTGCTGGCAGGGTCTCCCTAGACTGTGATCACTTCATGTCCTCTGCGGGCCTCACCGGGTCTGGAAATTTCCTTACCACTCTGTCTCTAAGGAGACAGGAAGCACTACTAAAGGGCTGAAGCCCGTCTGTCTGACTCTGGGTTTGTTTGTTTTTCACAGAGGGGAACATGGTGGCAGGCAGCTGTGCACCATAGAGTAATGGTAATGAGTTCAGCAGGACGTGCTGCGCTGCGAGCCAAGCCGTTTGTTCACCTCCTGTGCCTGGGTGTGCTTCCGTACCTGACCTAGTCCTCGCATCACTGCACGGGGTGCATCTTTTGGTTTCTGTTTTCCTGATTAAAAACAAAAAGCTCAAATGACTAAAGCAACCTTCTTAAAGTCCTGCGGCCAGGACTCTCCTGCTCATCTCTGGAGAGCATGGCTCTGAGACCTGACACTATGCCGCTGCCAGGGTCACGCTTCTGGTGTGATAGGCACTCACAACGCGAAGACTGGAGATGAATGATTTGGGCTGAACTCAAAGATCTGTAGTCGGCCAAGATGAGGAACGCTGGTAGTGGGATATGAGCGTGACGGGTCCTGAAAGCATGAAAGGCTCTTTGGGTTGAGCTGTGTCAGGGTAGAGGAAACATCAGAGCAGATTTGCCTTGTATGACATGGTGTAGTGAAGCTATCTATCTCTTCCGGTGACCATCATCAGGCTTGTGGTGACCAACAGAAGGCCTGGTCCACAGTCATGGCCACCGAACAGGCAGACGGGATAGTGATAGCTCCAGCTGTGGTAAGGGGGAGCGGGGAGGGCGGGTCATCAGAACCTCACCTAAGACACAGAAGCCGATTTCTCATCACCCCTAAGCTGCTTGTAACCTTGTCCCAGATGGCTTGAGAGGAAGAGAGGAAGCCTACAGTTGGGACTTTTGTCAATTGTGGTCCGTCAGTGCTACACTGGGACTTTTCAAGGACAGAGCTGCCCATAAGTCATTCATGCCCCTGTGGGTAAGTAACCCCTCCCATATTGCCTCTGTAATTAACTCCTCCCACATTCCCCTGTAATTAATCCCTCCCACATGCCCCTGCAAGTAGCCCCTCCCACATGCCCCTGTAAGTAACCTCCGTATGGTCATTGGTTCACCAAGCTAGACTTGGGGTGGAATCCTTGCTTTGATCTGTGGGTACTCTGTGTGGTGAACGGAGATTCCTTTATGCACCCTCAGGTAAAAATCAGTCAACAGAAATCCTTATAATAAGCTGGGCTTTCATAAAATGGGAGGGCTGTTCAATGCCTCCCGAAACTAGGAGGAAGTAAAGATCCCTCAGGGCAAAACCACGAAGAGGGTGAGAGGAAACTCGAGGTCCCTTCAGGCTCCCTTGGATCCTTAGCACATCCTGGTGAAAGACAGATAAGGAATTCAAAGTTCAGGGAGGTGACCGAACTGCTGCAGCCATGGAAGCAGTTGCATAGACACAGCTGAAGCTGGGCAGTGGTGGCACACACCTTTAATCCCAGCACTCAGGAGGCAGAGGCAGGCAGATCTCTGTGAGTTCGAGGCCAGCCTGGTCTACAAAGAAAATCCAGGACAGACAAAGCTACACAGAGAAATCCTGTCTTGGAAAAACAAAAACAAAAACAAAAAGAAAGAAAGAAAAAGAAAAAGAAACAGCTGACCAAGTGTCGGGTCCCAGACCGAGGGAAAAATCGAATCAGGGTTCACCTGAAAGAGGGCGTGGGGATTGAAAGTAGGATACAGAGATGCGAGAAATAACGAATCAATTCAGGAAATTTCTGATCAAGATTCACTTTAATGCTGACTAGCAGGAACATATATAGGGCAAGGTCAATAGGATCTATTCTAATCTCACTCAACCTAGCCCCGGGGCAAGAATACAATAGTCTAAATTGCTCCCTGTAGAACTTCCTAGTTCTTTGAGTAGTTCCCTGTAAATAACTTCCTTGATCTTCGGGGTGATTCCAAGTTGGGACTTCCCTACTTCTATCAAAGGTAAATAGTCCAAGGATAGCCTAGAACACAAGACCTTGTGAGGCAAAGGTCAGCAACTTGAAGGTCACAGCATGCAGCCTAATCTCTAACATGGCAGAATTTGGCATGGCTTCCCACAAACAAGTACACTAAGGAGACACTGAGGTTGCAATTCCTTGTTTGATGGTATTGGGAAACTTACTTTACCATCTGAGCTTCACTTTTCTAAATCTAATACATACTTTATCACTTAGGGTGATTTTAGCTATGTGTGCTGAAATTGCAATAAAAATTGTTTAAACAATAAGGTCGCATTATTATTTCATAAAGTAAGACTGTAAAGTCAGGTAGCTTTATGCTTATTGAGTTGAACGGATCGATGGCATCTCTAAAGACCAGCTCATTCCCAACTTTCTGCTGTACCACCCTCAGAACGCCAGCTTTCTCTTACAATCCATCTGCCCTAATAATCTAAGGTAGCTGCAACAGGAAGACGCCTATGAAACAGCAAGAGAAGGAAAGAAGGTGTCAGGTCCAAAGGAAACTCTGTTTTCCCAAATTCTGCCAGTTAGACCCTCCTTGGGAACCTGTGAAGCTGGCTCCTCTCTGTGAGAGCAGCCGCGGTCCCTTACCACTGGCATGCTGAAGGAACAAATGGCTGTGTGTGGTGCCTAGTAGCATACAAGCACACACTGCCCTCGAGGGTCCCTCGGTATCATACACACCTGTTACATATTTCACAGTCCTTGCTGGCACTTCTCAGCTCTTCTTGTCCCAACTAAAGATTCCTACGGGGAAAAAAAAAACACAGAGAAGGTGAGTGGGAGGAAACTCAGGGTCTCTTCAGATTTCCTTTGGATCCTTAGCACTTCCTGGTGCTACGGCTAAACTTCCCAGCGCAGGGACTTCCTTCTCCCCAGCTACTCATTTCTCCTCATAGTCCCGACATTTCTGTTGTCGCCCCCCCCCAACACACACACCCACACACTCGGTCCTTTGTCTTCCTCTCATGTCCTCTCTATCCCTCCCCTTTCCTTTCCCCCTCTCTCTCCTCTCATGGCCAAGTCCACTCTGCTGGCCATGTCCAGTCTACTACTTTGTCTGCTCCGGACTCTTCCAGATGCCTCTGGCTGTTCTCAACCTAATATCGACAGTAAAACCCTTCCATTCAACCACATTTTGGAGAGGTCATGTCATCAATTTATACATCTGGTGCCAAAACCCTTGGTTTATACAGAAGGAAGAGGAGAGGAAAAGATGACTGGGGAAGGAAAGAAGGAAAGAAGGCTAAAAGGAAGGAAGGAAGGAAGGAAGGAAGGAAGGAAGGAAGGAAGGAGGGAAGGAGGGAAGGGGGTAGGGAGTGAGAGGGAGGGAAGAAAGCACACATAGGTAGGATTGTTCATGCCTATAATCCCACCACTCAGGAGAATAGACATGAGCATCATAATGCATGGCCAGCCTGGGCTACCTAGCAAGACATATGATGAAGCTATACCAATCTTGGGTAAGAGCCCAAAGGAATCAAAGTTAGTATATATTAGAGATACCTGCACATAAATGTTCACTGTAGAATTCTTCATACTAGCCAAGTTATGGAATCAGCCTGTGTGTCCACCAGACAGATACACAGATAAAATAAACTTGATTATAGATGCAATGGAGTGCTGTTTAGACGTAGAGCGAAGGAAATCATGTTTATTTACCGTTAAGTGAATGGAACTGTAGATTTTGTTAAGCCAGGAACAGAAAGACACATATCAAACATTTCTCTCATATGCAGAATCTAGACCTTAGTTCCCAAGGGATTTGTGTGCCTCTGTGAAGGGAAGGTTGTTAATTAGAACCAGACAAAGGAGAGGCTCCTTCCCAAAGTGCTGGCAGCAGGGCACTGTCACCTGACCGCTATACAACTGCAGTGACACTGGGTCACCAAAGACTCACAACATTTCTCCAAACAGGTTCTTGTTTTGTTTTGTTTGAGACAGGGTTTCTCTATATAGCCTTGGCTGGCCTGGGCTCACTTTGCAGACCAGGCTGGCCTCGAACTCATAGAGATTTGCCTGCTTGCCTCCCTCCCTGAGTGCTGGGATTACAGGAGTGTGCCACTGCCCCAGGCTCTAAACAGGCTCTTAAAGGTAATGGTATCAGTTTTTCATCTGGGGTTTTATTTTTCCTCTTGCTCCTAATTTTAACCAATAAAGTACTTATAAAAACAAACCCTTCTTCCTTAATAACTGAAAAGTCAGAGTGCTTCTGTTTGGGATGAAGTGAGTAAGCAGAACAGTTAAGTAGAGATCATGAGTTGATGAATCAGCCTTACTCAACTGAGCAATGCCAATCACCATATGGTTTTGATCATAATGGTTTTAAATTGTTTTTCTTCTTAGTCATAGATTGTGAGATTTATGCTCTTGTGGACTGATGATTACAAACACAAAGAATGAGGAACATTTATTTTAGAACACAAGAGGGTTAATGAGGATTATAAAATAATCATAGTTCCAAGTATTGGCCCTCAATATTATCTGCATGCACCTTTAACTCACAGTCATCTCATCAGAATGCTTACTTTATAAACGTAAATGTCTCTAGGACTACAAAAGGCAGCAACTAAAAAACAAAATGAAACAAGAGCAAACTGCTAGACTCTGGTAGAGTGCTCACCATACATAAGACCCTGGGCTCCATCCCCAGGATGGATGGATGGATGAACAGCATCGACAGATCAATATAAAATAGATGGGTAGATAGATGGATGGGTGGATAGATAGATAGATAGATAGATAGATAGATAGATAGATAGATAGAT
>OU015748.1:87653770-87666290 GCA_907169655.1 Acomys percivali
GATAGATAGATAGATAGATAGATAGATAGATAGATAGATAGATAGATAATCAACTCAGATTTTCATTCTTTGGTCTATCTGACTTCATACATACCATGCAGAGAATTGTAATGATTGTGAAAGCAGTTTAAGCCAGAAAAGGTAAGGAAATACCATACTGGACAGAAAATGTCACTATGTTAATTTTTCCTTCTCCCCTTTGTGTTAATAAAGAGAACTCAAAACTTCGGGTAGCCTGAACCAAAAACCCACTTTGCAGTTTTCAACCCCAGGTGCTCAAAGACCCACCTGGGAGTCTTTGAGAAATACCCATCCCAGAGTCCTGAGACCCTAATGCAGTTCCTCAGGGGTGGGGTCTGGGAAGAATACTTTTGTCCCATGCCAAGTGATTCTAGTACAGCCCCCTACTAAGCCACTGCCCCTTCTTGTTGACAGCAGAGTTACATAACAGTAAAAAAACCAAAAACAAAGACTTATTTAAATCCAACTTTATCCTGAGAATATTTAGGAGAAAAGAACACAGGTTCAAGAGCTAAGAGCAGCAGTGGCACTTTCTGGCGGCTAGCGGTTGAATTTCTGCACCTCTGGTCTATAACATCAGCGCTGGGTTCTCTCCTGTAAGGCCAGAACAGGGTGCCCTTTCGCCTCTCCCCCTTGGCTCATTACTAGATACTATTATGAGTCTTTTACCCATAGCTCATGATAGTGCAACAGTCTGAAAAACAGCAGAGTGTTGTGATCAAAACAAATGAACAAGGAAGGGTGCGGAAGGCCAAGTGCAGTGTTTGCTACATGAATAAAGAGCAGGTTAAAGTCCAGGCATAAAAAAGACCCAAAGCACACACAGCTGAACGGTTTCCGCAAACCACCTTTTCCCGAGCAAGGGCACCATTTTTGCAGGAGGTCCCCAACTTCTCAGCCCAAACACAGCCTCATTCAAAGCCAAAGAGCAAAGTACTCCATTATGCCCAGGTTGATCACTTCCTTAAACAGAAGAAGGATTGTTTTTTGTTGTTGTTGTTTTGTTGTTTTTGTTTTGTTTTGTTTGTTTGTTTGTTTTTTGGTTGGGGTTTTGTTTTAGTTTTGTTTGTTTTGTTTTTAGACTATTGAAGATTTCATCTCCCGCCTGTCAGTTGCTAGAACATGGTGTCCTGTAAGTCCCACGAGGTGGGAAGAACCGATCCAGATTCTTAAGCTGAAGTCAGAAACGTCTGGCTTTCCCTGACTTGGTCACAGGTTTTCGGGAAAACAAACCCAACAACTACATGGAACGGCTGCTTTCATGTTTTGGACTTCTTCTGTAAACTGGCTGGGCGTTCTCTTCAATGCTGTGGATGTAATGCTTCCCCCACACCTGCAAGCTGCCTGCCGGTCATGGCAGCGGTGTGAGGTTCCTGACTTCCTGCAGAGGCCGTGCCTGATCCACTGAAGACCCTGGTGCTGTGTTTCCTATTACTCACTCTCAAAACTGGTCAAGCTTGGGGCTTGGGAGATGAGTCTGTTTGTAAAGTACTTGCTGTGCACACATGAGGACCCGAGTTCAGCTCTTCATCGCTGAAGTAAATGCCGGGCATAGCACTGGATGCTTGTAATCCTAGTATTGGGGAGTGGAGGAGACAGGGGGATCCCCTGGGCTCACTGGACAGCTAGTCATGCTGAATGAGTGAGCTCCAGCTTCAGGGACCCAACCCAAAAATAAGATGGAGAGCAGCAGAAGACGACACCTGAAATCACCCTCTGGGCTCCCTACACACGTACCTGTACGCGTGCATTTTAAATAATAATTAGGCTCAATTCACGCCTGACCTATGGCAAGCGTCTAACAAATATTACATATACTTCTTATCAATACAGCTGCTTCCTGAAGAATCTTTAGAGTTTGTGAATTGCATAATTTCAGACAGTTTGAGTCATCTTTCATTTCTGCCTCCTCAGCAACCAACAATGATTCTGGGTCATTCAAACTTGATAATTATGTATCTACCATGTGCCAAATGCCAATTGGAGCGCTGGGACTCGGTGATGAATGAATCCTTAATTCTTGTTAAGACCTTGGAGTTCAGTAGAGGCTCCTTAAAGAACTGTAAAAAAAAAAAAAAAAAAAAAAAAAAAAAAAAAAAAAAAAAAAGAAGGAAGGAAGGAAGGAAAAGGAAAGGCCAGGCTTGGAGTTTGATCCTAACTGCAGAGATACCCACAGGCGTTGTCCCAATTAGGGTTTCTGTTTCTGTGATAAAACTCCTCAAGCACCTATGAATAGAACCAACTCGAAAGATTTGTTTCAGTTCACAAGTCTCAGGTCAAGAGGCCATCACTGAGGGGAGTCAGGGCAGGACACGGTAGGCAAGAGCTGAGGGGGAAGAGAGTGTTGCTGACTAGTCTGCTCTCATGCATCCTGGTGTGCTTGGTTAGTTTTCTTATACAGGACAAGACTGCCACCAGCAATGGGCTGGGCCCTCCCACAGCAATCAGCAATCAAGAAAATGCCCTAGTAAGAGCCTCTGACAGCAGCACAAGACCTACCAAGGTTCAAACCAAAGGAAAGCCCAGCTCCAAGAAGGGGAAGTGAACACAAAGTCCCAGCCCTAGCCAAGAAGCAATTTGCAATAGATACTGCTGGGAAACGAAAAACCAGTTTTCTCCAACGGAGTCTCACTGGGTCTATCAACCACACTTCCACAGGCCCTATACCCAGGAGTGATTAGTTGGCCAACATAAAACACGCTCATTTTTCTCTGCACTTTTTGTTTTGTTTTTTCTTTCTGTTTCTTTGATTTTTTTCTTTAAGGGTTTTGTTGTTGTTGAGAGACAGAGAGAGAAAGAGAGGAAAGGAAAGACAGAGAATGGGAAGTCCGGTGGACCTTGGGGGGAGCTAGGGGAGGGGAAAGCACATGATCTAAATATATGAAAATTTTCTTAAAAAGAAAATTACATTAAAAAGACAAAAAAAAAATAATGCCCACTGGCCTCAATCCTATGAAGGAATTTCCTCAATTAAAATTTCCTTATTCCAAATTGGAAAAAAAAAAAAAAAACTAGATGTTTGTCAAGGGATAGTTGGATTTTTTTTAATGTGATACATTTATACAATGGAATATTATTCAGCCATTATGGAATGAAATCATGAAATTTGTGGGTGAACGGATTGAACTAGAAAAAGATCATCCTGAGTGAAGTAACTCAGACCTAGAAGGGCAAATATGGTGTGTATTTGCCTGTATGTGGCTGTTAGCTGTTAAGTCATTAATAAGCAAGCTACAACCCATATCTCCAGAGGCTAAGTAGACAGTAAGTGACTCGGGGGGAGGGGTGAGTCTACCTAGGAAGGAGAAATAGAATATATGGTTATGGAGGGATGAAGTGGGGGGACTGGAATGGGAGGAACAAACAGGGAGTGGGAAAGAAAAGGGGCACTAAGGAGGAAATTTAGGGAGGGACAGCTAAAACTAAGGGCCATTTGAGGGGTCATATAGAAACATATATATATATATATATATATGTATATATACACACACACACACACACACACACACACACACACACACACACACACATAACAGGGGAGACAGAGCCCCACTGGACATCTTTCATCACTAAATGAAGCTGCCAGTACTGGGAATAGGGTACATCTAATGGCACTGTTGGCCAAAGGAGTCCCATGAGAATCCCCAGACAACCCAGGTTATTGTTAAAGCTGTGGAGGTGCTCCGCAAACATGCAGTAAGGCTCTGTTACTAAAGACAACACCTACACAACTCATTAAACATGGAGACATTGAACTAGTGCCTACCTAGGGCTCCCCCAACCCCATGGACTAGTTAGTGTTCATGGTTCTCTGCATGCTACTGAAGGAGAACCATAAACACCAATCTAGCTACAAATCCTGACCTGCCTGCAAAATACACTGGTGCAATAGTGGCACACACTTTATGGGAATAACCAACCAATGGCCCACTCCATAAGATGGAACTGCTTAGGTAGCCAAGAACCTGAGACAAGATAGCCCAACGGACTAGGGGAAAACCAAATACTACTGCGCTGCTTAAGGAATGTAGCATTAAAATGACTCCTAACAATATTCAGCTATTCTCCTACATCTGTGACTTGTTCATCGATCATCAGAGAACATCCTGATGCTGCATATGGGAATAAACACAGAGACCCACAGCCAGACAATAAGCAGAGGAATAAGAGACCTTGGAACAGTCATCCCTAGAAAGGATGTCTCCATCAAATATCTCCCTCGGGGCTCAGGAAACTCTTCAGGAAAAGGAGGCAGAAGAATATAAGAGCCAGAGGGGATGGAGGACAGCAAAGAATCCAGGCTTTCTAGACACAACAGGGCTGGCATACATGAACTCACAGAGACTGTGTCAGCATGTACCAGATGGAGTCCTAGAGCTGAAAGGAGAAGTAAACACACACCCTCATTCTTAACCCTGAAGTTATCTCCAACTGATACCCACTTGCAACTGAAAAATTAGTTTTCTCCAAGAAATCTCACTGGGGTAAACAAGCCTCTCATAAAGGTAAGATCCTGTGCCTAGCAGCGGTTGGCCAACCAAAAATGAACTCAAGGGCATCTTGACAGGTTCTTTGTCTCATAATGCTAAGTCAGGATGTTTTTTTTTTTTTTTTCCTTTTTCTTTTTCTTTTCTATCTTACAGATCCTTTTGTATATATTATGGCTTTTGGATTTGGGTTTTTACGGGATTCCTGAGTGTGTGATCATGTGTCTCTGCATCTATATGTGTTTCTTTTTTTCTTTTTTTCTTTTTTTTTTTTTGGTTTTTCGAGACAGGATCTCTCTGTGTAGCCTTGGCTGTCCTAGACTCACTTCGTAGACCAGGCTGGCCTCGAACTCACAGCGATCTGCCTGCCTCTGCCTCCCAAGTGCTGGGATTAAAGGCGTGCGCCACCACCGCCCGGCTCCTTATATGTGTTTCTTGTGCATATTTTTTGTCTCTTTTTCTTCTTTGGTTGTTTTATTATACTTTGATATGTTTGTTTTTTTTATCTTATTTTGTTTTATTATTATTCCTTAGATACCTGTTTAGGAGTGGATCTGGATGGAAGGGGAGGAAGTGGGGGGCTGGGAGAAGTAGGTGGAGGGGAAACCATAAATCAGTATATATTGTATGAAAAACATCTATTATCACTAAAAGAAAGAAAGATTCCTTCTTCCCAGATGACCCTATCTGTGTCAAGCTGACATAAAAACCAGCCAGCACAGGCCCTGAGTAAAAGCACAGACTTTAGGCGTGAAAAAATGAAGCCTCATGTTAGCCCCAAGGTAATAGCGGATGCAGCTCTCAGAGGGGCCAGCTCTGGATTACCCTTCAACCATGCAGCCTTAGCAGGAATCTGCTCAACATTTTATAGAGGAGAGCAGATGGCAGCAGCTGAAACAAAAGTACCAGCTTAAAGACTGAGCACAAGGGGCTGGAGAGATGGCTCAGTGGTTAAGAGCACTGCCTGCTCAAAGGACCTGGGTTCAATTCCCAGCATTCACATGGCAGCTCACAACTGTCTGTAACTCCAAGATCTGACACCCCTACACTAATGCACATAAATTAAAATTAAATAAAATATTTTAAAAAAAGACTGAGCACAAAGCAACCAGCACCCTGCAGAACACTTTAGCAAAACACTAGTACATTACTCTCAGAACGTATCTCTACAGCCCTCTGATGTCGCCACCATGAAACGAAAGGCAAGTGAATATAGACATGAGTGTCTACGGCAGTGGGCAAAAAGATAGAGTCCCAAGACAACCAAGGGTACACAGCGAAACCGTGCCTTGAAAACAACAACAATAATAGTCATAAAAATTCTAAAACTCAGTGAGAGTGACAGAATGTAGGGTGTTTTTAGGAGGAGAAGTAGATTGCATGGGGAAAGATGCTGAATAGGGTAGGCTAATTATTGTGACAATGTCAAAATCAGGATCATGGACAAAGCCCAAGGTAAGGATGCTCGCCGGTGACTCAGGTACTCCGTGTCTCTCCGTCATCCCTTAGAGTCTTGCAGCTCTTGCCGGGTCTGGCTGCTAGTCTGGAAAGGGAGGAAGACTATGGAGAGCGCTAAGGGCAGGAGACATCCTTCCTATTCATGTTTCATAGCAACAGGACTACATCCAGACGCATGGGGACTGGAAAAACTAGTTTACCAATTGTTCTTGTAGCAGTGGGCTTGGGAAGCTTTTAATGAGCTCCTGCCAGAGAGAGTTTGAATTGTTTTTAGTGTAGCCAAAATAAAATGAACTCACGGGGCTGTTAAACAAAAATTAAAAAAAATAAAAATAAAAAGGAAGTGTGTAGGGATAGCTCTGGATACAACATGAGCTACGTGTGAGAAGAGACCTTGTGACTGGGGCTCATTCATTCTACAGACCCTCACTGAGCCCTGTGCGCTGTTCTATCTTCATAGAGACAACTCTATAGCTGAGACTACAGAGAAGCGCATGCGCAATTGGGACTCAACTGTGATAGGTTCTGGTGTGAACACAGATCACTTAGCTCACGGAGCAGAGCTGCCTGGCTCAGCTGGGTGATTAAGTGAGCTGTATGAACACTTGTCCACTCGGTCCTATCCCACAGTGCTCTTACCTGACACATTTTATGTTTATGAGAGGCATGGCGAGATTACGCAATAGAGGAACTAGGAAGGAACCCGGGTTCCCCGACTATGCCTGAGTCTGCAGTGTGAGAGCACTGGACTGGTTGAGGCCCAAGTTTTCCACCGTCCAGACTGGAAAAGGAGAACAGCCGAGTCTGAGAAGATGCTAAGTATGAAACGGGTTTGCTAAAAGATGGTTGGAGAGTCCTGATGTTCATTGTGCTGTCTCTGAAATGAACTCAATTCTTCCTTGAGTTCCATCAACGTAGAACCCTTATATAATCACGACTCCCCCCACCCCGGAAAAAACCTTGATTTATGTATTGGTTGTCTACACAGTGCGGCAGTAAGGTATCCAACAAAAGCAACACAAGTTCCTTCTACTGCCCACGAGGGTAGGGGTAAAAGCGGTGAACTACAGCCACTGTCTGGGCTCCATGCCACAGGTAAAGTAGGGCTTACAGAGGCGGTTCTGGGTGCTCCTGGCTGAAGGAGTGGTTCCTGCTTGCTCAAGTCCACCAGAGATACGGAACCGGACTTCATTCTTTATGCTGTTCCTTCTGCCGGCACTGTCTTCTGGTGAGGAAGGAAAGGTTTATTATTTTATTTTATTTTATTTGGAAAGGTTTATTTTTGACTCATAGCAGAGAAGTCATCGGGGCAGAGGCTTAAGGCAATCAGGAAACAGAAACCAGGAATGCTGTGCTCAGCTTGTCATCTCCCATGATATGGGAGCATCCATATTCAGGGTGCGTCTGCCCACCTTAACTAACCGAATCTAGAAACGCCACAGCATCTCTGGAAGTTTGTTTCCTCTGGGTCGGTTGACAATAGGATTAGCCTACACAACTCAGCTGTGTCTCTTCCCTCCAAGCGACCAAGAGTCCCAAAGATAATGGATGCTGTCAATCAGCATCTTCCCCAGACAGGGTGGGAGTTTCAGGAGGAGAGGGAAGCCAGCTTTAAGAGACAGGTTGGGGTGGGGTTAGGGGTGCAATGGGGGGCATGAGGCTGTAACACAAAACTATATGGAAAGATGTTTGAGTTGTGCCTTTAAGAAGAAAAGAAGCCAGATGCATACAGCACTCAATATTTGTAACACACACAGAGAGAGAGAGAGAGAGAGAGAGAGAGAGAGAGAGAGAGAGAGAGAAAGAAAGGAAAAAAGAAAGAAATTTTATATGTTCAGGAAAACTTTGGCAGGGACCCAGAAGACTGACTACAGTGATGAGTCTTAGGAAATGGAGCTGAGAGTTTTGTGGTGATTTCCATCTTATATTTTATAATCTTCTGGTTTTCCTCATGCTAAGCAGGCACAGTGCTTTGAGGAGTATGGAGGCCAGAAGATAATGCCGGAAGAAAAAGCAGCATAAAAACAGGGTCCAGTCCCTTAGGAATCTTTGGTGGATTTAAGCAAGCAGGAGCCACTTCTCCAGCCAGGAGCCAGGCTGTTTTGCTATGAGTTTTGCTTCAAGGCTCAAAGCCAAGCTCTAGGGGTATAGAAGAGTCGTGCAGACAACTCTTGCTCAATAACGTATGAGGGCGGGGGGGGGGGGGGGAGGACCTTCTGAGAGCAGGAGAGTGGGGGCAGGAGAGAGAACAGACTGTAGACTGTGCTTGGATGTCTATGAAGAAGCAGGAGTGGGACCAGAACTAAAGGAACCCTGTACAAGGCAGGATGGGCTGCCGGGGTGGGATGCTACCTGTGGATCCGGGAGCTCGTCGAACATCACCCAAGCAGTCAATCAAGTCTGCTCATCAACTCCTCCCTGGTCTCACCCTTGTTTTTGTCCCCATGGCCATTCTTGTGGTTCATTCATATCTTCAGCACGCCATATACCCTGCTATGGCCTCCAGCTCACTCTCTTCTTCTTGCCTTCCGTTACCCCTGAAAACTACTCATCTGTTCTCCATCCTTACAAATCAGTCATTTCAACAACCTAAGATACCATCAAGGCTGGGCAGTAGTCCTCTTCCTTGGGTGGACCAGAGTTTGTTTAGCCACTGAGCCGCTGATGGCCACTTGGGGCATTTGCCCTTTGGAGCTGTTTCAAATAAAGCTGCTGTGTTAGCTGGGAGTCTCTATAGGAACACAGTCCACAGTGAATATACACTAACAGTGCATTCATTAGACTGACTCGCATGACATGGTGGGAGTGGCCCAACAATGGCTGTCTTCTCACCAGAGAGGTTAGAGTATCTAGCAGTTGCTCAGCCCAAGAAGTTTGGTCCCTTGGCAGCACCAGCATATCACCAAAAGCCTGGAGGCTTCCTGGAGATCCTGTTTCTCAGTTCCTGTTGGAAGCTTGAAGAATTCAGTTCTAATACGAATAAAAGAACCAGCAAAGCAATGGGATAGATAGATGAACTCATTACCTAGTGGGGGCTGGAGGACACAACAACCTTTCATTTTTTTCCATGTCCCCTTATCTGGGAAACTACCAGAAGGTGGCACCCACAGCTAGAGAAGGTCTTCCGGTAACAATGGAAACAAGACAGCGCCCCCTCCCCACCTTGCTTTAGCTTGCTTTCTGTTACTGTGATGAAATATAAACCAACTGTGGGAAGTAAGGGTTTATTGGACTCACATGCTCCAGTCTTTTTCATGGAAGGAAGCCAGAGCAAGAACTCAAGGCAGGAACCTAGAGGCAGGAACTAAAACAGGGATTGCAAAGTGCCGATGCTTTCCAGCTTGTTTCCAGGCTACCTTTCTTATACAATTTAGGCCCAACAGCCTAAGGCTTGTACTGCCCACAGTGAGCTGGGCCCTCCCCCACCAATTTACAGTAAAGGAAATGCCCACACACATTCCCACTGGCCGAGCCAATGCAAGCAACTCCTCAAGTGAGGTTCCATGTTCCCGACGGTGTCAGATTGACAACTGAAATCTAATTATAATACCCACAGGCACACCCAACAGGCCAACATGAAACACACAATTCCTCATCAGGGCTCTCCGCCTATGTGATTGTCAGGCTGTGTCCAATTCACAATTCAACCTAGCCATCACATCTGCAGTAGACAACTGTGTGGAGGCTTTGTGTGAGCTTACCATTCATTACCCCACCCCCCCGGAATAAATGCCCAGGAGTGCCAATACTGGGTCCCAGGTTAAGTGTATCTTTAGTTTTGGCAAACTCTCGGTTCCAAAGAGGAATTCCACAAGTAACGTGGGAGGGGCTGTTTTCCACCAGCATTTAGTATTTGTTGTCTTTAGTGTGTTCTAAGAAGTATGCAGCAGCTGTGCTTTCTCAATGGCCAGGCATGTTGCCTGTGTCCCCTCGCAGGCGCTCCATAAGTGCTAAACGGAGAACTGCTGCTAGGGTGAGCCTGAGATAAGTGAGCATTCACCAGGCTCTGCCAGGTTTCCTGAGCCTCAGCCTGATGACCTAATTGTCCCTTCCCTGTCATTGTTAGCCCTCCCTCATTTTGCAAACAGCATCTACTTCTTAAGCCTGATTGGCAACACTGATTGATTGGATGCCTGAGGCTGTTCATTCTAGCTAGAAAATGGCTGTAATTTGGGGTTCAGAACACTCTGATTTACATATCTAAAAAAAGAAGTCTCTCTTTCTCTCTCTTTTTTTTCTTGTTTTCTTTTTAAGTTTCATTTACATAAGGAAGCAGCTGATGGGCGTTACGTTATCAAGCAGACAAACTACTTTGTATAAAACAAATAAAATAAAAAAACCTGCAAGACACCGGACGGGACAGTGTTCAAGGTTACTTCATGCATTCTATCTCTGTGAGAGCTGAAGATGGAGACATTTTGCAGTGGCCCCCAGGGTGAAGCTTCTTTTGGCTGAGCCCTCAAAGCAGCTTTCATGTCATTCTTCTCTTCTCTCATAAAGTTCTGCACACTCAGCTGATTGATGGTTTCTGCAAAGCTTTTGTTGAAGGGGGGGAAACTGCAGGCCTTGCAGGATTGCTGTCCAGGCCTAGAGGCCACAGTCCCGGTAGGGCTCAGCGCGCCCCCTAGAGTCTGCGGCCAACAACAGACACACAATTTCATTAGCACACAGTGATGGGCTCTGGGTTCTGGACTTAAGTGGAGGATGGGAGGGGGGCATTTCTCTTGGCAGCTTTATGCTTCTGTGTCTTCCAAGTTATGTACAATTACTTTTATAATCCCAAAAGATGTTTTTAAATCATGCCCACTTTGCTTAATTTACTAGGATGCAATGTGGCTTAAAACAAAAAAAAAAAAATATCTGTTGACCTTTCTAACGACTAGAAGCTGACACATAAGCACCCAAAGCTAATACTTCTGGCACTTGGCAACGGGAAATACAGAACTCTCCTAAAAAGAAAGGAATTAGATTTTCTAGATGTTTTTGCGTTTCCTCCCAAAGTCATAAACTCCAGGCATTGTCTGAGAAGCGGGATGTTTTAAACATCTGGGATTTTTGTTTTTGTTTTGTTTTTGTTTGTTTATGGTAAAATCCAAGAGTACTAGTTTCTTGTCTCATTGTTGTGATAAAATACCCTGAGAAATGTAACTTAATAGAGAAAGGTTTTGCTTTGCTTTGCTTTGCTTGGTTGGTTTTGGCTCATAGTTCAAGGGTACCATCATCCTGGCAGGGAAACTTGAGGCAGCTGCTCACATTCCCTGCACAGTGAGGAAGCTGAGAGAGGTGAACGTTGTTGTTCAGCTCCTGTTCTCCTTTTTATCCAGTCCACGACCCCAGCCCATGCAATGGTGCCCTCATGATTAGGTTGGGTCTGTTCACCTCCATGAACCTAATCAAGGAACCCGCCCCCCCCACACACACACCCCACAGGCTCCTTTCCTAAGTAATTCTGGGTCTTGTCAGGTTGACAGTCAATGTCAACACCACACCATGCAAGTCATGGTGCCCAAGGAATGGCAGCTTCCATCAAAGCAGACGGGCACTGGGTGAGCAGGGACAGGGTATCAAGTCTGTAGTGAAGAAAACATGAACAAAAGTGTCCCCTTTGTAACCCCACTCAAGCAACAAAGGAACCTGACTCAAGCAGCAAACAAAATTCCCTCAACTCAGGTAACAAGATTTAAAGTAAATTTTGTCTTGAGACGATGTGGCTGTATTCATAATAGCCAAATGCTAGAAACAACCAGCAGACCGAGAGATGAAACACATGAGGTATATGAATGAATAACAGAATGCATTGATACTCCAGCGCCCTCTGGCTGAACATCATGACCGAACCTAGAAAGAGTATAAGTGAAAGACGTGGACCACAGAGGGTCATGGACTACATGACTCTATTTATGTTCAATGTCCAGAATAGATGAATCTACTGAGAAAGCAGATTCACTGTGATGTGGGAGGAGGGGAGGAGGAGAGGAGGGAACAATTCCTCATTGCCTTGGTGACTCCTTTAGGACCAAGGGAAATCTTTCAGAACTAGAGAGATGGTGCTTGCACAGCCTTTCAAATGTCCTCAAAGCCACCGAGAAGGGTTATGTTGATGTTGACAGAAGCAGATTTGTTTTATCTTGTATTTAACAAAATAGAATTACGTTCAGCTATCCTGGAATAAAAAGGCAAAGGGTTTTCTTTTTCTGAAAAACAAAGGAGCTGCGTGGCAAAGCACTCAGTAAAGGAAAATACCTTGGTTAGCGGCTGACTTTGGTGTTACAGACCCAGATCCTTTGTCTTTTCCCACGATGTAGAAATATGTAATAAAGATGGTTATAGACTGAATTGTGTAACCCAAAATATGCACATTCTAGTCCTGGTGCCTGAAGTGACTATTTGGAGACACAGCTCCTGGGGAGATAGATAATCATGGTTAGATTGACGTGATGGGGTTGTATCCCTATAGGACTGGTATACTTACAAGAGGGAGCAGCAGATTCTCACCAACATCTGCTTATCTATCTATCTATCTATCTATCTATCTATCTATCTATCTATCTATC